>OZ005668.1:2805157-3405157 GCA_963930725.1 Candelabrum cocksii | reverse complement strand
ACCATTGCAGGCCGACGCGACACTGACATGCAAAACCACCGTGGGTCGAAGAACACTCTCTGTACTCGGGAAGGTTCCATCGAACTTTCTGACACACAATGTTCAACAGGCTGGTAAAATCACAACGTTTCGCTAGAACAACATCACATGTGTAACTTATAACAAACATGAACCGAATTTGACATTAGAACTCGATTTGTCCCTTTAAAACATGATTGGAATTTGCCGGCTCACTTTTCCGAGCAGATAAAACCACTTCTCAGAATTGAATAGTTTAAATGGCAGACTTACCAAATTGTTTCTCATTGGCCAGAGGGTAGCACGCCTTTATGGCATTTAGTTTAGCTTCTCTTTCATTTTGGCTCCACAAAGTTGGATCAGAAACTCTAAATTGTAAACAAGATTGCCAAACGAACGGTGAGCAGTTTTAAGCAGTTTTAAAAATTCAAACTTAATCATTTATCTAAACTTTGCTCTCCTGTTGTTAACATTATTCCCCCTCTAAATGTGGTAGCAAGGTGGCAATGATTCTTGTCATCTTCCGTGCTGCAGTCGCATGTTAACACATAAAACTCTTTAAAATTATGCAGTCAACTGGGTAATTCTAGACCGTGCAAAACGTTAAAAAAATTCGTTATCATTTTTCGTACAGTTGGTTGATTTAAACAGACTGACATGTCAACTTTACTTTTTCCTACATGATGTTTGATATTCCCATTACCACGAACAATATGACAGAACATTGTCTGATGACCAACGCATTAGTTTCCATGATTGTTTGTCAATTAAAAAGTGGGAAAAACAACTTCTAAGCATATATTACACTTCTATTATTGCAAACTCACGGTTGGAAATCTTCTTCCGAAACATTTTCCTTTAGCATGCGTTGCTGTTGACGATCATATTTTCGTTTGTAGTTCTTTTGTTGAGTTTTTGTCATGCTGATAATAAAACAAAAGCCTCCCTTAAACATTGTTGATTGGAAGCTATGGAAAGTTCAAAGATATTTAAAACATCCCTTGACCTTAGAAACCGTTTAATATAACCCTCTCTAATTCATATGTATTAAAAGGTATTCTTCTTCTCTCTCTAATGCAACAAAGATTTAAATGGAATTTTCTCTTAATGCGGAATGCAAATTTGCTTTTTATGACTCTTTCACAGCTAAATATTATTGACAAAACGTGCTAAAGTAATGAGGTTGGTGAGTATTTTCCCCTTTGAAACTGTTTTAATTGCATCATACACACCTATAAATGGAGAAGTTTCTTTACCTGGTCCAGTTTGCAGGTCTCTCTGGCAACAAATCTTCATTTAAAACTGAGCTTCCATCATTCACATAAGGCTCTTCATTGGGACCGTCAATAAACTCATCACTCTCCATTGCAGATGGTATTATGGATAATGGCATTCCTTTGGCTGGATCTAATGAAAACTCTGCGCGACTGTCATCAACTTCTACGGAAAAGATCACATTCAAAAGAAATACAATTTCAATGAAATTAACATCAATTAAGTCCATCTCGACTCCTTTGCTGAAATTAGACAACATTTTTAAAGTCAGTTTTACCAATTGAAGACTCCCAAAACAATTTATATCTAAATGGAATCTACTCAACTATTTTTGGAAGGAAAATTTATGTAAACAAACCATCATCCCAGCATTCATCATTGTCATTATGCCCCGCGTGAACCGCCCTGTGGTCCACAGATGTAGCTAACTTCCATTGACCTGAAATAGAAATGAGATCCATGTATCGATATGCATACGTGAGTGTACTTTTCATCCAGAGTGATTACTGATGATAAAATGCTGCTTAGACCAACCTTAAAATATTAAAATCAATGAATCTAGAGACAATGCAGTTTCATCGATTTCAGATCAGTGTATATTAACTTCTTGTCATTAACTTCTCTGTATACAGCAGGGGTCGGCAACCTTTCAATGTTGCGGGCCACTAAAGCAAATTTAAAACTGCCGGCGGGCCGGACATACGCGTTTCCCAACATCCATGGAATGAGCGACCGAAGGGCAAATGAGCCAAAATTTTGGATTTTGGCAACAAAAACACTTGATAAAAATTGCTCTGAAACTGTTGATTTACTAAAAAAAAAGTTTAAAAATAAAAAGAGAAAAGAAAAAAATTTATTGTTTCAAAGTTATTTGAATATAAAATGTATACAAATTTAATGTGAATGTTGATGTTCTTTGTATTCTTTTGCCAGATTTCCGATGTCAGTTTCAAAAGTGGTAGAAGAAATCTTGCAAAACGTCATTGAGATGTTCATCAGTTATACGTGTTCGAAGTTTATTCTTTGCAAAGTTCATCTTTGAAAACATCTGTTCACACAAATAAGTGTTGCCAAACATACATGCATTCCTTTTCGCATTATCTCGTAATTTCGGAAATATGGTTGCATATATATTTTCTTTATAAAGCTAATATTTTTAGGGGTATCCTACCTTAATTTGAGCAGCACTAAGCAGTGAAACTAGCTTTCAGTGACTTGTATTGTTATCGCAAAATTATTTTATTACGTCATAACGTGTGCACTGAAGCAATCAAATATTATTCCAACAAGCAGAACGTAAATTTACTTATTTATCAAGTTTTACTGCATCGCGGACCAGATAGCGTGCTGGCCCGCAGGCCATAGGTTACCAACCCCTGGTATACAGGATCATGTTTAAATCACAGATGTTGTTGTTTCAATACCAGTATACACAAAAAACACAATACCATCAACTAATAATACCATCAGCTATTATTGCAAACTTCCAAAAAAACAATGTTTTATATATTGTAATAGGTGGGCCACCTGCCATTTCCCATAAAAAAAACCCAACCCCCGACCAAAACTGGGACAAATATTTTATAACCACTAAAACACTCTAATGGGGACAGTGATCAAGAATATATATATGGGTTGGGGTCGATCGTCAATGGTGTGACCTGCAAACCGGAACAGGCAACTAGAACAATGCCTTTATATATATTACATCACATTATATTTAAAAATAATTCTTGAAATATTTTGTTGATATTCAAACAAAATTCTGGTCACTATCAAATCTGGTCAGTTGCATTTTATACATTAGGGCATATGTCAGGGAAAGAGCCTGCCATATCTTGAACAATTCTCCTTGTTGTGTATTTACAAACTCATTATTGCGTAAAATATAATCACGCAATATCAGGCATATTCACATATTTCGACTGCTGCCTACCCCAGTGTCTGGGACACTGCTATAATTATCTTCGCAACACTGCTCGAATGAGCGAATGGAAATGATAAGTTTTAGTTTGTTTAAATTTTCTTTTAACCCTATTGTTTAGCTCAGGCAATTCTGAAATATTCTGATAAGTTTTGGTGAAACAAAAATAAAACAAAAATACTTTTTAAAAATTACATAAAACCAGTAAATATTTTTCTCACATAAAATTGGAAAAGTGAAATTGTTTACCCAAAGCAGCTTGTGCTTCCTTGGCAATGACAAACTAAAGAAAGCAGAGAGAAATATGTGAGTTTGCAAAGAAAGTTTAAAAATCATTTCATTGAACTTACAAGATCAGAAGTTATTTTACAAGATAAAACCAGAATTTGTAGACACAAATAAAAAACAACATTTCCTTATTACTAATTTTTTTTAAAAACTTTTCGTTCATGATGAATGGTTCATCATATATCAAATAACAAGCTTTCTCAAGAACTGCAGTGATATTTTTACTTTTGCGTAGCATCATTACTTATCAAGCTGGAAATGTTGTTTAAGCCAGACTTTCTTTAATGTTCTTTGTTTTCATGTTTAATGCGTAGCAAAGATGAAGGATAAATCTGTCAAACAATGTTTCAATCATACAAAACAACACTTTGTTTTTGATGCGTAATTTCGCTTTTGAAATGTATTTTCTTGTTTTTTGTTGTGTTTTATTTAAAAACAATTAAAATACAGAGCTTATAAATTAAAGGTGCGACTGGCACACTAACAAATGTTTATTTTTTACGCCAACCAAACAGAGGTTTAGGAAAATAATACGTAGACTTGGCAACGCAACTGCTAACAATGAGTAGCTTTATATTATTACATTTTCCTGACAGGAAAATTTTCAGTTTTCAATCCAAAATAATTCTATTTCTAATGTACAACAAACCACCAGTTTGTTTTCGCAAGATCATAATTCTTGCAAAACACTCATTGGGTAATTTGCAACAAAATTGACAAAAAAAATATTCAAATTTTCTAAAAATAAACTTTCAACAATCAAAAAATAGACTTTATATGATATATATGAATTTTACACTGGGTGTTTTTTTAACTAAAAGGAACACTTTGGCAGGGTCAGACTAACAATTTTCCAAAAAAAATTTCTTGTGTACAAATAAGGACCAGCCTAATAAGGACCACCCTAATGAACAACCGATATTTGTACTTCAAAACTAAAAAAGAAACAAACATGGAATTGAGGTTGAAATATGCTGTATTAAAGTGGTGCAAAAAAAATATGTCCCGTACGCAACAACACTTCTTTAAGAGCCTAAAATGAATGGAAACACTTTTTCATATTTAGCTACAATATTATGTCACTTATAGCGCCTAACAAAACATAAAAAATGGCCACCTAAACTAAAGATAAATTATTTTTTACTGAAAAGATGTCAGAAATTTACACAAAAATATTCTTTGACAAACTTTTGATACAGATGTTTTCATATATGCAGTGTATAGCAATGATAACTTTTCTAAGCATCAATTTGAACCTCTGCTTTCATAAAAACTCAAACTCATGGAAATTCTGACAGGCTATAGCGCACAGAGGTAGCTTAAACTATTTTGGTTCCTTTTGCCAAATGTCCCGTACGCAACAGCTTTTGATACGTCCTTCAACACTAGATGTTTACAAATTCCAACAAATAAAGATCCTATAGTATAGAAATTAGTTCAACTATTTTGTAGAATGTGTAGAAACTATCAAAATAAAGAATATGACAGAATAAATTATAATGAAAATAGATCTTGAATAATTAGAATTTAATAACATAATATAGCATTGATGAAATCGTAGTTACAAGTTACAATCAGTTATAGCACCAGCACCACATACACTTTCTACCAACTTTGACTGAGTGTGGTATCACACTAACAGCATATACATCTTTGTAATCCATAGAATCATTTTCTCTTTCAAATAGTTGAGCTTCACCATTATGCAATGCATTTACATCCTACTGTAAACATGAAAGTTTACTAAGGCAGTGGAACACATTTTTGTGCCTTACTAATTGGAGCTCAATGTGGTTACAACACTTCCTCAGAGAGTTGTTCAAGGCGTAAAAATTAGTGAAACTTTTTTTGAGGAAACTAACACTATTCATTAAAAACCAACTGTTAAAACAACACCAGCTGATAATGTGTTGCATGCAGGACATCTGTTGCATACGGGACATGTCCTGTACGCAACACTGTATATACCCAACCAACTAAGACACAGGAATGATTTTCTGTGTATATGTTCCTGCTACTGAGGTTATTAAGGTGATACAACCACAATCTTGAGTCATTAGCTTTTCTGCTAGAAAAACTCAAAGATATTACTGTTGCGTACAGGACATTTTGACTGATGGAGTGATCTAGACCAAACAAATCAACAAAATTTATGTAGTTTACAAATTATGATAACACCAAAGCTATGCACATGATAATTGTGATGCTTAGGAAACTTTTTGCAACTTGTAAGAATTTCTGGTATTACCACTTTTTATTTCAAATATGAACTTTAAGGAGGCATAGTAAAAAGCTGCTTTTGCTAACCATAGACATTATTGCCCTAAAAATCATTTCAGAAGATGTAATATGTCTAGTGAATTGCTTCACAACAACTTCACCCTATAATTCAATTTTAAACATAATTAGTGATATTGCTATTTAACCTAAACTTAAAATTTTACAAGATAAGTATGAGTAATTTCAACAAAACCGTCCCGTACGCAACATAAAATGTCCCGTACGCAACAAATTTTTTCTAGAACTACTTGGAATGAAGAATTTTTTTTTGCCCTGTTTGAAAAGAAGTCAATAAGACATCATTTAATACACTATTCACCATTAAAAATTGTAAAGGTGACCACCAGAAATTTATCAAACCACATTTTTGTCAAGTTTGTTGCAAACTACCCCATTGAACACAATTAAATTATATTGTAAAGTGATATTATAATTATAAAAAAAATGTTACTCTATCGGGACAGATCCTCAGATGCCATTCATATTCTGGGTCAGCGATGCGATGGCTGGCATTAAACATACATGTTTTAAAGCACCCACCAAAATTCTAAAAAAAAAAGAGGATATATACATCTATTTTTCTTTGTGTAAATTTTCCGGCCATTTTATTAATTATATATACATTATATTAGCAAAAATTATATATATGTACGTATAAAACGTTTTTAGACAATAGACAGAAGCTACCATCTTTTGGTTTCACCAACCTTTTTAAATATAACACAATTGGCATAAGTATTAAACAATACCACAAGTTCCTTAGAGGGTTTAATAAAATTTTCATAATATTCCATCAGAGATGAAAGACTGTGTTTACGTTTGAGCATTTTCTCAAGTGCGTCCTCCATTGTTTCGATGAAATCTTGTGATTGTAGTCGTAAGGGCAGACAAAAAGTTCAAAGGCATCATTGCTATCATCATTTGGAAACCTGAAAAGATCCAGGTGCAAAATTAAATATCGCTCCAACACATGTCAAAGAGAGACAATGCTGAGGATTCTGGTAGTTGTATTCATGAACGTGCCATTGACCAATCAGATCTATTGTGCAGAATATTTCAAAGTCATGAAATCAAGTAAAACAAATGCCGTTCAAATCATTCACTCATCCTTGATATCCCCAAATCCTGTACTGTAAATGTTCGATTACACATAAAAGAATTATAGTTAAACATAAAAAAACAACAACATAAAACCAATTAAAAACGATGAACCAATTACAACCAATTGATATTACACCACTGCATGGAAATTACAAATAGCAAAGAAGCTTCTGTCTTTGCTAGTATAACCAAATACCTTTGTTTACTTAAGCGATATTGTGACGAATGTTCAGCGTTTGGGTGATGGATGTCCATCGCAGGAAGCATGCGCTGTGCCGTCATTATGTTGAATATATTATTTGCTGAAATATATGCAATTGAACCAACATTACATGGATAAAGATAAAATGTAGCGAGAGTCAAATGGGAGATTATCTGGAAAAAGGAAAACAGGAAGTTGGTTGATTTAAATGCAAAGAAACAGAATATGCAAAGTTGAGCTAATGCAGTCACATTTTAAAATTGTGATTTACTTTTTGAGAAAAATATTTTAATAGTGATTTTTGTATCAATCTTATCGCGTTGTTTACAACATTTTCAAAGAAATTATAAATATTGATTGAATCATATTAGCAGTAGTGGTCTGAGTGTTGCGCTCAGAATCAAGAAGTCTCTGGTTCGGCTCCGGGTAATGTGGGTCTAATTGACTTTGTTGAAAAGCTGCCTCCCCTCCAGGTGAAGAGAAAGGGATAGTTAGAAAATGGTTTGGAGTTATCTTTACAAACAAGAAACACAAAAATTGTGTATATTAAAGGCCCTTCAATGATTTTTGATGGACACGATAACTATGCAATGCCTGAAACCACAAGTTGCATTTGGTGCAATCATCGAAGATCCACCAAACTTGCCAGATGTATCTAACTTTTCACTTGAAGATATCATCTCAGGTACACTTGCAGTGACACCCAAAGCTGCCTCATATTTTTAGGTTCCTTCTTACAATGAAGTTGTAAGATTGCATATTATAAATGTGGTAAAAGACAGAAGTCTTAAAAGGCGGTCAGCGCTTGAAGAACTGACAATATTATTTTAGTTGATGATGTCTGACCTTGCGTCTAACCCCAGCTGCTGGAAAAAAAGACATTAAACCGTGCAGTAAGTATGTATTTTTATAGTTTTTATTATGTTCAGATAACCATTCCAATCATTTTTTAAATTGAGTTTTCTAATTTAAAATAGTTTGTTCTAGGAAGTTAAAATGGTTCAACAAATTTGCACAAGTAGGTGTGTTTGCAAGAAGGATGGAAATTTGCATTTCAGACCAGTCACTGCTGGGGTAATGCGGGACTAGTCACTGAGCTTCTAACGGGGCTCTACCATTCCACATCGATCAACTAAAAGAAAATAGATACAATAAGTTTATGTAAATGCATGACTAAGTAGCAGTGGCAGAGTGGTCTAAGCATTGCGCTCAGAATCAAGAGGTCCCTGGTTCGACTCCCTCTCGGGTCTAATCTTGCCACATCCCTGGAAGTACTGAGCTCAGTTTTTTCTTGCCGAAGTGGCTTATTCTAGAGATTCTAGGATTTATTTCTAGAATTTGTTTCCGAGTTAAGAACTGAGATAGGGCAGGACCTTATATAACATCATTTACAATACACATGACTCTGTTGAGTCATAGACCCTGCCTCTCCTGTGTTTTCCTTTCTAAAAAAAAGTAAGTAAAACTAAAAAACATTTTTGGTGGCCTAAATTAATATATACTTTTGAAGCTCTGCAGTATCTATTTGAGTTGGCACTGCTTCATATCCAATAGTCTATGAGAAAAAGTGGAACAAATCCAGACAAACAGCAGAAAGAAAAGTCTGTTTTAAGATTAAAATATATTAAATATAGCACTTTTGTTTGTCACTAGTAAAACTGCATTGTTGCCATTCCAGACTTGTTGAAAGTTACAGTTTTACTATTCTTTATCACTTGAATTTTACTTACTTTACATCTATGCTAATACTTTTCAGGCAATGACACAAATTTGTTTCTTTACAAAGTCTATAACCCAAACAAGTTTTCCATCATGTCCAAACAAAAACAAAATAAAATAAACCTTGACTTCATGAATGAATTTTTCACAAAATCTAAACAGGTATTTTCCCGAAATCTGCTGAAATAAAAACTAATGTTTTCCCTCGTGGATTTAAAAAAAAATTTGTGACGTCACGCCGAGCTCATGTGAAACGCAGAAGGTTTAAAACATTTTAAATATTTTTTGATGTCCACTTTTAAATTTGAAAACTGTTTTGACTAATAAAAGGTTTAACATTTTTTTTTCCTTTTTAGGTAGTTTGAATATATTGATTGTTGTTCTAATCGAAACTTTAAATATCGTATGGTTTCAGTTTAGTGAAATCAGCTTTTAGTAGTCAACCGTGGAAGAGGGATCATATCACTCCAAAGAAACACAGGTGTCATCGCAAACAATGGTGTCGGAGGGTTGATAGTCAAACGTTTAGCGAAGCTTTCTAATGCGCAGGATATATGCTAGCAGCTTACCAATGAATAAGTTGATCTGGATCTTTCTGTGGGACTGATGTTCTCCTACGCAGAGAACTCATGTTGCTTCATAAGTTTATCGATCCATCCTTTCAATCTCACAAAGTCCTCATCATGCACCGGAGTGAGGTCTTTCTACATTGTCATGACTTTCGCTTTCTTCATTATCAGTTTTTAATATTCTCAATCGCTTGCTTCGTCTATCAGTTATCCAGTAGGCAATTTCCTAACATTTCGCTAAACAGCTTCAACCTCTTGCGAACGTTCATCATCATCATCCTTCGGGTGGTCGGAACTCCTGTGACAATCCCTTTCCACACAGTCCTGTCTTTCATTGCTGTTCCCAGATCCCTAATGTCCAACCCGGAATCTCGTGCTATGGTACCTGGGAAAATCAATTTTCGCGTGTGGATATTTCCAGCCGGATGCCATAGAAGAAAAGATGAGATAATCTTGTTTTCGGCGCGGTAACAGTGGCCAGCAAACTGGAGACGTTTTCGTTTTAGTTTGAGCGATATTGGGCTCAGGCTTCCATATATGGTTTCTAATGTTGCATGTGATCTCCAGCTAATATTTTGGATTCTTCTGAGCAGATTTGTGTAGACTCCATCTAGTCGCCTTTCGAGGCAAACAGGTAAGGTCCAAGTTTCCGATCCATATAAGAGGACAGGTTCAATTAGAGTTCGGAATGTTTGGAGCTTTAGAGAGGAGGGGAGATTTGAACACCAAATCTTTTCAAGTTTGTTGCATGCATCCCATGCAAGAGCTTTGCGGATGTTGAAGTCCTTCTCCGAGTCTTTGATGTGAGCCTCAAGATATTTGAAATCCTCAACCCTTTTGATGGAGAATCCATTAAGTGATTTTAACTCAAAGACTTCAGGGGAGGTTGAGAGATATTCTGTTTTACTTTTGTTGCAGTGGAGGCAACCTGGTTTGCAGCTTGCTCAAACCATTGTAGGAGAGATTCAGTATCATTTATGGAATGTGAGATGAGTCCAAGATCATCAGCAAAATCAAGATCAGTTAGGTACTGTGCAGGGCGGCGACTACTTTGACGAGGTTTCAACAAGAGCCCTTTTTCTTCCATGTTATCTAGGGAAATACGCTTGCGAAAGTTACATGATTGCTTCAACAGAGCAGCGGGTGTCTTCTGTTGTCATTTACGAATAGTTTTCCAATCAAACTTCTTGGCAGTAGCACATTTCGACGTCCCCACTATTGACCTGTATAATGATGATGGAAACCTGGTTGGCCATGTTCCGATTGCCGTGTTTCATTTTTTATTTTTATTGATTCAATTGGACATTTCATTAACGTGAATGTTTGAGTTACGTGTGTTTATTGTAGAAATTTGTATACCGTATTTACTCGAGTGAACGCCCGGAACGCTCATTTAATTCTGCGCTCTTAAAGGGCGCTTATTCGAGGACGTTTATTATTATTATTAGTTGTGTTTAATTATTTGTCTTTCAAGAAATATTTGTGTTTCCAAATACCATTATCCTTAAATCTAGCTTCCGTTTTTATCCTGTTTCAAACAAATTGTAGAGAAAATATTTCTTGTGAAGTGGCCCTGCGCGAAATTTAATACGCGCGAAATTATACTAATTTCATGATGCGCGAAAATAAATACGCGCGAAATTATATGTAAGGCCCGTTGCGCGAAAATTAATACGCGCGAAAGTTAGTAAAAAAAGATATTTTATCCCTGTAGATTATATGAATTTTGATTATATATCGATATTGTTTATTTTGCATAATTTATGTAATTCATATGCACAAAAGATATTTATAAAACAAAAATTATTATTGAGAAGGGGGTTATTTTACGAAAAGGTTATTTTGCAGAGAGGGGGACAAACACAAGTGAAATTGGTTGATTATTTAGAGGAAATTGATCTTACCACTTGCATGATTTGGCAATGATGCCGAAAATCTTTTTGAATCTTAAAAGTTGATATTATTATATATTCTATTAATAGTTTTGGTTCAGTGGTAACGCGTTTGACTCGGACGTGAGAGGTCCCTGGAACTCCATCAGGGTCAGTTGGGACCGACTGTACACAAAATAAACATAATATCATATGGTCCAACTTCATTCGAGGTGTGTCGGTGTGGGTGACCATCCATTGTTGGTCAATTGTTTGCGTTTCTCCTTGCGCTTTGATCGGTAGGTAAAAATACGTTTAAGGCCTAGTTTAGGCCTAGTTTAGACAGCGCATTTTAAGCGCAGCGAATTAAATTTAATTAAAAGCGCTCTTGGAGCGCTTCTAATTATTTTTGGTTTTAGACGGCGAAGCGAATTGCAAACAAGGCGCATAATGCGCCGATAATTCGCGTGGCAGAGCGCATTATGAGCGAATTTAATTGTTTGATTCGCTGCCGGATTTAGACAGCGCATTTAATTGACATTTATAATTTTTTAGGAAAAATAATTTAATTCGCTGCGCTCAAAATGCGCTGTCTAAGGCCTAGTTTCTTGTCGTTTATCACTGCTCTTTCGTTTTTGAGATGGTTTGTTGTACGAAACTATAGTTGGAACAGCGTCTTCAGTGAGGATTCTCTTAGTAGGTAACCCAAGCAACTCATTCTAAAGAAAAAATGAGAGTAAGATTGCTAACTAGCTACTAGCAAACTTAACAAAATAGCTACTAGCAAACTTAACAAAATAGAAACATCTAACTTTTAGTTCTTTTACTTACTTTTAGATCTCTTCGAAAACAATTTTCTTCAAAATGATGATGACAAACCACTATGTTTTCTTCTTTGGGTAAATTTGCTCTCTTTAGCTTTGCTATCTAAATTTTCTTCATATTCTTGTCCTTTGGGAATTTGTAAAAGCTTAATTTCCATCGTTTCTCTTACTAGAGCTGTTTGAACAATCAATTGCCGCGCAATGAACCATTTTTGACTTCGATTAAAAAATAATTTGTTTATAACACTTCTTTTTCTTCTCCAGTACTGTTTTAACTTTTTTGTTTTGAACATTCTCTATTCAACCAAATCGCCATATATGACGTCACGCGCCAAATGTGCAAAAAAGAAGAAAAAATAAAAAAAGCTCAAAATCAGTCAATAGGACCTTTTTTTAAAAAAAACCTCGCGATCATACAAAACAAATGATGGAAAATTTAATAAAGAAAAGTTATATTTTGAGTGGACTACTCCTTTATAGAAATAGGTTTGATTCCAGGTTACGACGTGCAAAAGGATTTTTGAACATATTAAAGCAACAACGGCTTTTTGAACATATTAAAGCAACAACGGCTTCTTGGATAGATTAAAGCAGCTATGGTTCTTGATGAGATTACCGAATGAAAACAATAGTTTCATAAAAAACATTGATTAGAAGGAATTAGCAATACGGAAAGTATCAGCATCAGACTTGTTTCCCTTTTGTTTAGACAGGTTGTGTTAGAAAATTCATTTATCGAGAAGACTTCGCCAAATATTTGAAGGTTTGTTTCTTTTCCTTATTGCGAGATCGGTATTAGACAAGTTATGAACATTAAAATAGTTAAGGAATTTGTAAAATTTCTTATTGACAGTATGTATATTATGTATATATGACTGACGATACATCCTGTATATAAATATTCGTTAATAATAATAATCGTTATTTAGTTCAGAAAAATGAATCCATTGGCCCCTTATCCGCAAAGTTATCCGAGTTACTCGCCAAATGCAAATATTTATCCGAGTTACTCGCCAAACACAAATATTTATCCCAGTTACTCGCCAGATGTAAACATTTATCCGAGTTACTCGCGAAATATAAACAACCCTAATCCAGGGTACCCGGCGCAAAACTTTGCACCGCCAAGTCAAGTCTATTCAACAAATTTTCCGCCTCAACCCTACCCGCCAAGTATACCACAACAACCTTACCCGCCAAGTATACCACAACAACCTTACCCGCCAAGTATACCACAACAACCTTACCCACCCCGACCGTATCCAGTAAGTAACACGCCTCACCCAGTAATGAACCCATCAAGCCCAAATTACCCGCATAATCAACCATATCCGGGGCAACCGCACAACCTTCACACAAACGCACCTCCGCACAAAACCAACCACACTGCGGCGCTACGTGGCGTCGGTGCAGCTATTCCATTCATGGGTTCGAATAAACTAACTTCGGGACTAACGTCAGCGCCCGGGATGAAAGGCTTAGGGAAGAAAAAGAAGCTTTTAGGGGGTCTGGCAGCGGGTGCAGTGGGCGGTTACGCTATCACTAGGGTCGTGAACGGGTTTGGTTGGAGCAGTGACAGTGATAGCGACTGACAAGATATGAATCGTTTTTCTTTTGGTTTGGAAAACAAGAACTGTTTATAATTAGTTAAAAAACCTCATGTTTGTAATGTCAGAATGTATTAGTTTTTTAAGTAGTCACAGTTATTCATGAAACAGCAACAATCGTTTCGTCGATTGAACTGGACTACTCTACGTCGCATTAAATCCAGAGTCAAATTTCGAAAATTCTTTCTTTCATCAAAACGGTTAATACATTGATATCACCACTAAATATATTTAACTAATGAAAATAATATATAACCCTCCATATAATATAAACATAAGATCAAGTTACGAAATGGTAACTCTCAGCACAAAAGACCGCAGTCCAAACATCACATATTCCTTTTCGCACGTGAAAAATACGTCGTCGCTACAGAAACGCACGATGTTGCTACGGTAACACACGATGTTGTTACAACACCTTTTTTAATCGCCAGCCTCGCTACCATTTCGAGAGGACGGCTGCTTCTGTTGCATACAACTTCTAGCGACCGATTCGAAAAGTCTACGCGAATTGAAGAACATTAAATATCCATCAACAAAGCTAGACTTATACGTACATAGCAAGTTTTTAAAGAAAGTGAAGGGATTTTAACCAACTATCTTTCAACTTTAAAGCGAAACAAGACTTAGGCCTAGTTTAGACAGCGCATTTTGAGCGCAGCGAATTAAATTATTGCTCCTAAAAAAAAAATAAGTGTCAATTAAATGCGCTGATAATTCCCTGTCTAAGTCCGGCAGCGAATCAAACAATTAAATTCGCTCATAATGCGGTCTGCCAAGCGAATTATCAGCGCATTATGCGCCTTGTTTGCAATTCGCTTCGCCGTCTAAAACCAAAAATAATTAGAAGCGCTACAAGGGCGCTTTTAATTGAATTTAATTCGCTGCGCTCAAAATGCGCTGTCTAAATTAGGCCTAAGCGCAGTTTGCATTTACCATTTCACATTTATTCGTGCCTGGCAATAAGCCAATCAGAGTTGTTTTCCTTTTTGTTTCGACTGCAATAAGCCAATCAGAGTTGTATTCCTTTTTGTTTCAACTGCAATAAGCCAATTAGAGTTGTTTTCCTTTTTGTTGTAACTGCAATAATTTCAAAATTGTTAATTTGGTGCTTATCAATAATATTTTGTTTGCATTCACCATTTTGAATTACGCGTTTATTTCCAAAGTCGCTATTAAGTGATAACGTTAAATGATATCGTTGAAAAATACGAATGCGAATCGATTTTCTCATTTTTGCTTCGAGAAAATAAGTTTAAATCGAAAAATTCATTATTTTAACTTTTCGACATGAACTCAAATGCTAATTGGACTAATTTATCAAACCAATAAGTAATTAATCAACAAGCAAGGAATTTTTAACCAATACGTTTCCAAAACTAGATTTGTGTGAAGAAAGATGCGACGCGAATAATTATTACTAGGCTGCATTATGTTCTAGCTAAGAAGCGTGAGTACTTACTTCTCGATTTCCGGGGCGCAGTGCACAAAGTCATGGGTCCAGAACTTGTAGTTGTGGTTTTTAATAAGCTCAATAAACGTGATGAGAAGACCCCAAGGATGCGGCCGGTTCACTATCAAACGCTCCAATAACACCCTGGAAATACCACACACATGAACAATCAACACTGTTTTAAATGGGACCTTTTATGCGGGCGTAAAGACAACTTTTAGCTACAAAAATGCGATGAATATAGTGGAAAGAAAACTGTTTGCTACACAACTTGAAAATCATAAATACTTGAAACTTGTTTCTGACATAGACACATTTCTTCGAATTGTTGGTTTTTTTTAACAAGGCTTCCAGAACGTTAATTAAGCATTATCATGAAGACCACGACCCGGAGATTTAGTGTATTTAATTGCTCCCATTTGTGGTACGGTTATTTTTTTGATGAAATACGGCGTTTATTTATTTATAACAGCTCACTAAACAACTTTGTGGTCAAACTCAGAACCTTTAAGGTTAAGTCTAACCCTAAACTTTAACGACTTTACCACTGCGCTATCTCCGGATTTCTAATCTACTTCTTAATGTTGTTTCCAACGAAACATAACGGAACCAGTCTATTATACTTCTTATCTATGACGCAAGTTTTCCGACAACGTCCCAATATTAATGATGTCCCACTTCAACAACAAACAACTTCCTTCTCACCTTGTGATCTGTTCCTGAATGGCTTCGGAGTTTGCTTCAGCGAAAAGATACAGCAGCGTGCAGCTGAAATAATGAGTGTGGCTGTTCGGATATCGAAGTTGGTTGGCAATCGCGTTCAAGTACAGGTAACGTCCTACAAACAACCTCTTCTTCACTATTCGTGCATGTGATTACATTATTCGTGTTCTTGAATCTTCCTTAAAGCTTTGAAATAGAATCTTCCTTAAACCTTTGAAATAATTTCCCTTCGCCAATTTTTTAGTATTTTGAATAAGAAATCGAGTTACATTTTGTATCTCCACAGTTTATCTTATTAAACAATATTGTCTATGTGACTACATGCTAATCATACGAACCAAATGTGTGGCCTTTCGATTTCGAAATGTACATCCCTCAGGGTTCAAAGGTCAAAAGTACTTGTTCACACGTGAAATTAACGATTAATTGCACTCTCAAATGGCGCGCCATAGTTAACAAAACCGTTTAATTATAATTGAATAAATGTCTACTCTATATTTGCATAGAACAACTAGAATATTTCGGAATTTTGGTGCTATCCTGATTCTCCTAGTTTAGGAAAAACAACAACTAATAAACGTTACAGATCGACAGAAGGAGGGAGAGACCTAATTTCACCAGGCCTGCCATTAATGCAAGTGTACCTTCAGTGTCCAGATCAACTGCTAGGTTCTGGAAAATGTCCATGTGTGAAGAATGTGTAATGGTTGAAAGTGACGTCGCCCCATTCTTGCTGTGGATGTAGGCGATAGCCTGTGTCCCAACATACAAGACCAACGCGTTCATTATCGGAACATTATAACGGGTTCCGGGCTCGTTGACAGACTGTAAAGTATACAGGAGACAAATTAAAAACCACTTGGTGCAACAAAAAACTACAGGACTGACTGAGAGAAATAAGATATTATAAGAAAAAGGATGACAAACTTTGACTTATTGTAACTTTCTCATGATTTCACAAAATATTCACCTGAAGATGCGATCTCAACTCGGTAAGGAACGTAACAGGCGCTCTTGTTTTCAAATATGAGTCCAAATCCCTCTTAAACGTGGCAGGTTGAATAGCCTGAGAGAAGTTAGTGAGAATCCGCGGAGGATGTGTTATGTCATTCAAAAGGTCCACCTGAAACGAAAAACCTAGAATGAAACTTATTGCGCCATCACACCCCTAGAATGAAACTTATTGCGCCATAACACCCCTAGAATGAAACTTATTGCGCCATCACACCCCTAGAATGAAACTTATTGCGCCATCACACCTCTAGAATGAAACTTATTGTACCATAACACCCCTAGCATGAAACTTATTGTACCATAACACCCCTAGAATGAAACTTATCAAGCCATCACAACCCTAGAATGAAACTTATTGTGCCATAACACCCCTAGAATGAAACTTATTGCGCCATCACACCCCTAGAATGAAACTTATTGCGCCATAACACCCCTAGAATGAAACTTATTGCGCCATCACACCTCTAGAATGAAACTTATTGTACCATAACACCCCTAGCATGAAACTTATTGTACCATAACACCCCTAGAATGAAACTTATCAAGCCATCACACCCCTAGAATGAAACTTATTGTACCATAACACCCCTAGAATGAAACTTATTGCGCCATCACACCCCTAGAATGAAACTTATTGTGCCATAACACCCCTAGAATGAAACTTATTGTACCATAACACCCCTAGAATGAAACTTATTGTGCCATAACACCCCTAGAATGAAACTTATTGTACCATAACACCCCTAGAATGAAACTTATTGTGCCATCACACCCCTAGAATGAAACTTATTGCGCCATAACACCCCTAGAATAAAACTTATTGTAATTGCACCATCACACTCCCCATAAATACACCGACCAATAATTTAAAGGTGCAACGACTTTACCCGTAAGCAAGAATTCAAAACCCTGATTATCCACTTTCAACACTATACAATAAAACCAGGAAAGGAGACTTATGATATGTCATCAATACCTTAAGATTTGGTGTGAAAGGATCAGGTAAACGCATGTTCCGTGGAAACGCACTCAATATCAGATTTCGCATCTGTATACAGTTGGGTGGGATGACATCACAGAAACTGAAGTGGTAGTCGCACAAAAACTCAGGGAAGTCATGCAACAACACAAGCAGAATACGCAATGTGCCCTGCATAGAGAGAGAGAAACTATACTACGAACGACACCAGTCAGAAATGATGGAAAACCATAAAAAAAATTCAGAAAAAATGAGTTGAACTTTACTTAAAGAATTTCAGTCTAAAATACATCAAATTTATGAAACAAGGAAAAGTTTTATATAGAGGGTGAAGTAAGGAATGATCTTCTTACCTTATAAACGAGGTACGTTTGTTTTGCAAGCTCCACATTCCTTAGGAAGGGAGATAGAAATTGGAAGAGATCAATCAACAGTTGATGATACAAAACCCATCCCTGAAGGAAACCGCATTATTAGTGCGTAAAAGTCAAATCTCTAATATATAGTTAAATCATAATTTAACACCAACAAAGCATTCAGAAATAATAAACTTCAAAACCAATAGTTGCGACCATTAAATTTTGAGAAAATTGTAAAAACAACAACACGCAAATGCACAAAATGCTTAAATAAAGTGAAACAATGGTGCAAAATTCAGTGTTTAAACTAATTCTCATTTTCTTGCCAGTTTAAATTTTCAACTAGTTCAACCTTTTGTTGCGGTGAATTAAGAAGTAATTTGGGCATGAGAGCGCGATGGGCAATTAACTCCAACCACGAATACGTGAACCCAGGAGCTCGGGATGGTCGCAAGTCATGCAGAACATTCGCAAAACAAGAGAGAATCTGAAAGTTGATGGCTTCAAGAACAGGTTCAGGTGCGCTGAGCTCAAGTAAAAGCATCACGAACATCCGGTGGTAAGCTAGCTGATGGAAGTCTGTCTGTCGATACTCATGGTCTTTAATGACAACAGTTCCAATTATACCAAGCACCTAAATGATGACAGCTTATATACAGTTTGTATTCAAAGCCAAATAAAAAGAAAGTATTATATATACAATTGTTATACAATTTGAATGAGTAAAAAGTTGCTTAAATATACATTGTGTGTTTTATAGCTTGAACTCTTCAATATTTAAATAAATTTCTTTACACCAGTATTAAAGCAAAAGTCACAGGAAAACAAACCAATACCCGATTCAAGAGATTGATTTTCGTCACGCTATTTGTATTATCACCAGAGTGTTTAACAAGGAGAGCGATGAGACGACAGTACGCATCAATCGTTGGGAAGCACTTTGTTCTAGCTTGAGTAGGACTCTGAACCTACAGCAGATGACGAGAGTAAAAAAGAAATTGATTGGAAAAATATAATATTCGTTGTAACCAGGCATTTAATTATTATAGAGGAGGTGGCATGTTTTAACGGCAAACAGATTTAGTAGTTATAAAGATAAATATATAAAAAACTTTGATTAGAAATACTTAAGGAAAGGAAAGTTGTTGAATTAACCCTAATGTTGGTAACGGGCGTAAACAAGAGTGTCTATCCCCTTTTCGTTAGTGCAAGACGTTGGGTGTAACTGTTGAGGCGGGCGCCACTCCTACCATCAACACTCGTACTTTACCGCATCGAAATGCTACTCATTCGCTGAATCAACAAGGCCGGGAGGATTTGAACTCGCAACCTCAGCAATCCGAAATTGCAAGCGCTCTACCAACTGAGCTAAAACTTGTACATACTTATACATTTCTGTATATAATTACTTTTCCAAAAGAAGAACTTCAGTTATTTTTTGGTAGCAATGTTCGCCGATGCATGATAATAGCATAGCAGTTATGTTTTTGGTTATTTTCAGCCCTAAGCAACAAGACAACCAACTTACGTAATCCTGTAATGCTCGGTAAGTGATGTCAACGCATATCTCTGTACAATACTTAAAGAAGCGTGTAATCAAATCGTCTGTTTTCAAGATACCATACTGATGTAGCTGCGGCACAAACGCTTGGAACGCTTTCTCACTGTACCGCCCGGCACTCTGATGGTGGTACAAGCGCACCCACTCACGCAGTAAGTACTCAACCTAACAACACCAACAGAAGTTTGACATGGTAGGTTAATAAGAATAAATGAATGAGCTCTGAGAGAGAAATCAAACATTGTACTTACATATTTATATTGACATCACAAAATGCAGAATCAAATTTGTTAAAAATGCAAAGTTGTTTTGAATAATTAAAATATATGACATCATTTTATCGTGTTCATTAGTAATAATATGAAAGATGGAAAGCTATATTTGATAATGAATTCAAACGTTCCTTAGGAGTAACTGGAAGAACAATGAGCTGAAAATAAAATGTAAAATATACCTTCTCATGCAAACCAGATACATCATCGAATTCATGAGAGTTGAAACCATGGATGGAAGATCCAGGTGCACGTCCACCAAACATCATGCTGCCTGAAGTGTTATTCATAGCGGCTTGGGTGGCATGAACACCCTCCAACAGCGATGATAAACTAAAGATAAAATTAAAAGAATTATTTGTTTATTTTTTTATATTAAAAATTGTTTAAATAAAAACCACAAAACGACAAAAGACAATCATCGCTATAAAAAAGCGCAAAAAGAATCAAGAATAAACAGATTGTAGAATGATACAAACAAAGTTACGAAGAAGATGTATAGCAAGGTGACATCTAGAATGACTGCTTAATCAACAACCATCCAAAATAAAAACACAAAAAGTTCCATCTTAGCAGTAAATTCATGAATCAGTTTCTTGTAGGGTAACACTAAAATCTTCTTGAAAAACCTTACGAACAATAAAATTTCTGATAATCACCCACCCTTCTGGGTTCTGTCTGTTTTGATAGGCTCTAGCCAGTGTCTCAATGGTGTTGGTGAAATCATTTTCCGTAACGATCTGCCTGTGTTTCTCCTCGATCAAGTACAACCGACACAACTGTACAGCCAGCTGCAATGCAGGCATGCAATGTCCACCATCTATCCACTGGAAATGAGAAATGATCATAGGGTTATTGAAATCTATAATACGTTGAATATTTCTGTAATAAAACAAAAAAAATGTTCTTTCATTCCTCTATTAAGGAAATATATATTACATTTTACTTGACTTTGTGAAAATTGAACTAAAAAATATTTATGTATAAAATACAATTTAATCTAAAAATTATAACAATAAATCACGGTTAGTTACGAAAGTAAAAACAAGAAAAACAACTTAATAATTACAAAATTTGCATACCTGTGCCAGCATGACATCAAACTCTCTCATTGTAATGAGATGTGCCCTGCACAGAATATCAATTCCTTCAAAATTGAACCGCACTTCTGGTGGAAGGTCAGCCAGGACTTTCAGCACCTGACGCGCAGTCCAGAGTGGCCCGTAACCTCGGGGGTCTTGGAATCCACGTAACACAATCAAGTGACAGTCTTTATACCGTAGTGTCATTTCTGTATCATTAGGCAGCATTGTTTCTAAAACCCCTTCAACTGCCTATAAAACAATAGAAATTTTGGGATCAGAAATTGAGTTGGGTTGAACAAAAAGTTGACTGATTCTAAAGCCTTTGAATTATAAAGCTTTATATCATTGCGTGTTTTGTATTTCAGGTTATTAGAGATTTAAAACAGTGTTTTATAAGACAAAAAGTGGAAGATATGCTGCGTTCACGTTTTAAATAACACAACAGCAACAAAAAAATCTCACCAAGAACTTTTAAGTAAAACAAACGAGACATTTAAAACGCAGTTACCTTTCGAATCAACCTCAATGAAGATAGATTATCTCTAGTAACACGTGCGTTCACAACCATGTCAAGCAAGTTATGCAGTTGTGTGAGGTGTGGAGTGGCGTGGTTGACGAGCATTTGTTGCGCCTGTTGCTCCATATGATGGATATGTTGCTCGATCTCGGCAGCACACTTTCCCAAGATGTGAACAACATCATCCGGCATGTATGACTGCAGAAAATATGGTGATGCACCAATTATAAACAGAATAAAATGCAATCTTATATCACGCCACACAGTTGTCTAATGACTTAATAATTCTAGTCTTAGGACTATTAAATGTTCGGCCATATTAATTTTAACTAGGCACTGAACACTGAACACCGATAATATGTTGCTCACCAACAGAAAATGCAGTTACAAGATAAGAAAGCCACAATACCTTGTGAGTGTCGCTAACATGGCCGTCAGATTGCGGGATGAGTGTTGGCTGCTGCGACTCGGGAATAGGTTTTGGAAATGGTTCGATTAAATTGTCACTCGGTGGCGGAAGAAAGCCGGGGATGGAACGGGCAAACTCTTCGTACGCCGTCATCTGGCTGGCAGTGACCCCACCCACCTAAGTATAACCACAACAATGATCATCAAATTGTATATCGGACATTCTCATCATCATTCTCATGTCAGAAGAGAATTTAGGCGAAAAAAAACAACAAAAAAAGATAAAAATAATAATTACTTCAGCTGACATTGAAAATGACGGAACAAAGAATTTACTTTTAAACGTATTTGTTCTGGCATTCGTTCCGCTTGATATGTCAGAACAAACGGATCGCAGTATCTCCTGTTTTCAGCTCGGGCGTGCTTGCGCAGTTCATATTCCTATGGAAAAACAACATACAATGTATCAGATTTGTAAGATCGTTACGTATCAGTGAGTTCAAGAATGTGAATATAAAAATAATAAAATGATTTACGGAACAAAGACTGTGATGGAAGCCTGCAATAACAAACCTTAGTAGATTATATCAAAATGATGTTGCTACAAATCGCGCAAGTGTAAAGTCTGGCAAACAAACAAGATTTAATTACTGCTGGGAAAAATTGCTGAGTTACTTTCTTAAAAAAATTAATAGAATTATTCATCATCATCATCATCATCATCATCATCATCATCATCATCATCATCATCATCATCATCATCATCATCATCATCATCATCATCATCATCATCATCATCATCATCATCATCATCATCATCATCATCATCATCATCATCTACATTTTTCACGTCTATTTTCCATGCTAGCATGGGTTAGACGAGGTTTCAACAGATGATATTCTCCACAATTTTGTAGGTTTAATCATTTGATGATTCATTGGAGCAGATGTTTTTTACAGCTGGATGCCCTTCCTAACGCCAACCTCAGGAAGAGGAAAAACAGTGGTGAGTTAACCCACGCAAGATACCAACTTTGCATTTTAAACTCCGTGGCAGCAGTGCATAAAGGGCATGGGTGCTTATATCCATGAGGTCAAAGATGTTACATGACCCGCATACCCACAAATATTATCTTCTAAAAACCAAAGTAAAATAAAAATATGATAATATACAAACATATTTTCTAAATTCATTTTTCTATATTCGAAAGCATTTTGGGTCATCTTGTTCTATACTTTTAACTCCTGTAACTTTAGTTTTATTTACAACAAGCTAAACTTTATTCAGCAAAAGCCTTTTGATGTAATACCATCTTCAATGCTATACAAAGTTTAGTATAATTTAATTTAGTTTTTGATTACAATTTAATAGTACAGGCATAGTAATACACTCTCAGAGTCAAACGCAGTTTAAACATACAGTGGAAAGTCTTTTATCAGTTTCATGTAACGCTCTCTCCACAGCAGTCTTCTGAATAAATGCACAACACAACTCCAGGTTGTCGTTAGCAACCATATGTGCAGCTCTTTCAATTTGTTCCTTTTGTTGGCCATTTGCACTCTAAAAAGAGTCCCATCATGGTTTGGTCCCAAATAATAACAATAAAAGACGGGTCTCGACGATAAGACCAATCAACAGTCTTCTACGAGTACCGCAGTTGTATGTACAAAATTTACATATGTATATGTAATTGGAAAATAAATTAAAATATATATATAAATCCACTAATGTAGAAATAGATTATCAACATGAGAATACAACAGCAAAGTTGGGCGAAGTTTATTTGACCCACACTTTTACAAAGCTTTTGAAATTCAAAGATTTTGTCTTCAAAACACATGCTCACATCAGATAACTGAGAATGGTGGTTTTAAAAAGTGTCATAATTATGTGGAAAACAGTGAAACAGAAGATGCTGTGTCACCAGCATTAAGCGTGTCTAAAACACAAGGTGCATGTATATATAAGCCAGCATTGAACTCTGTTTTGTGAGAAATTAATTCAATTGACAGTTATTAAGAATTAAAATGAAACAGTGAGTTTACTTACCCTGAACGTTGCCATGAGATTGTTTTTGACGTTGTTGGTTAGGTTTGTGTGGAGTGGTTCGCGACACGTGATCATCGCCATGCCAGCAGTAACGTTGCGTACCATGTGATGAGCAGCTGTTCGCATTCGCGTTTCTTCGGGGTCCAATGAAAAATCCTTCAATTCATTGTAATGTTTACATTAAACAGAAATTCACAAACGTCTCAAACGTCAAAGATAGTGGAAAAATAGTTTTGATTTTTGTTAGTATTTTATCGCAATGTCTAAACTCTCCACTTCTGTTAAAATGTAAAGCTGTTTGAAATTGTTACGGTGTATTCTATAGCAATGACACAATTTAATTGTGTCCACTAGTATTAATATGAAAAGTGCAGAGCAATTTTTGATAAAAAACAAATCCAAATCACTCAATTCATTAAAGTGAACAGTAATAACACTTTTCAGACATTAGAACTTTGTATTTTCTACCACAAACAAAAACCAACCAGAAACACAATAAGTGATTCACTAAAAGTAAGAGATCAAGAACCTTTTTCACAATCATCTCTGCGGTGGTGAGGCAGAGTTTAATAGAGCGCTCCACCACAGGGAACAAGAGATCTTGAACAGCTCGTTCAATCGCGGGACGTACGCATTGCTTCAGATGGGGGTATTGTTGGAAGAGGCCAATCTAAAAGATGCACAAAGCATTCTGGACGACTGAAGATATTTTAAAGAAATTTTTGTAAAGATAAGAGTACAATGGCAGGCCTGTCAGTAAGAATTTCGTCTGGCGCGCGACTCTTCATGCGCGTCAACCACTGATCTCAAAAAATAACTGGATTGGGCATTGCCGTTGATTTTTCAATCTGATTACGTTTCACTGGAATTTCAACAGCTACCATCTTTGTGTGATAACCTTGATTCTGACAGATAAAGTAAACAGACGCAATTTCTGGCCTATTTAGTCGGTCTACTCGAATACACCTCAACTATAAGACTATATTTTGTTATGATTAAATAAATAAGAAGCAACATTTTAATATTCTTTATTTATTACGTTTCAAAACACGTCCGTGTCTCATCATCAGTAAAACATATAATAATGATATATAATTGGTTACGTTTAATATGAATTACAGAATATAGTTTTGTAGCTATCTCATGTGGATTGTTTTTTAGATACAATAAATGCAATATTTATTTTAATTAGATTAAAAATAGTTTGAAAATGAGTAAATATGGCACAGGATGTGTTGCAGAAGTGATAGTGAAGGAAGTGGCGCAGGATGTGTTGCAAAAGTGATAGTGAAGGAAGTTGCACAGGATGTGTTGCAGAAGTGATAGTGAAGGAAGTGGCACAGGATGTGTTGCAAAAGTGATAGTGAAGGAAGTGGCACAGGATGTGTTGCAGAAGTGATAGTGAAGGAAGTTGCACAGAATGTGTTGCAGAAGTGATAGTGAAGGAAGTTGCACAGGATGTGTTGCAGAAGTGATAGTGAAGGAAGTTGCACAGGATGTGTTGCAGAAGTGATAGTGAAGGAAGTGGCACAGGATGTGTTGCAGAAGTGATAGTGAAGGAAGTGGCACAGGATGTGTTGCAGAAGTGATAGTGAAGGAAGTGGCACAGGATGTGTTGCAGAAGTGATAGTGAAGGAAGTTGCACAGAATGTGTTGCAGAAGTGATAGTGA
The DNA here is from genome assembly GCA_963930725.1 of Candelabrum cocksii. Taxonomy (NCBI): domain Eukaryota; kingdom Metazoa; phylum Cnidaria; class Hydrozoa; order Anthoathecata; family Candelabridae; genus Candelabrum; species Candelabrum cocksii. The sequence continues at coordinate 3,379,387 of OZ005668.1, read as the reverse complement.
AGGAAGTTGCACAGAATGTGTTGCAGAAGTGATAGTGAAGGAAGTTGCACAGGATGTGTTGCAGAAGTGATAGTGAAGGAAGTGGCACAGGATGTGTTGCAGAAGTGATAGTGAAGGAAGTGGCACAGGATGTGTTGCAGAAGTGATAGTGAAGGAAGTTGCACAGAATGTGTTGCAGAAGTGATAGTGAAGGAAGTTGCACAGGATGTGTTGCAGAAGTGATAGTGAAGGAAGTGGCACAGGATGTGTTGCAGAAGTGATAGTGAAGGAAGTGGCACAGGATGTGTTGCAGAAGTGATAGTGAAGGAAGTTCCGATTATTATATATGTTAAGGTTTTACAAAAGAGAAAAAATTGTAATAGGCATAAATATTGCCTGTAAACCTATCGTAACCACCAATAAAATCTTGTTATACACACAAAAATTATGTGATAAATATTTTGTGTTTTGTATAATTATATTTATTGTTATTAATTTGAGTGTATTTCTAATAAACAATTTAAAAAGTTGTATAAAAACATCTCATTTTTCAGAAAAATATTCATTGACTTTTAAAAACATTTTGTGATGACTCATTCACAACTTCTCGCGGTTGTGAGTTCCATTTGTTGATCACACTCATTGTGAAAAACGATTTTCGCATTTCTAATCAACAGTACTGCTTCATCAACTTGTATTTGTGCCCGCGTGTGTACAATCGTTTGTAGATCTCTATTAAGTCACCTCGTAGTCTATATCTCATGCTTGGCATAATATGTATTGAGTTTAGCAAGACATTTGTGGTATGGAAGATTATGAAGAGAGAGGATTTTCGTGTCAGATATTCTCCATCTGGTGCTTATCGCGGAAGAGTCAGGGTTATCGAGGCAAATACTCTGAATGAGGACGGACTAATGTGCAGAAGAGTCATTTGAAGGAGGGACCATCAAGGCTGATGAATGTTCGTTGAATCAGCCCGACTAAGTGGTTCAGTTTATTTACTTATACCGTTGTATGCTCTGAGAATTTGAGCTCCTTGTCCACTAATACTCCGAGGTCGCGTTCACTTGTTGTTGGTTTGATACAAATATCGTTCGATGTGGAAGGATCGTGCATTGTGTAGTGATGTTCTGTTGCTGGATATTACTACCAAAATGTATTACTGTGCAATTTTCAATGTTAAACAACATTCCCCAAGTTTTTGCCCATTTTACTAAGTTGTCGATGTCAGCTTGAAGTTCAAAGTGCAAGATCAGAGAAGATAACAAACAATATATTTTAGTATCATCAGTGAAAAGAGTGGCAATAGAATTTAGTATGGATGGTAGATCATTGATGTACAAAATAAATAAAAGCGCTGCTAAAACAGATCGCTGGGGGACAGCAATTCTGACAGGCAGGCTATTGTAAGGTGCGGCTCCATCATCTGGCAAAACAACAAATGCAGAAAATTACGAGTGAAAAAGTACAAAAGAAACTGAACAAGCTTGTGTTATTTAAACACCATTAGAAATGATATAGTTGAAGTTACTCTAGGCAATTTGCCATTCAAATATTTCCATAACATTTGGGCCAACAGGTGGTGAGATGTTAAAGATATAAATTCATATATCGTAAATGTGCTATATGAAACCTCACCAAAAGAATTTCTCTCCGCTAAACTCTATGAAAGTTTTATTATTGATTGTAAAAATGAAAAAGGCTATTGAATGGCGTCTTCACTATCAATAATTGTAAAGTAAATTATTGGTTTACAATTAGATCTTTTATTATTGGCATTGCAGTAACATCTAGGTAGTTATCACATAGTTTCAAAATTAGTATTTTTTATTATTCATGCAAGGTATTGAAGCTCTAAATTGAGTATATATATGCAATATCTAACTACAACCTTATTATTAGAGATCCTGAAGTTTCAAGATACCAATTTATAGTTTTATATATAATATAATATTTATAAGACAGAAAAAACGACAGTTTTTCAGTACGCAAAGTACTCAGATGAAAAGGCAATATTCTTATAATATAATATTCTTATAATAAAGCAATCATTAATTTTAGAAATGTGCGTTACTTTATAAGCAATGATTACAATTTTCTTCCATATTTAGTTTTTCTGCCAATGTGCTAAAAAGAAATTGGTGCATTAACAAGAAATAGTGAAAAATTTATTAACATTCTACATTTTAACCAACTATAGTATTTGCTTTTCATTTCATTTTTGCCTTTTTTACTTTACATGAGCCGTATTATTGCTTATTAATGACCATAGGAACGATTACATACTTGAAAAATATCAAGTAAAGTATTTACTTCTTCTTGGAAAGTAATTTCTATACCGATAATAACGTTACAGACCATTAAAAACTTGTCGATTGTTTGTTCTTCTGCAGTCTTCCACCACTCTCGGCGAATTTTCAAAACAAGAGGTGGTCACACAAAGATGGTAGCAGCGCTGTATTCATTAGGCTGACTCGAATGGCCGATCCAGTTATTTTTTTCAGATCAGTGGCGTCAAATCATCAAGGCGCGCTATTTATCAAAACCCCCCCCGCACCCCCGCAGATTCCCGCAGATTCCCAAGGTGCGTGATTTTTATTATTTTCCGAGTTCAGGCGCGTGATTATTAATTTTATTAACTGTTCTAGCCAAGTCGACTTCATGATTGTTTAACATAAAAACATATCTTACTGTCTGTCTATATAGTAACCTTTTGTCATTATTTTTTTAGTCTTAGGCCTGTAATGTCAGTTTAAAGACCCTTCTTAAAGTCAACACAGATGCTGAGATCAAACTTTTCTTGATTTTGAATCTTGTATTGCAGTGTTCGTTACAAAACTGAATAAACAAAATAAAAATCTTTAAAAACGCACTAAAATCTATTTTCAAATCTAGACAAAAAATCTCTTTATATAGCCGGCGATTTTAACACACGCTCTGACGAATAACAATTTACCTAAAACTAGATCTTTTTTTAACATGCTTTAACATTTTTCCTCTATTTAATCGGCCCACTTGTGTAACTAAACGTTAGCAACCGCTATCGATAATTTAATAGTTTAGACAACGCGTGACGGCGCGCCGATTTTAAATACAAAAAAATTTGATACATAATACACGTTACTAGGTGCTGTGGTAATAAAACCGTCACGAAATTCAGAGTCTTAATGCTATTAAATGTCACAGCACATATTTGCACGTTGCATAGCAAAATACAGCTTTAACAAGTTGAAATACAACTGCAAAGTTTGGAAAAAGCGTGAAGTTAATAACCTTTAAAAACAGATGTTTGTTTATGTGTTTTGTTAAATTGTCTTTTTGTTGTTTTTGTAAACAAAACTGAATGTTTTTTTTGTGGTTTGATCTTTTTATCTTCCATCATATGCAGCATAGTTCTTCTGCATTTATCTGTCTCTAATTTGAATGGAACTTTTAAAAACCTGTAGCATCCGGCGTAAACATGTTTACGCGCGCGATGCTACAGGTCGATGCTACAGGTCTGTCCGTTCTCTTCCTTTTTTCTATGATTGACGTCAAACATTTTGAAACAGTTAATAATTGATAAAAAAATTTATCAAAATTAAAATTATATTTATATAATACTTTGGAGAAGGAAAAAATCAGGAAAAACTGACTTTAGAGACTTACAATGTCTAAAAAACTGTGGAAATCACGTCAACTTATTTTGCTTAGTAAGGGGAACGAGGGGCGCAATTTATTTTGCACGTCAACTCATTGAGGCGCGTGTGGAGGTGCGCGAGCGCAATTGCGCGCCTTATAATGTCAGGCCTGCAATGGTAATTTGATTTTGTCTCTCAAAAATCTACAAACAGAAAAGATAGAGAATTGCCAAAGTTCAACATCACATCTTCTTTTCTTTCATTTAAATAGAGTTTTGATGCGTGCATTTGTTGCGGTTCTATTTGAAAGGCATTCAACGGTATAACATCATTTAAACCGGTTGATTGAGTTAACACAAGAACATACATTTGGATTGACTTGTGTGTGTGGTCCAAGCCATGCCAAGGCACCAATGATGATGTCATTGTAAGCAAACATGGGAGCCGGGGGACCAGAAACTGGAATTGAAGCTTCCACGATTCCAGCTGGAAAGACATAAAATGGAAACAACACTCTTGATTTAATACAAGGAAGTATCGAAAGTAGTTTTTCATTGCAAAGAAAGTTTCAATAACAAAAGTTAAATTACGTTTTTCTTTTTCAGCAAGTGTCAATTGCTGTTCGATCTTGCTCAAAATATCAGGGTTCTTCAAAAGATCACTTGACTTTATATCCTAAATGGAATTAGACATACAATTATCCATTGGTCAGACTGTTAAAACTGTCGTACATTTCTAATATTTAGGTCTTCCTTCTTGAATATATTGTTTGAGATTGAGTGCTCTTTAGAGAAACGTGTTAATTAACAAACACAATATTCTTCTTTCCAGATCAAAATTTTTTGTCTTATTTACAATAATCGCCCGTTATGATCAAGAAAAGCAAACTTGCTTTTAAATCCAAGGCCAGTGTGTTGCACAGCACCTCCACCTCAAACTTCAAGTTCAACTTCAAATCCGGCATCTGGTGAAGCTCTGTCATCACTGCCATCGTTCCCATCAACCACGGATTGAATGGCCTGAAAATCTAAACGAACCAGGAGTCACATATAATTTTCTTGCTGACAAATACATCATATTGACAACAGAATTTCTCAGAATCCGTAAACTTGTTTCGTTACTATTATTATTATTGTTATAGTAAGGAGAAATTTCAAAACAGATCACATTTTTTCAACCTAAATTTTCTATTATAAGTCACCAACATTATACTGTTTATTATAACGATTTCACAATTTTAAGTTGCACACATTGAGGTGTCAACATTTTACCTTGCTTTTTGCGCATGCTTCTAAGATCTTTGCGACGAATGGCACAACATAGAGCAATTCCTTAACACAGTAAAGAATGTAAATAAAAGAAATAATCAAAGACGTTTAAATTTACTCATCTATAATAAGCCATTATTATCTCACAATAACAGACAATGACTACCTGTTGACCTTTGAAGAATGCCTCAATAAGAAGTGATTTCACCTCCAAATCCTACAGTAGTAGAATATATTTACCATGGGTTTAGTTATCAGAAGAGTAATTGAATACTAGATTGTACAAGACAGTTTGAAAGTGTTTAGATCAAGTGAATACAATTTTTGATTTTGGTAGTGAAAAACAAAAAAGAAAAGGCTCATATGAATTGCAACTCAAAATTTCAAAAATCTTTAAAATAAATAACAAATGTAACGTTATAGAATATGTGAGATAGCACCTTAAACAGTTCCCTAATGATCACTGCTAACAAAGCAACTTTATAAAATAAAATTAAACAACTCAACCTTAAGTAATAAAAGAATATCAACCAAAGCCTTGTTTAAATTTTTGATGCACATCCCCATAGAAAAAAATAATTTCATCAAATCACTTTAAATAGAATGGGCTTGTTGCTGCCAAGTGTTTGTATTCCCAACCAATGACCAAGATTTTTCAATAAAGAACGATCAGAGAAGTTTGCAGGACCTTTGTCTGAACGTAACAACACCTATGGATATAAAATTTTATGAGAAGTGAAAATGTTCAAAATGACATAACTGGTGATTCAGAACTGGACCAAAATCACATGTTCAATTAAAAACAATATGATATAAATTGATAATCTAAACTTGTACATTTTCATGATTGAAATTATGCAAAATGAATAAAACCAAGATTCAATTACAATATCCTTTATATACACTGACCCAGGGGGTAATACAGGATTTGAATTTGGGCGGCGCAAGCCGTCCACAATTCATCTCGTGAGGCGAAAAACAGCAGCTAGGGGGTCTGGGGGGGGGGGTGCTGCAAGCCCACCCAGCGGGGTGTGGGGCAGAGCCCCTAAAATTTTTCCATTTTCAGGTCTATATAGGTCTAAAATGCCTTAAATCTGAACATAATTAAACACTTTGACGTTATTTTTTTTCTTGGAAACTTTCACATTTATGTAACAAGGAAGATTGGTTATCAAATTCGAAATATTTTCTTCGATATTCAACACGTGAAGCGATGTTATTTCATCAGATTTTGTGTTTACATGTCCGTCTCGCTCCGACATGTTTTAATTTTTGATTGTGGTTAAATTACACAACGCTATATAAAGATGTCCAATTTTATTCTGCTAAATAAACCTCTAGCCTTAATATAAGAAAAGATTCAGATTTTTGCAGACTAAAGAATGCGGCGACGGGATAATTATATGACGGTGGTGTCGGGAATACACGTTGAACTACCAACCTCGTTCCCAGCGCTTCTTTTTTTCTTCAGATTTGTACGGTTTAGCATTTTTATTATGATTTGTGTCTGTTGTTCTTTTTCTTCCACGCACCATGACTCTTGTTCAGTAGAAATATCAACAAAATGTGTTAACTTAACTTTACTCGCAAAGCACTTTTAAACAGATCACAACAAACTAATTTTTTCATTCGTTGCACAGTAAATTTCGTTTACGTGGGAATACATTCACTTAAAAGTTTTTTAAGTTTTTAGGTGCGTGGTCAATCGCGCGCCTCAATCGATTATTTTTTTGTGAGACGCGCGATCGTTAATTTTGTTAAAATGTCGTGTTCATTTTCTTCAGAGTCTACTGCATGTTTATTGGTTTTGTGAAAGTGTCTTCATTGTTTTTGTAAACAAAACTGAACGTTTCTTTGTGGTTTGATCTTTTTTTCTTCCATCGAATGCAGCATAGTTCTTCTGCATTTATCTGTCTCCTATGTTGAATGGAACTTTTAAACAACCTGCAGCATCGTGTGTAAACATGTCTGTCGTTTTCTTCCTTTTTTCTATGATTGACGTCAAACCTTTTGAAACGTTTACTATTAATTGGTAACGTTAAATTTCGTTTTAAACAAACTAAATTTTTTAATGAAGCTACACATTGATACATTTAAAGAACGGATGAATCGATTATTATGAATCTGTTAATTCAAAAATATTTTTGAAGCCTTAACTTAAAGGGAAACGTAAACGCAAATTTAGTTAGATTCTCGTCATGATAACTTACGCGAATCGTCACGCGTTTCAAAATGCGTCGCATTAATTATTTCAAAAAGGGAAATTGATACTAGGCTATTTGCGACTTTTCCATCTATACACAGGTGAGTCCAACACGTCAAGCAAAAAGAATGTTGTCTTTTTTGTCTATACACAGGCAAGTCAAATGCAATAACTTCTTCGGCTTTGTGAGCAACTTCCTTACATTCAAATTGACTCCTGAAGACTAATTTAATTTATCTACAATCGTTTTCTTGAACAAATTCTTTTTATTTTCTGGCTTTACATTAATTTGGGATGAGAATTTGGGATCCCATACCGGTTGACCGGTACCAAAACCACTCTGGATACATCTGTGATACCATGATGGAGATGAGATTTCCCCGCGTTATAGATGCAAGCATATTGTCTCAATGACTCGTTTTTCAAAACTAAAATGCTGTGAATAGTCAAGGCATCAATAACAAACTTATTTAGCAGTATTTTCTTAGCAGTATTTTCATGATCACAGGTCAATGTTTACCGCTAGGAATGTTGAGTTAAAATGCAGGTCTATCAATAGAGGTGGATAAACAACACATGTTTTAAACAGCTTGACACATTTTCTTTTTAATTAATACTCTCTGATTTCAGTGATAAAGTTATAAAAAAAATTCACTGCAAAATTTTGAATTTGGGCGCCGATAAATCGGCGCCCAATAGCGCTTTGCGCTATGATATTTGTCCTGTATTACCCCTTGTGACCCCAACTAACACTATAATATGTTTTACCTTTATATTTCTGTATGTCTCATCTAAAACCATCTGACTGAGGTCGTCGTTCGACAGAGCGTGCAAGAAATCGGAATACAAGATGTGGAAGTTCGGTTCAATACTGACCCTCTTCATAACAAGATACTGAGCCAGCCACGGATTGAAGTCCGTCTGAATCGATTGTTTTAAGTCTGTAGCCTAAGAGTAAAACAAAAATAAGTTCAAGAACCATGTATCTACAGCAAATAAAAATTATCTTGTCAATCCGACAACAATTAGTCTCAATTAAATGAGACATCACATGAACTTTTATTGTTTTAAAAAAGAGTGTCTATGATTATTACGGGAAAGAAAAAGTCCATCAATAGACTCTTTGCAAATTTTAAAATGAAAACCAGGCTTAAGTTGAGCTATTTTTGTTAGTTAGATTTGAGTTCTTTTGTTATAAATCACTGTTAGGGAATTGTTTCAGTTTTACAGTGCTGTCTTGAAAGAGGTCCATCAATCAATTTATGGCTAGCTATTTATTACTCGTTTCTCAAAAATATTTAAACAAATTGAAACTTTTCAAATTCCATTTAACTTGAACTTGTGATTCATTCGAGAGGAATTCTACATAAAATAAAAAAAGAACTAATCAAAGTTTTAACTTCACACATATGCACAAGATTTCCTTTTAAATGAATGGCACATTGCTGATTGTGAATAAATGGTTACCTTCTGTTTGATATTGTGCGCGGAGATGTTGTTAAAGATGAAGTGAACTTTATCCTGTATAGTTTCACCGGGTTGCGCCATTTCACCTCGCGTTGCGTCTAACAGTGTGTCGATGTTTGTTGTGATGGCGATAGACGGCTGAAAAAGTGAAACTGATAATGTGAACAAAATCCAGACAGAACTGGTGAGTTTGCCACATAATCAACTGGTCGAGATTAACACTGAGCTTTTGATAGTGTGAACTTTCAAAGAGATGATGTTCTGGCGCACTATTACCTTGTTAAATTTGCGCGTAAAAAAATAATCAACCTCTTTTTTCTGTCCAGCTGTGGTAGAAGCAGCGTTGATTGTCATAGTAACAGGAGTGACAACACCTGGCAGGGAGATTTACAAAATTTTCAAACACACCAGTTAAAGTCATGTTGATATATGATTTCTCAGGAAATTTTCATAAATTTAAAGGCATAAAATAACAAGGTAATAAACAAAATAAAAATTAGCTTTTTACACAATTCTATAGCAACATATTCATCATCAATATTCATCGCCAGTCTAAATATTGTATATTTTAATTCAAACAAAAATTTTGCTCATCATTTCTACGTTTTGTGAAAGAAAGTCTACCATTGGTCGAGTTCGGGAGACTGTTAGTTGCAGACACGGGAATGGGACCTTGCCCGAGCGGAGGGGGAGTCACCGAATCTGTTGGCGTGTTTACTGTAGAAAAACGGTTTGATACTGACGAAGCCAGGTGACCAAAGTTTGGTGAATTAGTCTACAATTACATAGTCAGATATTTATAATGGTGCATAATATTATTTAACTATTACCTACAGCAATAAGCACCAATAAAGTTCTATTTGAGCGATAACAGGCCTAGAAAATGTTGGGCGCCCGTAATGATTAAAAATACTTTATATTCGCGCATATTCCTTGGAGAAAAAAATTCTCTTGACAGAAATATTTAATCTAAATTATGTTAGGAAGAAATGCGTTTTTAAAGCTTATAGAGTTGTTTTTGTTGATACCTTCAATCATCTAATCAGCTTTTGTTGCTCAATGATCGAAGCAGTTGCTTTTAAACATTTGGTGAATTAATTATGAATGTGTGCATACTTCCATAATTGGAGTCCCGTGTGAAAACAAGAACAAAATGCAAATGCCAGTTTAGAATGTCAATTAACTGGCACTTATAATTAATTGTGCCGTAGTAATACAATTATCCTGAAAATCAATAATCACATATTTAACTATTTAACAGAGAACAGTTTTTGAACCAATCATATCAGAATTTTAATTATATAAAATGTCACGGTACATACTTTCGCTAGCAAAATACAGGTTCAAATAAAGCTCTTCAATTAAAATATGACAACTTCTTCAGTGATAACAATGTCTTCTTGAAATTAGGAAAAAGTACGAAGTTAAACCGTTAAAACCTAGCTGTAGTGTTTATTTTCTTTATTGTCTACTGCATGTTTATTAGTTTTGTGAAGATGTCTTTTCATTGTTTTTGTAAACAAAACTGAATGTTTCTTTGTGGTTTGATCGTTTTTTTCTTCCATCGAATGCAGCATAGTACTTCTGCATTTATCTGCCTTCCAAATATTTCGAAATGTTTAATAAAAAAAATTCACGAAATAATTAATAAAAAAAGCAATAGAAAAAAAGTGCAATAAAAATATTCTTCAGCACTCCATAATTTTTGTTTTCATATCACAACAACATATGAATGACATATTTATGTGTCACATGACCAACAAAAAGAAATATTTCACGCGCTCGAATATACCTTATTCGTACAAATTTTAGCTTGGAGAAAATTTGGCAAAATTGGTGATTTTGGTTTGAAATTGCCAAATTAAGTCCACGGCAAATTTTTTCTCTCTTTCTTCTATCGCCAAATTAAATTCGCGCCAAATTCAAAATATTTCTTCTATCGCCAAATTAAAACCATGAGAAATTCAATTCAATTCTTTTTGTTTACATAAACATTTTTTTCTATCTTACAAAAGAAATGCACAAAAATTAGCTTGTAAATAATGATTATAAAATTAAACTAATCAATAGTTATAACACTCCGTTGTTCTACTTCTTTCGTATCCTTGTTTGCCTTTGATTTGATAAGTGTTTGATTTTCTAATTGACGATGAAGAATAATAAGCTTTACCCCTAAATTAGTTTTGTAATTGTTTTTTATCTTTTGTTTCATATTTAAGGCATCGATTGTTTAGATTGCTTACATCACGAGAAGTCTATCTTTTTCTTATCCCTGAATAAAATTGGTCTAACGCCCATAATTTGTATGATAGGGCATGCTATATACAACATCGCGCCCATTATATCAGGTGCAGTGAATTCTAATTTGTCGAGGCCTAGATAATATATAACAATTTTATATATAATTTGTAAAAATTGCACAGAAACGGAGCTTCACAAGAAAGGAAGTCAAAAACTTCTCTGTCATAACAGAAACAGCATTGTAACCTGAAAAATAAACAAAACACCTTCTATCACTTACAATGGTTGTTCTGTTGATGACAGCATTTGGAGGCTCCTGATTACGTTGTCCGTACCCGATAAACTCCACCAAATGTGAAGGGAAGTCCTTGTAATGTGGAATGGAAGCAAGATGCTGGCAGTAATGCGGATAATCTTTCAATCTAAATATGCCTCAATATAACTCATTTAACTCAACTTATTTTATATTATCATGCAATATCTATATATTTTTACTTCCGGCATTAAATCATTGAATCACAAAAAATGACTAAAACATAACCATTCACATTGAAAACTAATTCACTTTTTATGAAGAGAAACGAGTCGAAAGTGGCCGATAAAATCACCTTTCTACGGGAAACATTTCGGAGTACATATATAGACATTGAAATAAAAAAAATTAACTCATTCAAATGGAAAACAAACTATTTTCTCTTTTTCGAGTAGTGGTACATTTGCATTCATTTTAAACAAGCATCAAATCAGACGCGCAATCTTTCTCGTTTCTCAAAGATATACTTGTTAAACATTGTAATTTTTAATTTTAACTCATCAGCACATGTTACGAATCTAATATCTACAAATAGTATTAATGTCTAGTGACCTTGATTTGAATCTGTCGAGAGCAGTAGTTCCAAACATATACATTTTAGTGCCAGGGGGTCGGCGTATAGCCTCTAGAACATAACGCAAAGCAATACCCAGGGCCATGTATCTAAATGAAAGGAATATTTTACATAACATCATTTCGTGAAAAAGCTTTGATCTTCTAGAAAGCGATTTATAAAACAAATGTGGGAATCCTTTACATTGAAATCCAAGCAAAATGTTATTTGTGTTTGGGCAATATCTAGTCTACTTTTAGTTGTGTTCATGTACTACATTGTAGTAAAGAAATGTAAAAATGAAGGCTAAAAAGAATCCTTGACTAAATTTTTGTCCGGTAAAGGCCGAAACATGATTCAAAGTACAACATACGTTACTAGCCCTTGCTCAATGATCCCACCAAATAAACATGCAGTAATATGCAGTTCCTTCTCAGGATATTGCGGAAAGAAGCGATATTCCTCAAACAAATTCCTGAGCATGCACAAAAACACATCGCGCTCTTTCTTTTCCAGTGAATCTTTGAAACGCTTCAGCATGGTGAGCACCTCGTCAATTGACATGGTGAGATTAGGCGGCTGGTTGTAGATGCGTTGGAAGTAACCGTTTGCCTCATCGTCCACTTCCTTTGAGAAGTTTTGGTCCATACCTGGTACCACCGCCGAAATATCTCCTGCCGCAGCAGCTGAAAATGTAAACACAAAATATACTAAGTATTTGGACAGAAACCCAAAACAAGGTAAAGGGCTTCACATTGCCCTGATCCTGATTCAAAACATCCATGCAGAGAAAAAATCAGTTCTATTTTCTTCTCTTACTAAGAAAATTTTAGTTGCTAACACAAACTAATTTTATTTATTTATTATCATACATGTGTTATTAATATATTTTATATACCTTTTAATTTTATTTTAAAGGGACGAAGAGCCATTGTAAATATGGATATGCCCAGAATATACCTTTTATTATTTATTATTATTATTATGGAGCTTTGAATTTTAACCTTTTTTTCTGTTAACAGTTAAAAATGTTCAGCATTAAACAGATACTGACAAAATGATTATAATACCTTGTTTCAGACGATCTACTTGTCGATTTTGCGCACTGATGTTCGACGAAACCACTTGGTTGGAGAACGCTGAGAAATTGCTTCCACCGATGTTTGGGAGAGAGTTGTTTCTCCGCTGTGTGTTCAACCCGCTGCCCACTGCTGACAGGACATCAGAAAGACTGCTGGTGCCTAGACCCCCTGTACCCGATGTGTTACCCAAACTGTTACCGCCCAAACCAGGTGCACCAGGAAAGCCTGAAATAAACAAGGAAATGCTTTTCATCAAACATATCTAACATAATTCCACCTCTGTGCAGGTGTTAAACTGGCTAGGCAAAAAAATTAACAAATACAAGCAGATTATGGAGGTCAGTAGTATAATAAGCTGCTTATCTTAAGCAGAGAAAGTTTTTGATAACTGTTTAGTTCAGAAACAATGTGTATAACAATGTCCTTTTGCAGACATTTCTTTTGGAAAACAGGACATGTTCCATTCTATTAATAGTACAGGCAATTTGGGAATCAACAAATCCTCATTGAATAGCTTATAAACAAATATAATTATAGCTTAATTATGTTTTGTATCTTATATACATTTGGGAAAATGTATCATGATTTCTCGCGAAATAATAAACAGCCCTTTAAAATGACCAAATCAGTAATTCATAGATTTTCTGCAAATTGACAATGATGACCGAATGGACATTGTTGGCGGATTTAAAGTTTCAAAACTTGATGATTTAGTGACTTTATTTAGTTTATTCAAACATTAAAGAACTACAACGTCATGACCACAAGTTACAAAAATGTAACTTCAACGATTGTTGAAATATATGAAAAAATCGACAAGGACAAGAGAAAGCCGTTGACAGAAACAGTGTAACATTAACTTCATATTCCAAAAGACAATAATGTATGGTACTAAATAAAACTGAAGAATTCACCTTGATTTGAGGAGAACTGAGAGATCAAGGGGTTTTGTCCCATTGATCCCAACCCAGCCCCAATGGGGCCAGCTGTATTTCTATCTCCTAAAAGGTTTCCAAACTTTGCGGATTGTTGTATTGCAGAAGAGGAACCACCCAGGCTACTGAACGATGAACCGAAACCACCAAGTGACGCCCCTCCAAACCCCTGCAGCTGACTGTTGCTTGTGCTTGTGTTGTTGAACGCAGAAGAAAGGCCAAACGCCGAGGAAAACGAGTCAGGCTAAAACAGATTTGAAGAACAATTAACATATAATATAACACAAAATCAAGGACTGCAGGACAGGACATGCATGGTCCTATCTCTGAACTAGCTAGCGGAGGCCATCTATGATGAAAGCAAATGAAATATCAAACCGAAAGCAACTTTTTGTCTGCAACATTCACTACTCATGAAAAGTCCATATGCATTGTCGACGATGGAAATCCATGCAATAAAAATGAAACAGGATTACGCGTAAAGGGCGTTTTACACACGCGCTTTTAGAAAAACATTTGAAACCAAAAACTAATTTTTAAAGGTTTAAAAAATATACAAATTGTCACAGGTAGACACACATATCTGCATTTATATACACACGCAAAGAGTTGGCAAGTAGACACAGTTATTCTCTATTAAGTGACGAGTGGATTACATAGCTAATAATTAATAAGACAGTAAAAACAAATCACTTTAAATTTTTGATATAGGTATGCAAACAAATGTGTCCTCGAATGGAAGTATCTTTCAACTGACCTGGGTACCGATGGGAGAGGGCGTTATCCCAGTAAGCGGGGCTGCACCAAAACTTCCATCCCTTTTTCCAGGCATGAGTACACTTAAGCCAGCATTGCTTGGTCGAGATTTAATTAGCGGGCCGTGATTAGCAACCATTGTTTTGATAGTCTCTGCAAGTTCCATACTTAAACCACTGAAGTACAAAAAATAATGGCATTGCAGTATATTTTCCTGTACAACGTTACTTCTTAAAGCAATATTTTGTAATACACAGCATTACAACAAATGTGACGAATTAAGTATGAAATATTTCAGATTCAATTCAGGTTCAATTCAGTGACTGTAAAGGAAACCTGATGTGTAAATGCAGACAAGAAAGGGTTGTGGTGATTGTTTCATGCGGAAGTTGGACAGCTTTCGGCAGTTCCTTATCGCTCATCCCAAGCAACTGTGGGCATCTTCGCTTTAAGAAGTTTACCAACGAAAGTGCGAATTGCTCCTGTTAGAAAGAATGCTTTGATTACTGTAAGATATTTTTCATGACTGACTGCATCCTAGAATGATGGTCCACATTAAAGGATAATGAAAAATACGATAAAAGTGTATCTACGATGTCCATCAACTGATGAATAATATGATTCACTTATGCAAAACAAACAATGATTATAAACAAAAGGCCCTTTGTGTTCTACGTTTCATTAGGTCAAAACATGTCAATCAATAAACACACAATTAAGTGGTTGATTTTTAATAATTTCATTTAAACTGACTTCTACATTCTTTCTAAAACGTTGTGAAAGCCAAGCAAAGAAACAATTTTTCAAGAACGACAATGCATTATTTTCATTAAAAAACAAAAAATTACCTGGTGCTCTCTCAATATATCTGACAACCATTTATCGAGTTTCAAATATTCCCTACGAGATGCTAATGCCGCGAGGTCGATGACAAATGAAAACGGAGAGAAGTTTAGTAATGTCGATAACGCCTGAAATGAAAAAGGAAAGCAATAACAAAACATTTGAAATGTTGTCAACAACATAATTTGACAGCATTGTTTTTAAAATCTTTAAATACTTCAGGTGGGCAGTGGGAAAGTTACATGGTAGGGAGTTGAGTAGCACCCCTACCAACCTGAGTAACTTTTCTTACACAAAATCACGGTAGAGATCTGGGTCTCAGGCATACTCAGTCTGTTTCTTGAATATTTTGTTTTAATATATATATATATATATATATATATATATATATATATATATATATATATATATATATATATAATACTTGAAATATATTTGTATAGCCATAAAAAGTACATCTTTTCTCTTTATCAAATGCAGCTTAGTTTTTCTGCATTCATCTGTCTCTAAGTTGAATGGAACTTTTAAACAACCTGTAGCATCACGTTATAAACATGCCTGTCAGTTCACTTTGAAAATCATTACTATGTTTTACGTTGCGTCACAAACTTTTTAAAACATTAAATGATTGGTAACGTTAAATTTAAAATTGCAAAGTAATTTCTAATTATATACCGTCTATTATCCACCCAAAATATACCATTTAAAGGGATTTTAAACCTTAGTTTTACCGATTTTGCCGATTAAAATCCCCAGGTCTGCTGAGTGCGTTTTAAAGTAATTCAAAGCAAACATTTGTGGAAACTTGATGACAACGACAATTTCTACCACCATTTTAATGTCTAAGTTGATGAGTAGAGACTGAAGTTTAAAATTTTGTAAAAAATAGCAGTTCAATATATTCTTATGGCATGTAATAATAGGCAATTAACAGCACACCGAAATCAATTTATGGCATGTGGGCGCACATACTCAAGAAACAGACTGCAATCATATTTAAAACTGTCATTGGGGGTGAGAGTAAACAAGGACATGATCATAGTAGAAAAACTCTGATACAAAAAATTACCCCGACACTTACTGATAATTTGAGGTGAATCCAGCCACCCATGTTGTGAAAGACAAACCCAAACAAAAATTGACCACTGCCAACATTATTAATTTTGAAGGAAATGCTTTATGACTTTCAAACTATAGTTGCAGCATTAAATTTAAAATAAAACCTTTAAATCTTGAGCAACATCAAGAATCCGAGATAAACGAGTCTGCTGGTCGACTTGATCACCCATCTTTTCTGCTTTTAAATACCAGTCTGCCATTGATTGCATCAGAAGTTGACGTATTGTTGTTGACTGGCCCTGATTTAACACAATCAATATTTTCTTGAATTTAGGTAAAAGGAATAACATAAATTCACAATGGACAAACGATGAGATGCCAGCAAAACAAAAACACACTGAAGTAGTTGTATCTATATTCATTGATTTACGGTAGTCGCAACAGTAGACAATATTATTAATATGGAATTCATATTAAACCCACTTTCATATATTTAGGTTGCAGACATAAATAAAAAATATATAAAGAAAATGAGAATACCTGACCGTGCCAAGCGTAATGCAAGACACTCATTGAATTTGGGTGATTCATCAAAAACAATGGCATCAACATTGAAACAATATCATTGCGCAAGGTGTGCCATGTACACTGAAATAAACAAATAAATAAATTAGAAACAACAACATCAACATTGAAACAATAGCACTAAAATAAACAAATACAGTATGATTAGTTAACGAATTGGTTTTGTGAATGAAATTAAAAATGCTGTTTCTATAAAATGCATCTTTAAAATGGAAATTCTCCATTACTAAAATAAAACACTGGGAAAGTAACCATCTACAAAAGATTCCATAACAATATTGTTTAGTACATGCTACTAGTTATAAATAGTTTTTACAATTTGCGATCTGATAATATTATACAAAACGGACAAATTAAAATATTATTCTGCCAACCAAACAACAGGTCACTAACACAATATAAAAAAAATTAAATGATCTTACATTAACTTGCAATAAAGCAAGAATGAGGATATCAGGGCAGTTTTTTACGGGCCACGTAAACAACTTCAATACATTTTCATAACTGCCAGATTCGGAAAGATGCAAAAGGATTTCAACAAGATCCAACGATTTCCTGGATGTAAACAATGATGAAACTAACGATATCTTAGATACAATAGAATTGTGTTTTCCATGATAAACTATTGTGTACCATTGTAGTTCACTAAGAGTAGTTGTTTTTCACCACAGTTACACTAAATAAAATCAACGGTATGAAATCGGTGTTGATCTCATCATCGTTGATTATGTAATGACAAAACTCTTCACAAGTTCCTGTGACCACATGATAAAAAGAATATGTTGTGAGTTTTGTAGTTACGCACAACATAAATCCACCAGAGTGTATTACAATTCAAAATCAACAGTAAATTTTGGTGAAAATTCCACACAGCGAGGAGACGTTCCCCCAACAGAAATGACACATACCAGGTTCGAATGTCGCGATTTGTTTCGTCGGGCGGTGATTTTAATATGTCAACAGACACGTGATGTGCAGGAAGATCACCAAAACAAAACACGTCTGGATTGTACAATGCAGTCTCAATCCACGATAACTTAAATATATAAAATAATTAGCACATCATTACGTTCTGCATCATCATACTATTTCCCATAAAATTACAGTAAAAATAAATCTAGTTCATCTACTAATAGACCCCTTGTGAGACAGCAATGTGAAACTTAAACAATGTTAAACTTGAAGTTTATAAAATGATTGACACCTCAATCTTAACAAACAAAATGAGCTGAACCTTGATGTTTAAAAGTTGTTATTAGCGGTTAAGACTTTGGATTGCCAACCAAGAAGATGAGTATGAAATCCACATAAGCTTTTCACTTACAAGTTAACAGTAGTTTTTGAGAGAAACTCATTGGGTAATGCAAGACAAGCTCAAATTGGTTAGTTGAGTGATTTATTAATTGGTGCCTTAAGTTGTATGCCATGGCTTAACCAAGGTTCTGGAAATATTGTCAGAAAACCCATTTACCATACCTGCCCCATTTTGTTGTTCCATGGCTTGTAAATAAATTGAATTGGAAACCCGGTATTCGTGGCAGCTTTGTAGTACGCAAATATAATCAATTGCAGACCCTTCGCATCTTTGATGATGAAACCAGGATGGTCAAATTCTTGAACCACTTGCATCCAATTCAAATTCGGTTTTATATCATTTAGGACGTCAACGAAAACCTCTATGTTCCATGTTTGCGGCTGAGGCTTGTCAAGGTTGTTGGAACGGGATATGGAAATGTTCTGAGAGCAATAAAAAAGAGTAGAGGTCAGAACAAAAGGAAAAATGCAACTAAAAGAGAGAAAAATAGATAAGCACAAAGGAACAACATAAATTATTTTTATTATCTGATTGGGCTTAATTGGTAAAAAACTGTTCATCTACCTGAACATAAATTCTTATAAATATTATTAAATTAATAAACAGATGTTAAAATCTAAAACCAGTTGGAAATAAAACTAAGCACTGATGAAATCACAATTAGAGAAAGAAATGACGTAGAATATAATAGAGATATTAAATAATATATTATTACATAGCAATTTTATAATCAAAACAACCTGTAACGATGTGTTGCTATCCAAGCCAACAATGGTTCTGGCCATCATACCTAAACAGGACTCGTTACAATTTATTTCCCCACTTTATAAAGTAACAAACGAAAGATAAAATAAAGTCAGGAACAAGATTTGTTACGAACGTTAACTTGTTGTTTCAATTCTGTGTAGATTATCATCCACGTACTGGTATAAGAACTGTCAAAAACATTGTTTCCTTAACTTTTTCCTAACGAAATGTCTATGAAACAAGTTCTAAGTATATCAAGGATATACCAATGTAATCTTACCCAGAATTTTAGCAACAACCAATGGAGTAATGTTCCCCTCATCGAAATGCAACATCATCTCTCTACAATCCTCTTTCCTGCAAGGCAACAACAAGAAACATTTCTGTAATGAATAGAGCCATTATATCATTTAGTTCGAAGTCTACTTACGTGGCAATGCACCCATACCCTAACTCTTCCATCATCTCGCTCAAATTCGGCTCCATCTGCAAATAATTACAACCATGTTATTGCGGGATACAGCTTGTTTAGTTGAAATTTTTTTTTTAATATTTCTTTTCAACCTTAAAGCTACAAATAAAAACATTTCTTTAATTTTTTTTAAAAATCTTTATTTTACTTACGTCCGAAAAATCTACAGATGAACCAACGTCTATATTGAGAATACTCGTATCTTGGTTCGCTTGGTAGAGTGATGGAGCTAAAACTACAGGTACCCTCTCTCTTGGGAAATCCTTTCGCAAGGAATTCAAGAACTTATTCAACTGTTCCTCTGGAACAATGCTCTCCTCTCTTGATTTGTCCAGCAAGAAAACTAGCAACAAGTGAAGTACTTCAATAGCAACGTCACCAAGGCCAGCTGCTTCTTGACTGGTGCTTCCACTTAACTCTAGCAAATTAAGAACAACAATGTGAAGTGAGGTGCATATATATCAGGAATTTTTTTGATAATTCGTAGATCAATATGGGTGTAGATGAAAAGATAAAAACAAATATTAAATATTAACATTTCCATTAATTATCAATTCATCTTCAATTCACTGTAGGTGAGTTCTTGTAGGCAATTTCAAGGAATTCCTCAGATAATCAAGGAGTTAAAAAACGTACGAAAGTGGTTAAAAAATTTTCCAATTCTAATTCCTACAATACTCAAAGAGTTTTATTACAAACTGTTATATGGGTTTCTTTATTGGCCACTCAATTCTGACCTTTGAACGGGTGGTTTTCGTAATGCTTTGTATTATTTTTTTCCTCTTTTTTAAAAATGTATACACTGTTGTCACGAAAAACGAAAACAGCATTAAAATATTTAATAACATAGGAACTTAAGAATGCATTGCACTCAGTATAAAATCTATTGGAAGGGAATAGCTCTCTTAGGGGCTAAACCTCCATTTTAAGCAGTCAGAGCGCAATAAGCTGCCAATAATACAGAAAAACTGCAAGTATGCAAAAGAAGTAAAAGCTAATTGAAATATGTAGCTTGAACAAAGAAGAAGCCTGATATATTCTATATACTGATATATATTTATTCACCTGAATCGATGTATGATCGGAGTAGATCCGGAACTTTCTGTTTCACAAATGTATAAGCTGAAAAAACAACAACAACAGCAAAGATTATTCTCAAATATGAATTAATTGCCAACCCCTTGTACTTTAGCATCAGTTTTTACGTTATAATTCTTATAATAAACGCCGTAAAATTAAAATTGCATATACATTATATCACAAATATACATGCCATTTGTTTTATTCTAGTATTGATATATCATTACAATTACTATAACTGTTCTGTTAAATATATATCTTTTTTTAACTACGTTTACTACATTTGCAAAGTATCCTGGCATCAAATTTTCTCAAGACTGAAGGCTCCATACACGTGCCCGAAATGTTGGGCGCCTGTAACGATTATAAATATTTTATTATTCCTTAGAGAAAAACTTCTCTTTAAAGAAATATTTAATCTAAATTATGTTAGGAACAAATCCATTTTTTAAGCTAATAGGGTTGTTTTTGTTGATACCTTCAACTATTGAAGTGCTTTCAAACATTTGGCAAATTAATTATTAATTAAGTATGTACAATCGGAGTTTGGTGTGAAAACAAGAACAAAATGCAAATGCCGTTTAGAATGTCAACCAACTGGCACTTATAGTTGATTAGTTGTAGTAATACAATTATCCTGAAATTCAGCAATCACATATCTGTTAAGTTTGTTTTTTAACCAATTATATCGGAATTTTAATGATATAAAATGTCACATATTTTCACTAGCGAAATACAGCTTTAACAAGTTAAAATACAACAACTTCTTCAGTGATTTTTGTAAACAAAATTGATGTTTCTTTGTGGTTTGATCTTTTTGCTTCCATCTGAATGCAGCATAGTTTTTCTGCATTTGTCTGTCTCTAAGTTGAATGGAACTTTTAAACAACCTGTAGCATCCTGTGTAAACATGTCGTCAGTTCTCTTTGAAAATTCTCCTTCTTTTCATATTTTACATTATATAAAAAACTTTTTGAAACGTTATAAAAAAATAAAAATGAATAAAATTTGTGAAATAAAAAAAAAATAATTTGTAAATTTTTTTTGTGAATTTTAAAGTAATTTTTGCTGGATTATAAATGGCAATGTAAGTTTTCAAATTAATTAATATTTAATATTAGGGTTTGCTTCATGATTATTTCTTATAGAAAGGATTGTGTTATATTATGTGTTTATTATTACATTGTAAGTTTTAAATTTTACATTTCTAGCTTATATAAAAACAAAAGTGATTGACAAACATGTATCTCGCCACTTAAAAACTTTTTTTCCTAAGCTAGATTAAGGTCAGCATATAATTGCTGTTACTTTCCTAATTCAGAAGGTGCAGCCATTAGGGTTAATCCTACTGCTTATTCTATTTAATATTAGCTACTGTTACATTTGTTGTCATGATTTTAATCATCTTAATGGTTAATTTTGTAATTGTAAAATTTTGTAATCTTTCTTACGGTTGGACAAGTAAGTTCTTAAACCTGCTCATTTGATTACAACTGTACCTGCAGATTGAAATTCTGGGCTTTGTGAACTCTGCAGACCAATGCCAAAAACAACCTGACAACATAAGTAAAACAATACACAAAGTGATTTACATAACAAGACCTCAGAAGTGTTTCAGATAAATGAACGGATGTTAAGGTTGAGTAAAACAAGCCAAAAACATCAATTTTGGAAGCATTCTAAAGATTTTCAAAATTTCGTAAGAGCAGTGAAAAGGTTAAGGTCACACTTTCTAAATTTAAAGAGCGTGTTAAAGGAATAGAGAAGATACTTATATGAATATCATATTTAAAAATAAATTGAATGGAACTAGTAATGTACCTCTTGAACTTTTGAAAGCTTTAGGACTTTGCTAAGTGAGTACAAGAATTGCACGGAAGGCTTCACAAACTAAAAACAGAAAAGAAAATAGCTCATTCCTAATACTACCCGTCACATAAAAATGTGAGGGGCTATTATATTCTTCTACAGGTGTAAAATTCAAACAACAAGATCTGATGACGATGAAAATGTTACTTATGTCATATTATAGCTTTTAACAAGAATTTCTTGGATCCATTACACAAAAAGCCTGGGTTTGATGGAAGCCTAAATGGGTCAAATTTTTCATTGATGCATGGAAAGTTCATGAGGAAAGTATCAAAGGAGTGACGTTGCATGTTCTCCCAACTTGCAATTAAAATTGTTGATAATTGGTAACTTATTGTCAGGACCAACACTATTTTTAGTCTATCAAGCCATGAAACCAAGTATTTATAAGTAAGAAACCTGCTCTCAAAAATCATTAAAAATGCATTGTAGAGAAATGGAAACCTTTTGTGATGATTCTGGGTTTTCAAGTGCGTAACACAGAATAGAAGCAAAGTTTGCTTTTGTGACAAGTTCCTGACAAAGTTCAATAAAAAGTTGAACCTAAAAGAACCAATACATTAATTAGTATTTGTATAACATATTGCAAATTAAAAGAGAATTTTAATAGTATAATAATAATAATAATTGACTGTAGATATATAAAACAAATGAAAACTATATACAGTCAGATTATTTTCTTAGGTTACCTGTGGTAATTCTTTATTACTACTGTTGTCGGAATTAAAGTCAATATACGATAAAAGACAACGAAACAAATGTCTTTCTGCTTCAGTGCCGTACTTATGAACAATCTAAAATTGCAACAAAGAACATGAAAATGCTTGAAAAACTATACAGCAAAATGAAAGTTATATATACATATACATGAAAATGTTCAATGCCAATGCCATGGTGAATGGGTATAAACAAAACAATGATTAGAGAATCATGAATTGACAATCTCTATTATATATATATATAATTGTTTCTCACCGCTTTTAACTCTGATGCGTTACTTTTATAACTTTTTTTCGATAATTCATTCACGGTAAAACTGATCTGTGACAAAGCAAGTGACAGACCATCCAAACTAGGGCCTGTGCTCATGCCTAAAAACAGAAACACCACGAGTGCATTGCACTCTCAGGCGCATTAGGCAGTTAAATCTCTGTTTTCTTGCAAAATTCTTTGCTATAAAACCAATGTTAAAAAGGTGTAAAAAGCAGGTAAAATATTTAACTGTTTAAAACAGTTTTTTTAGTTAAATCGCGTGCTTCCCTCCACGAGTCGTCTGATTTTAACAACAAAGGAGGACTGGGGATATTTTTGTACGATGCAAATGACGGTGTTGTTTAATATAAATGAAAAAATATTAATTCAACATTTTAACAACTATTTTCCATTAAAATGTTATGAAACAATCAATACATTTTTTTCAACCGAAAAAACCCTGTAAAGACCATGCAAATTTGTATAGAAATCAGTCTGCTTTTTCAAGTTTAAAAGTTTGATAAAAGTTCGTCGACTGGTCTACCATTTTAAAAACTGGGTGTTATTTTGTAAAGCACAATCTTGATGATGAGCTAGCTAAAAGTACCTTCGTGTTGACACACGCGTCGTTATCATGATAACTATGTTGTTATTCTCCTATTTAAAAGTTATTTTTAATGGTTTGCATTTTATCTAGTAATATCTCGTTGAACTTTTTTCTAACAAATTATACTTGTACAACAAAAATCCAAACGTTAAAAAATCTATTTGTTGATTTTTTAAAACTTTTTTAGTTGCAATATACATCATGACAGCTACTTTAAGACCATATCTTAATGCTGTAAGAGCAACATTGGAGGCTACCATGTGCCTTGAATCTTTTTCATCCCAAGTTGTTGAAAGACATATAAAACCAGAAGTTGAAGTGCGTGGCAATAAAGAACTTCTCTTGGCCCCTGTATGTATTGCTCGAAATGAGAAAGAAAAAGTTCTGATTGAAGGTTCTATCAATTCTGTTCGTGTAAGCATAGCAGTAAAACAAGCTGATGAAATTGAAAAAATTTTATGCCATAAGTTTATGCGCTTTATGATGCTTCGAGCTGAAAACTTTTTCATTTTGCGAAGGAAAGCTGTAAAGGGTTACGATATCAGCTTTTTGATATCAAATATTAACACGGAGCAAATGTACAAAAAGAAGCTGGTTGATTTTGTTATTCAGTTTATGGAAGAAATTGACAAGGAAATCAGTGAAATGAAGCTTTCTTTGAACGCACGTGCACGTATTTCTGCTGAAGAATTTCTGAAAAACTTTTGATCACCTGTTTACGCAATAAAACATTTTTTTCTATCCCTAAAAATATTTGCTTTACTCTTGTTATTAATTTGAAATTTTTTACATAATATGGTAATATTTTGAAGTTCATGAATAGTTTTGCTTTCTAGCTATATTGTTTTTATATTGTTAAAAAAGGTTGTTTGTGTTTCTTGATTCTTCAATTTTAAAAATAAAATGCTTTCCAGTGTTTTTCTTATAAGGGAGGTTATTAAAATAATATATCTATATCTATATATATATATATGTCATTTCAAACTTTGATAATCGCATACATTACTTACAAATGGTCCTGGTTTTATTTTGTTATTTGTAAACCTACAGTCTTTCTATAAGAAGCTTTAAAAGTTTAAAAGTTTTGTAATTTGAGACTAAGTTTCTTTATTTTGCGCTAGTAGGTTTATCTGTAGAATATAAATTTTTTTGGTTTTGCAAAGATATCCTCATTCTAAAAATAAGACATAAATCCCGAGAGAGAGAGAGAGAGTTGATTTTAGCTCATTCTTTTAGGTTTAGCTTAACAAAGGTTCCATGAATTTTCAGTTGATGGGAAATGTTCAAACTACCCCTTAGAACATTTGTATTGAGGACATTTCAAAAACGACTCCCAAACACTAATTGTTTAAAGGGAAGGTCACAATTACACTTTGTGAGGTGTTTCACTTTAAAAAGTTGTTACTTGAATTCCTCACAAAATCAAATTTCTGACGAGGTAAAGACAAGAGAAGGGGCAATTACAGTTGGTGCCAAAGGTATTCGGAATCAACATTGATGGCAGCGACCTAAAATAGTATTATATTTTAGTGTGTTGATTTTAGTGAAACAAGCTGGAAAGGATGTCAGTTATTTTGGCATTTTATTGATTGGTTTTGGCGTAACAGGTAAAATGTATAGTTTCTTAACAATTGTAATTTAAAAGTTTAATAAAAGCTAATTTTGTTTGTTTTTTTCTTATTTTTCAGATTTGTTTTCTGTCATAGCAACATAATATTTTTAAATTTCTACAGAAAAAAGACAGTAATTACTGTAATAACTTCATATAATTTCATCAGAAATAATAAAGTTCTAGCTTTTGTTTACTTTAAAAGGTGCATTGATATGGTACATTGCTAGTGAGCTGCTTTTCAGCTTCAGTCCAAGTGCCGTCTACACAAAGGCGTTAAGAGAAGTTAAAAAACATTACTTGGTAAGATATTTTTCTTTTTACATTGTGCTATGGTTGTTGTCAACTTTTTTTACCTTTAAAATAAGAGCTTAAATGTGTGTACTAAAGCATCACAAATCTTGAGAATACTTGTTTAAAAACAAACTGGTTTACTGCATTAATTGTTAAAATTGATTGTTTTTATATACAAAACAGGCCATGCAAAGACTTGCTAAAGTCATTACTTTAACACCATAATTTGAGATTTTGTTTGTCATAAGGTAAGTGAAGAAATTGGTGATGGGTTCAAAGGTTATGGTGAAGAAACATCGAGAGGGAGGAGGAGGCATGTCAGGTGAGAATTGATGTTCTGAAACGTATGAGTAATTCATTCAATTCCCTGCACAGATGTTAACAATATCGTTGTTGTTGTCGTTGTTGTTGCCGTTGTTATCATTATGAATGCAACCAGTATCTTTTTCAAAGTTTTCAAAATTTATTTATTTTAATTTGTTTGTCATCGTTTATTCACATTAAAATGTACAATAAAAGCCAATAAAAATATACACACGATCCATTATGTGTATGTAAAAATTGGATATATATATCAATTAAATATTTCTGCCATTGCAACGTACAATCAACGTAAATCATCTATTTATTTAATTTTATTTTATTTAATTTCCGAAAAGAAAAAACCTAACTTTTCCAATTATCTCCAAATTTACACTTCCTCGTGTTGTTTTGCTTTTTGTTGAAACTGACTGATCCTGAACAAAGTTGCATACATTTGGAAAAAATAATCCAATATTTGTTGAAACAGTCACCCTGCATAGGAATATTTGTGACGTATGATGTATCTAGCGTACTAGAGAGTCATTTTCAAACTGATCTTTTCAAAATAAATTTAAAACCTTAGGAGGGAAGAGTTATTTATAAAGCTGAATTTAATCTTTTAAAAGTACACGTTTTTTTTTTATAAGCATAACGCTTATAAGCATATGAAGGCTGAGATTTGCTTAAAAATTAAGCATATGCTAAGCATATTCCCAGCCTTAAACCTTGCAATGGAATATAGAATAAGCATGTTTTAAATCAGCAATAGAAAGCTTTCATTTAATACAACCAACAACACGATGAACGACAATAAGAAATAAGAATAAACTATTTTATTTTCTCTGTGTAACGATTATGGTTTGTATTTTGCACAGGCAGACATTAATTTATTGTGTGTATTCTTTTTGCGTTGTTTTCAAACGATAAAGAACTCGTCCAGCGTAATAGTTAAAATATAAATATATTATTAACAGTCCTGACATTATCAACAATGAGTTGACGATCATAAGCATATTATAAGCATATTTCAGCCTCAAAAACATATATTGGCTAAGCATATTGAGCCTCAGCCCAAAAAAACATATGCTTATAAAAAAAACAACGTGTATTCCATCATTATCAAAAATCTCAAGTTCAATGTTTTCAAAATTGGTGATGGCATATTTGATAAGTGATTTTTTTTATAAATGAATGGATAGCAAATAGTGATAATAATGTCTTTGAAAACATTTGTAACAGTCTATGTTTATCTTTCCAGTCATCAAAGTTACATGGTGAATGATGTCAACTACATGCGGGTCAAGTTTTACGTCTCCGGGAGCAAAAGAAAGGGAACTGTAAATGTTGAAGCTATGGAGGTAAGGAGAAGTTGATGTTATTTAAGTTGTAAAACTACACCCTATTGCGTATTTACAAAATTTGGTAAGTTGAGACGACATGCCGAGTAAATCCAATAGAAACGAGAAAACAGAGAAATAGACGAAAACTATCAGTACCATGGATTATTTTTGGCCTTCTCCAGCAATTCTTTATAGCTTCCTAAATTCTTACCCCTTTTCTTATGATCCAATCCTCTAGTTACGCGGTCAGAACAATAAACTCGCGATTTGTGGGGAATATCAATCCTCTGATTGAAAATCAGTTCCTTCTTTAAGGGGGTAGAAAATAATTTTTTTTGTGGCACTTGAATATTTTAGATGCTTGTCGTAATATTTCTTTTGGGGTGTAAAATATTTACAGTAACCGAATTTCAAATAGATTTATGCAATAGATGTTCTTCAAATGTTTTTAATTCAGTTCATCAGTGTTAGTCCAGGCATATAGGGGGGATCACCACCTTCAAATATAATTTTGCTCATATGGTTTTTTGGGTTCATAAATTTTTTCATTCAATTCAATTGGGTTCATTCATAAGAAGTGTAGTGGTATAAAGGGTCGACTTACCTCAGTGGTGGACTATGTGTGTAGGGTGTGTACTGGTGATATTACCTTAGCAACTGGACAGCCAGTAGAATCTGTGCCAATAGGTGATGACTCTTTAGAGACAAAGGATGGCTTTTGTTATTTGGGCAACATGATTAGTACATGATTAGGAGGTGGCGCAGAACAAAGTTGTATCACTTGAATTAGATCTGGGTGGAAAAAGTTTAGAGAACTTTTACCTCTCCTAACTTCTAGAGTGATATCTCTTCGCACAAAAGGAAGGGTGTATGATGCTTGTGTAAGGAGTATTTTTCTATATAGTGGTGAGACATGGGGAGTTAGAACTGTTGAACTAAACAGACTAGAGCGTAATGACATGAGAATGATTAGATGGATGTCAAATGTGACATTGAAGGATAGGAAGCCTTCAAATGAGTTAAGAGAACGCTGTGGACTAGAAAGTGTTAGAAAATCTTTGCAAAGGCGTCGGCTTAGATGGTTTGGTAATGTTGAGAGAATGAATGATAATAATTGGGTTAAGAATTGTAGAGATTTAGTTGTAGATGGTAAGTGTGGCAGAGGCAGGCCACGGACAACATGGAGTCAGGTTGTGAAGAAAGATCTCGTTGAGAAACGTATTCAGCCTGGGTTGGCGCAGGATAGAGTAGGATGGAGGCATGCCATCAGTAAACCCGTCTAACCCGTGCCAGCATGGAAAATAGACGTTAAATGTATAGAGAGAGAGAGCGAGAGAGAGAGAGAGAGAGGGTTCATATGACCTTCCTGGTGAAAAATATTGATGGTTTTCTGGTTGAATAGGTGGCAAAGAAATTTTCTGGCCCCTTAATTCACCCTAGGAGACTTTAATACCATTTGGATATTCAAAGCTCCGCTTTTTTCCATTTTTCTTCTGAAACTTTGAGTTAAGAAACACCAGCTTGTGTTCAATCATCAATTCCAATAAAAGAAGGCTGTTTCTGTTTGTTGTAGTATGAAATGCGTTCTTGAAACCTTTGTCTTGTTCAATTTTAGTATTGAAGTTGCCAGCTATAAGTTTGATATTATGTGCTGGCACCATGCGAATGAGAGACGAGAGCTCCGTGTAGAACACGTTTATGTTTTCTTCGTCACTGCAGTTTGTCGGACTATAACAGCATATGAGAGATGAACTTGGGTTTCCATCAAAGCTGGCTATGATTATTCTGTCAGATATCTTTTCAACACAAATCAAAGATTTCTGTGCTTTAGGAGTGACTAACATACCAACTCCACCAATAGATGCATTCACACCATTTTTCCATGCAGAAGCTGTAACAAAGAGCCAGTCACTACCTACATAATTGTACACTAGCAAATCATCAGGATGATATTGACGGTGTTCTTGGATGCAAACCACGCCTTGTTTTGTTTCAATAGCAGCATTGATACATTCATTAAGTTGACATTCAGATTTTAGTGTGCGTGTATTAAAAGTTGATATAATAGTTGATTCTCTACATTTGAATAAATGTTGTTGTTGTTATCCAGTAGTTGATTTTTTGACTGCATACTGAACAGTAGCAGGACGCGCTCCTTGTTTACCCGCACGACGAGCGAGGCGGTTTGAACGACGAGTTTTGAACATCATTTGAATTTTTTGTTGGCAAAAATAGCAACACACGAGTACCAGTTCTACGTGTATCCGCAGTAGTCTACTTTTTAAGACTAGTTGATGCCCGAAGCCACCACGTTCAATCTACCAGATATCCAGTCTTTCGGATTCTGCCAAAATGAACATCCACGACCTGCTGTTGACGCTTCACTGAACCCCAGCAAGGGAATGGATATTTTTAAAAGGCGCCATACACTCGCCTTTTGTCAGAGCTCCGTTTTGCTGATGTCAGCATTTTTTTTTACAAAAATCAATATTTTTATAAATGTTTAGACTTTAAAACCATGTAAAAATCATTTTTTTAAAATTCCACTTGAAGTGGAGAACTGCTCATATAGTTTTTCTGATAGCTATACTATTAGGTTTCAAGAAAAAATTGGTATACAGGCTAAATCTGGTAATGTTATAAATTCTCGCGGGTTCAACAGGGTAGTTAGTGGGAAAAAATATTTTTTACATGGGTTTTTCTCATAAACTTGTGGCAGGTTTTGACTACACGATGATAGATTGAGTCATGCTATGAGGCTAATATTTTGCATGTGTAAGCAACAAGTTTTACTTGTCATCCATAGCTAATTTTAGGGGGTCTGGTACGAGTAAAATTCGGAAAGATCAGTAGAAAATGCTGGTTTTAGCTAGTTTTTGTCCTATAATTATTTTGTTTCTATTTCATTTCAGTTGAAATTTTCTTTATTTTTTTGTTTTCAAAAATCATGATCAACTTCAAATAAATTTAGGGCGTAAAAACCGATTTCAGGGGGTATACACTGCACGAAAAACAACTATAATTTGCAGTCGATGCTAGTTTTTGCTACATTATAAATCTGACAGTTATGGGACTTATATCAGCCGTTTGGATTTATGTTGTAATAGTGTCAAAAATATTGAGTCTAAACATTAATGTCACTTTCTACGTCACTTTCGTAAATTTCACTTTCTTCACTGTCGGTTTCACTATTTTCCATTGGGTCTTCTTGTAACAATAAATTGCAAATATTATCTGGATGCAGTTCCATAATCCACTGTATTGATCCATCTGCATGCCATCCTTGTTCCCCAATGCTCGGTAATGCTATTTGTGCATTTTTTGTTCTCTTCCATGTGGCTGCAACGAAATTTGCTCTCTTCATTTGAAGATACAGAGAAGTAAAACATGGTGGTAACGCTGAGAGGTCGGTCACTTTATTTTCTCTCGTCTGCTTTTTCATAAACATATCAAATCTCGTTGAGTCCACTGAATTTTTCTTTGATCCATATAACGAACAAACATATTTTTCTAAAGTTGTCGCCATTTCGTCTGCTAATTCCCAATTTCTTCCGAGTTTGCTGAACGCTGGAACAACTTGATCAAAAGAATTTTTCTTTCTAGCGTAGACCCAAACAAAGTGAGATTTATTAAACTTTGATACACTTTTTTGACAATAGGATTGAATACCATTCTTCAACTTCTCTGGTTCTTCTCTAACATCGACTGGTTTTGATTCATTATTCATATCTTCGTAAAACAGTTTACGACTCTTCTTTCGCGGCACTGTTATTGTTATTGTGTTTTTCGTATGATTTCGATCTTCCTGGAAGGCCATAAGGTGTGTCGTATTAAGGGAACCCCCGCCTTGCATTCTCTCAGCTTTTACATCAAAATTGTCAGAAGTGTGTGAAAAATGTCTCCTTGTTCGAAGGTTTTAACGTGAGTATGTTTGAGAGTTTTGCAGCTTCTAATGCGCTTTCTGCTTGGGCCGTTTCAATTTCGCACACTGTGTTGTAGGAAGTGCAAGCTTATGCACAATGTCTGCTACTTTCCTACTGGCTGTAAGGTTATGTAGGCCTTGACCCAAAAGGAAATGTTTTTTTTGTAAATACTTTCTACGTGTTACTGCAGATATTATGTCTTGGGAAAACGATGGGAAAGCTACAAGCAACAGAATCTTTTCCGATTTTAGCATTCATGTCTCCTCCAATGATTAGGACGTGGTGCTTCGGTATTTGGTGGATAACACTCATCAGTTCTGAATAAAATGTTGTCGCATCTTCCTCTGATGAAACATTTGTCGGGCTGTAGCACGAGACTACAGTAAGTTTTGGGTTTCCATTGAAGGTGGAGACCATTATCCGAGAGTTGATCTTTTCGCCATTGAGGAGAGAATTACATACATTTCGGCTGAGTAGCAACCCAACTCCTCCGATCGTTGTATTAGTAGTATTCTTTTCAGCTGAAGATGTAACGAGTGTCCAGCTGTTTCCATAGTTTTGGTATTTAATGATATAATCAGGATGGAATATTCTGTGTTCTTGTAGGCAAGTAACCTCAATTTTGAACTTTTGTGAGAGATGTATCAGCTCACCTACTTTAGCTTTGCCGTTTAACGTCCTCGCATTGAAGGTTGGCAGTTTCATTGTTTTCTGTGATTTTAGAAGATTTGATTTCGCACTAGTAGTAGACTTTTCCGCCACAACCACGTGCCTAATTGATGACTGCGCTCCTTGGTCACCCGCGCGACGAGCGATACGGTATAAGTCATTTTTAGATCCTGTCATTTTAGTCTTTCTTTAGCTATATCAGTTCAGGGGTCGCCAGTTCTCCTGAAAATTAGCAGTTCCTAGTCTTTAGGCGGTAGTGCCTGTCCAGTGTCATAAAGATGATTTTCTGCGCAGCCACTTGTGATTGCTAAAGCCAATACATCTGTTTGTTGATGATTGCCATCAGAATCGACTTCTACCTGCTAGTACATAGCAGTGAGCTATATTTAGTCTGACCCCTATCCTTTGACCTGTTCGGCTTGGTTAGAGTTAAACTCCCGCCGACATAGCTCTCCGGGTCACTGAGGTACTCAAGCTTCCTCGCCACGACAAGGCGTAACTCGTTGAGGAAGAAGTTTTAAAGTCTAAACATTTATAAAAATATCAATTTTTTTAAAAAAAATGCTGACGTCAGCAAAATAAGTAATTTTGATTTTATTTTTAACCTAGATTATCTCTATGTACTAGACCTTACTTCTGTAAAGTTTCCTAAGTTAATTGTTATTATATTAGGAGTTACAACTTATTTTGTTTTTTCACCTATCCTTAGATTTTTGATGTTTTTTTGTCACGTAGGGTCAATTAAGGGGCCAGAAAATTTCTTTGCCACCTATTCAACCAGAAAACCATCGATATTCGTCACCAGGAGGGAGGTCATATGAACCCAAAAAACCATATGAGCAAAATTATATTTGAAGGTGGCGATTCCCCCCTATATGCCTGGACTATGTAAAGTTCCATCCATAAGGAGCAAATAAGAGGGGGGGGGAGATCCTTGCACTGAAGAGTATCTTAAATCCTCAATTAAACACCGCACTTTCCGATCAAACTTTTAAATAAGCGCCTGCAAAATGGGGCAAAATGTTTCTACGGTCTGCGGTATACCGTAAATGACCGATTAAACGCCCTGGGCGTTTATTTTAATAAACGAATTTTACCCTGGGCGTTTATTTGGGAGGGGCGTTAGTAAGGGAGGGGTGTTAATAAACAAAGTCCATCAACAAAAGTAATATAATCGAGAAGATGTACGTTGACTACATGATATCAAGTTTCTCGTCATTCTCTTCATCGTCATCGAGGAGGTGGAATGGCTGGGTCTCAGCCTCCATATCTTCTTCATTAATGAAAGAAAAGGGATTGGTAATTATCCATAAAGTAAGTATGGCGAGAAGTGCTCCTTGTGAAAGTTTTGTAATGATTTATCGTGTTTCCTTTGAATCTGTTGTGAGAGGACATCATATCTATAAGGCAAAGTGGACTCCAGAAAAGAGAGAAATCCTAGTTTGCCGCAAAGACGAACGAGAAGATTCGAGAGAACATGACAAGCATGCCATCGGTGTTTACAAAAAAGATGAGACAAAGATGAACAGTGAAGTAGGCCATGTTCCGATAGAGTTATCGAAGTTATTGGTGCAATTCTTAGAATCAAACTCACAAAACATGGTCGAAGTTCGAGTCACTGGGAAAAGATACAGAGAAGTTGGACTAGTTGTGCCTGGAACGTACTTGTGCTACACCAAGAGCAAGAAGATCGCAGATGTGTTGTTTAGCGAACTGAATAGAAAGAGTAACTTGTATGAACATTTTACGCTTAAAATTAGTGAAACTGTTTCAAAATATCCACACTTTAAAGATTAAAGAAAGTAGTATTAATTTTGCTGTGAATCAAATGAAAGCCCATGGGCGTTTATTTTAATTTTTCTCTATAGACCTGGGCGTTTATTCAGGAATGGGCGTCAGTTCGGGAGTGGGCGCTAGATCGGTCATTTACGGTATGGGAAGTAGTACCGCCATGTCTAACTGAACACCCCTTAATTTGCACTGGAATGATAACGCGTTTGTTTTTTGTAGACTTCTCGTGGCAATTTTGAATTCCGCTACATTTTCGTCGATCTGCAAGGTTTCCCTCCACGAGATTCCATCATTGTTTTGGATAACAGATAAATAACGGTTGCTATGGTAACGACATGTGACTGGCTGGAAGTGTTGTCTTGTAAATACGCAAAAATACGCGTGGCTGAAATGTGCAATAAAATGTTGTGTAAAACTTGATTTCTTCAACAGTCTTGACTCCCCATTTTCCAAAAAAATTCTTCCTACAATTTTATTGTAACGTAGCGAAGATAACTTTGAAACAATGTCGTAGATTCTTCATGTTTCAGAATATAATTCTTACTACCTTTTAAGGGCATTAGTTTTTTCCGGGACAAATTTTTGCCATTTTGTCCCTAAATCGCAAAAGTTAGTGCCGCAAATTTTTCCAATCGCAAAAAGATATTCTCAAAAGTTTTTCTAACCAGAAATTTTGTGAAGTTCCTTAAGCTTTTGTGATCAGATGCAATAAATAGAGGTTTGCTATGACTGGGTTGTATCAAATTGTGAAATACTTTGGGTGAGAAGAAGGGTCGCTTTTCAAGGTTTATCAAATGAACTTCAGTCACAAAAATTAATTCGGCAATCTACATTAACATGTTGAGCAATTTGCATAAATTAAGGTACCTGAGGGGAAGAAAATTTTCGGCATCCGCCAAATCAAAAAAATTTCGGCATCCGCCAAATTAAATTTTTTCTCTTTCGTTTTGACTTATTTTTTCTTTGTTTGTCATCTATTTCTATCCGCTTAATCTGCACACGTGCACTATCGTTATTTTTCCTTTCATGCTTTGTTCAAATTATAATTGTCTCGTTTGTCTGTTCCTCTTCGCATGATGTTGGTTCAGGTTGGTCACTAAGTACTTGTTTATCACCTTGATTAAAAAACTGTCGAATTCCTTTGTTTGCACTTCGATCGATTTGCACATTCCTTGGTGCTACATTTATCGAGGCGTCTTCAGTAGTCTCAGCCTGCAAGAAAGAGGTTCTTACGTTCTGTATACAATTCCTTTACAAGTTGTGCGTACTTCTCGATGATCAAAAGATTAATTACTGCCCTCGAAATCTTTGCTGTTACTTCGCATGGAATCTCAATACCGCCTTGAATTAATGGAGATCTCCTGTACTGATTACCAATAAACTTCTTCGTATGAGCAGGATGTTGTCTTCCAGGCTAGATCTCCGGGCAGGTTGTTATCAGCCAATCACCCGTATCGTCGTCCAGGTTCTTCAGACCATGCATTCGATGTGGGAGGCGATGGATTGGGCAATCATGAATGACATGGTTCGCAGTCTGCTCTGTGGCACCATACTCGCATCTTGGTGAAAGAGCCAGACCCCAATTGTGCATTTCTGAACGAAAGCGCCCGACGCCAGTACGTAGACGGTTTAGTCTGACCCATGCAGGTCTAGTCAGGAGCATTCCTGATGGAAGGGAGTCAGCGTCGGGTATGAATTCACGGAGTCTGGAGGTGTTGTTTTGCCACTCCGTGTTCCACATGTGGCTCGTCCAGAGTGCCGCACTTATTCCAAGATCTTCAATGCTTTTAAGTAGCTGTTGTGTGGCAGGCACAAATGGGCGCCTTGATTTTAGTCGCCGCTGCTCTCCAGATGATGGACGCTGGAGAGTAGAATGGAGAAGATGATCGGGGTACAAGGCGCGGCGAGCAAGAGATATCATGGCTTCTTTACGACGAAGCTCAGCAGAACAATAGTCCGTTGGGGTGGGACGCAGGCATCCAGTCACAATGCGCAGCGCGTCATTGATGGCGGTGTCGACATGACGGGTATGGGAACTGCGACACCAAACTGGTGCGCAGTATTCAGCGGTAGAGTGGACAAGCGCCATGGTAGCTGTTCTGAGAGTGTTTGCGTCAGCTCCCCAGCCTGTACCCGCAAGCCGCCTTAATAGTGCGACACGCGCTAAAAGCTTTTTGCGCAGTGACTCCAGGTGTCGGCGGTACGTGAGTGCCCTGTCCAGGATCACGCCGAGATAAGTAGGCTCGGCGCAGTAGGGCAGGTGTCCCCCCTCGATGTTGATTTTAATCTCACGCTGTGCCTTCCGGTTGTTGAAATGGAAGGCCGCCGACATTGTTTTTGCCTTGCTCAGCTTCTGCTTTCATTTCTGGAGATATGCAGATAGTCTTAGCATGTCTTGGCTCAGGTTTCTCTCCATTGACTGCCAGTCTCCGGCTGAATGCAGGAGTGCCAGGTCATCTGCATAAGCATACTTCCTGGAGATGTTGGTTGGCAAGTCATAGATGTAGGTGTTAAACAGGAGCGGAGCCAAGACAGAGCCCTGTGGGACGCCGTTTCGAAGTCGGCGTAGTCTACTTCGTCGGTCGCTACCGGTGGTGAGGGTAAAACTGCGGCTTCGCACAAGTTCCATGATCATGCGAACCATATGCCTGTCAGGCAGTAGACGAAGTAGCTTGCAGGTAAGGCCGCTTTGCCATGCGGTGTCATAGGCAGCCGTGAGATCGACAAACACTGCGCCAGTCTTCTTCTTAGCCAAGAACCTGTCCTCGATGTCCTGGGTCAACAGAGTGACCTGATCTACGGTTGATCTTCCGTGTCGGAATCCAGCTTGCTCTTGAGGGAGCTGCGGATCTATTATTGGCTCCACTCGGGCGTAGATCAGTCTCTCGAGGATCTTGAGGGGGATACAAAGAAGGGATATTGGTCGATAGCTCTTTGGATCCCCTGGAGGTTTCTTTGGTTTAGGGACTGCAATCACTAGGGCTCTTCTCCAGATTTTTGGAATACACAGGTGGCACAAACAGTAGGAAAGGAAGTCTTTTAACCAGGACTTCAGCGTGGGAGCAGCATGGAGTATTAGCTCCGGGCATTGATGGTCGGGGCTTTACCTGGCTTTAGGTGCTTGAGCGCGGAGTCGAATTCTTCTGGGGTGAAGTTGCCAGAGATGTTGTCAGCGTCCAGTGTTGATACCCTCCAAAGGTCCGTCATTTCCTTGAGAACGGACCTGTCCGACTCGCGATCTCTCGTTCTGTGGGCCCCGTTTTTCACAAGTTGTGATGCGATGGCATTGGCTGAAACGGGACATTGGTGACCCGAGCTACGTGACCTGCCAGTAAGGTTGCATGCTGTGCGGCTAGAATGCGTAAAGTCGATGGAATTGACGGCCTCTGTCCAGCGTTTGTTCCTCTTTTGATCTAGCCTCGCCAGTAGGGCTGTGTGATCTGTTGGCATCAATGCCCTGAGAAAGACGTTTCCCTATCCACCCTGCGCTGAACACTTCTAGTCTGGACAGTTGCTCGAGGTAGACAAGCTTCGCTGGACATTCTTCTTGAAGAAGGTCACTCACAGAGAGGACCACGGGAAGGTGCTTGTCATCCTCTCCAATTAACTGTAAAGTAACGTCTTCGCCTCAGTCAATAAGAAACTATGAAATTTCCATTGGAAGATGACCGGCTGGTGTTTCACTTTCCATTTGACACGTCTTGTTGTTCCGCCGATAGAAGAGAATTTCGTCAATCTTCGACTCGCTAGTGATGATGATGATTCTGATTGGGGAGGTGAAAGCGACGAAAATTTCGAAAGAAATGCATTTGACTTTTTTATTGACGAGTGAGTTTCACTCTGCGTATTTTATTATTTTGTTTAGTTCATTATATTAAATTCTTTTGCTTGAAAAAAAAAACATTTGACTTTTTATCCATCCGCCAAATTTAAAAATTTTCGGCATCCGCCAAATTTAATAATATTTCGCATCCGCCAAATTAAATTCCCGCCAATTCCGTTTCCACCAAAATTTCTACCCCTAAGCTAATTGCTTTTTGCGATGCGCTGATTGGGGACTGCACGTTGCAGATGAGGCCTGATAATGACGAAACATATTCAGATTTACGAATTGCTTTTCAGATATAATTTAGGGGAAAAGTGTGACCACGGCTAAAATTAAAAAATTGTCATTTTTGGGTAAATCTTCTAAATATTGGAATGGAAACTGATGCACTTGATAATTTCGTGAGCTTGATATTTATGCATAGAAAACCATGATATGACGCCCTACGTATTACTCCAGTTACCCATATTTACTCCCACTTTGATGTCTTCATAAGGTGATACTACGCAAGCCAATTTAGTGACCATTACATAACTGTATACATATTTAAAATCTCCTAGAAAATTATATTTATTACTATATTTTAAGGGGGGATATTTTTATTTTAGCTATATAGCTTCCAAAATTATCAAGGAATTCAGATTTTCAAACCGTTTTTCAAAATCTATTTTGGTTTTAAAGATAGTTAAAATTTTGTAGGATCTATCAGTCAAAATTTTCCTTAGCAACGCCGCTAGCAACGTCGAAAACCTTCAGAAACACCTGATTTTTGCATTCTTGGGGGCCTTAAAAGCGTTTTTTTATTACAGAGCTGATATCTAATTTGGTTCCCGGAAATCATTGGTCACACATTGAAACATTTTTTCTTTTGCGTTTTCTCAGAACATGCATTTTTGACCGCTGGAATCTTTAGAACGGTTTGAGCTTTTAGACTGAAATTTTCAGTGATAGTTCAAAACAGTAAAACCTACAAAGTGAATGAGGGAGATTTCTGAGTTTGGTCCAATTCAAATTATATTAACATAATGGTGGTGAATTTCTGAAAATTCAATTTTCACACTACGGTGGGGAGCATAAGAAAAAAAAATTAAAAATCTGTTTCACACACTCTGTAGGTCAATGCTCCAGTAAGGTTCTCTAAAAACTTAGCTTCCATAATGTGTCAAACCATATTTTTTGGCTATTTTTACGGTTGCCATAGCAACGGTCAGCCATTTTGTAATTTTTCTTCACGAATGTTTTTCTTTTTTAATATGTTATCAAACTGAAGTATTGAATTTGCACCAATAACTGTTTTAATTTTTGAGGGGTCTCCCCCCTTAATTAATGGAATTACGAAATTGCTCTTGAGTCCAGAATAATCGTGATGGGACGTTTATTAATTATCTGTAATGCTGGGAACAAGTGTTTCTATTTAAACACTATATTGACTTCACTTCGGTATCGTCCCAGTCCACTTACTTCGTTTATTTGTTTTGAATAAAAGATCCACTCACCCCTATTATTCCGGACTCGAGAGTAATCCATTTGCAAAATCAAAAATCTTTCTTCTGCACGATGGCTTCCAAGTCTTCCCAAATTGTATCGAATGACAACACACCAAGATTAATTAAGCCTGCATAGATTTTTTCCATTCTTAAAAAAACAAGTGCGGATACATTTAGGTTAACGAATTTCCTAGACCACCACTGTCGCCAACAAAGCCTCGTGCCGTGAAATTATAACTGATCACCAAAGGGGATTTCCCTCATTGCTTAGAAGTATTTCGACACAAGAACACTTCGTCACCAGTTTTCATTTTCGTCTTCATGGTCATGTTCCTCTAACGGCCTGGCTCCATCTTCTAAGTCATTCCTGAACACACAAAAGTCTGTGTATTGAATGGCAAAATAAAATCAAAATTTATCATTTGCAGTGAAAGGGTGTGATTTCATTTCATGGGATTATGTGAAAGGAACAAATATTTACGAAAAATATCACACTGTTGATGAAATAAAAAGAGGTGTGAACACAGAAGAAGGAAACATTAATTCTGCTGGGATTTCACGATTTTGAGAAAAAAGTAAATAATTCCACGCACCTGTACGTCATTGTTGCCATTAGTTCCCTCATTGCATCCATGACCCTTTGCGCGCCATTAGCGAGTGCGGCACCTGATTGTACGTCATCACGATGATTATTGCGTTGATGATTATTGTGTTCAGCCTGCGCGGCATCTTGTTGTTGAGCGTTATAGGACGGCATGAGGGATTCGAAAAACACCGAAAACAAACTGTGATTGCTGCCTGACGAACTGTGTCTAGAATAAATGGGTGTACAAATTGGAACGAAAAGCAGAGAAAGATCGTCTACATCATACATAATCACAAATTCGTGTTTGTATTTCAAATTTCTAGAACTGGAGCAGTTGTAATTGGTTTAAAAAACCAGAAATCAGATCAAACTCAATAGTACAATGGATTGTGTCAAGTCATTAAACCTAAAAGAAAGAATGAAAATCAAAAGGTATTTTAAGCTGAATGTCATTGAGAGCTGTACATTTTGCCTATTGTATGACGAATGGCTTGTCGGCTTTCATGAAGTCGAAACATTAAAATGAATTTCGTGTATTTGCTA
This sequence comes from Candelabrum cocksii, assembly GCA_963930725.1. NCBI lineage: Eukaryota > Metazoa > Cnidaria > Hydrozoa > Anthoathecata > Candelabridae > Candelabrum > Candelabrum cocksii. The sequence goes on along the minus strand of OZ005668.1, from coordinate 3,339,050 downwards.
CATAAGATTATTAAGCTTCTCGTCGCCACATTCACAGTTAACTTTACTAGGAAGACGAACAATGGAATCAAATGGTACCGACCGTTCTGGTCTTTGGTACGAGGTGATCGAATCTAACGGAGGTAACGGGTCGTGAGCCATTGTAGTTTGAGTGCGTACATCCTGAAACAAATATTCAATTTAATATTATAGATTGGACGGGAGAATTCCGACTAATGTTGTAGATTGGACGGGAGAATTCCGACTAATGTTGTAGATTGGACGGAAGAATTCCGACTAATGTTGTAGATTGGACAGGAGATTTCCGACTAATGTTGTAGATTGGACGGGAGATTTCCGACTAATGTGTAGATTGGACGGGAGATTTCCGACTAATGTGTAGATTGGACGGGAGATTTCCGACTAATGTTGTAGATTGGACGGGAGAATTCCGACTAATTCCTGATATACTCATATGAACGCAAAAAACATTTAAACGCTGATCTGCAAATAAGTAGAAATGTTAATAAAATCGTCGACGAAAAAAGTATTATCTAGTGTTTTTAAAGCTCAAACTCACTCACCGGTGGCAAGTACCGAATGGCTTCTTTTATACCTACAAACACATATTGAAAAGTATTTTTACTTTGTGATTTACGATAATTTCAAAATTTTATTTACTTGTTAGAAATATTCATAATTACGAGCAATGCTGTTGTCGTAGGCAATTACACATATAAAGGAAGCGTGTGAATTGACCAATCAAATAGATTGCACGTGGTTTTGAATGACGCTATTTACCTGAAATAGTCACGTGACGCAGTACATTTAAGGGGGATTTCCTGTAGAGCTCTTCACGTCTAAAAGGCAACAAAAAACAGTTGACATTATCGGTATTATAAATTTATTTTAAAAATATTTATTGTAAATAATGCCTTCAACGAAAATACCTACTTCTGCTTATTTTGCGCAATGATCGAGGCAAAACAGGCGATGTTATCGAGAATACGTTTGCTTGTTTCGGTGACCCAATTCATCACTTGTGCGTCTTTCCACAGCGAAAAAGCTCTACCGATGTAAAGATGAATGAGCTGGTTAAGCGAGGCGGACTGTTCGAGGTAAGACGTCAAATCGAATAGAGGATGATTGGAGATTGACTCATCGAGAACAATTCCGCATTTGCGCGCGAGTTCGACGAGTAGAGACGGGAATTGAAGCAACGCGTTTTCAAGCTAACAACCAAATAAATATATGTTCATTACCTTTATGTATAAATGCATTAATTTTTTTTTAGAAGGGAAATACACAGGAGAGGCAGGGCCTATGACTCAACAGAGTCCTGTGTATTGGGTCTATTTTTTTCACCGGACCCACGGAAATCTTGATGTTATATAAGGTCCAACCCTCTCTCAATTCTTAACCCGGAAACATGAAACAAATCCTAGAAAGTCTAGAATAAGCCACTTCACCGATAAGCAAACTGAGCGCAGTACTTCCAGGGATGTGGCAAGATTCGACCCGAGTGGGAGTCGAACCAGGGACCTCCTGGTTCTGAGCGCCACGCTTAGACCACTCTGCCACTGCTACTTAATTAATAGCAAATACGAGCACTTCTTCTGGTCAGACTTGTGTTACGAGCTCGATTTACATTTTAAGATGGCTGACTAGACTCATCACACAAGAAAGGGAACTCAACCGAAGCCTTGGTTCCGCTTTGACCTTTGCAATCTTGAAAATGGTCTATTGGTTAGCCGTGTTGTTTGTACTATTCAACATCGTTTCAAAAAATGAATACTTCCGTTTGACATATATGGAGCGATATATAAGCATAATAAAACATAAAATACAATGTTAACCTTATATAAACCGGCCTTACTTACTGCACTAACTTTATTGTGAGTTGGAATTTCAGTTTACCGGAGTTTGACAATAGACGAAAAAATGCATATACCTCTTTGTCGGCTTGCTCTCTCTCACCCAGATGAAATTTACAGAGAGAGTAGGAGAAGGCGCAGTTGGGCAGTGAGGCCAGACTTCTAGTCACAGTCAAATCCTCGTACAATTGCACGAAGAATGAAAGCTGTTCAGATTTGATCGCATAAAAGTCAATGAGGAGGAGAGCGCAAAGTGGATCGTCACGTGGTTCCAAGCTGAAGGGTGGAAAATTTGATAAACTAAAAACAGCAGGTCTTTAGGTGGTGGGATACACACAATGAATATCATGAATATAGCTATTTAAATTTGGCTGCTAGTAAAACCAATGACGACAATGGTCACACTTACCCCAATAGAACTTTACACACCTCTAAAGCTGTGCGGTAACAAGCTACAATGTAAGTGCAAACAAGTAAGAAAAAAATATGTGAGAAATGACCCTTTTGATTTAGCATTATAAACAATACAAATACAATATGATTGAACATTTCATGTTTTTGCATATATTCTAATCTAATCCTGACTGTCGGGGGGGGGGGGGGGGGGGGGGCTTTACACGAGAGGAAGCTTTCAATGACGTCATGTACGTACATACCTAGAGAATATCATGGTCCCTACATTTGTTGCAAATGAAATAGTCCTTACATGAGATGCAAATCTAACCTTTGTTTCCAAGGAAATTTACATGTCGAAACAACGCCAAGAAGAAGGGTCTAAAAAATGAGATATTGCCTTTTCATTGTTGATAATAAGAAAAATTGGTCGCTTTAGTGATTTCAAAATTTCGTTCAATCAGAATCGAACCCATTAAAGCTACACGAAGTATTCAGACTATATTCTGACCGAGATCTATACTTTCTTGTTCATTCTGAAAAATGTTTTCTGTTTTGTTTTGACTTCAGTTTTAGATAGAGGTTAGGGTTATAATACAGTTAGAGGTAGGGTCAGAATACAGTCTCAGTGTTCCGCCCCTAGTCGTGATTATTGCAAGAGTAGTTGCTGAAAAAGTGCGAGTTCCGTCACATTTTTATAAATCCTCGAAATGATATAAAGAGAAAGATGCGGTAGCGAAGACGTGGAAAAAAGTGTTACACGCTCCTTGAAAACACTCCGCACCCAGAATTTTCCTTTTTTCTGATCATGTTTTGTCTTTTGTCCCTTCGTCGAAGCAAAACAAGTGTAAATAAAATATGTTCATCATCGGAACATACAATTTCCATGTTGCTTCTTGTCAGCGGAAATATTAACTCACATTTGAGTTAGTTTGTTTTTAAGTGTGAGCCATGAAACTGACGTAAACAAAAAATTAAAGTGAGTTAACCCATAAGTTGGAAAATAAACCCACAAAAATTAAATCACGTCAACCCATAGAGGGAAACTAGCTTAAGAGGAAAGAGAGATACATAACTTAGTGGAATTAAAAACACCCGCCAACTACTCTACAGCCTTTTACACGATTCAAATTAGAGACCTAGAACGACTGTGTAAAAATCATACTTGAAATATTAACCTGTTTTCCGCCCTTCTATACTCCAACCTGCATGTACCTTTCGCAAAGTTAAACGAAGGATGGAAACAGCTTTCGTATACGAACAACGCTCTCTCTAAATATCCGATATTGTCTCACAAATACCCCTTATTATTTTTATAAAGCTCCATTATTATTTTTAAATATCCATTATTATCTTAAAAATTTTATAGAGCAAACGTTTTCTCGATTCCGAATTTGCTATCTTACAGAAGCTACTTGAAAATAAAACACAGAAATTGAAGCCCTTAGTTCATTTCTCTCACACACGTGTTTTTACGTAAGACGCACGTGCGTTGCGTTATCGCAGAACGTGTATAAAGGCCGATCTCCATTTGGCCATACGTACGGAGCGGCCAGGCTTACGCATGCGCATTCATAAGGAGTTATGTAATTTTATGGACGTCGACGGTCAAAATTTGTCCGCCTAGAAAGTTGAACTTGTTTCTACTTTTTCTTTGGCCGCCGACGTATAACAAGATTCTAACCAATGAAATTGAAGAAAAATGTAAACAAAGGTTTTGAATTGTTTTGATTTCTGCGGTTGTGGGTCAATGATCATTTTAAAATCAAGATGGACTCACAAACCACACAGGACGAGTTGTTAAGACATCTTTCTTTACAGCGATTTTTGATGCAACATCCAATTAATCTTAAAGGGTTGAATCCCAGCAGTTCTGTGTCGTGAACTTTCTTCTACGATTCCAAGCTGCCATATTGTTACTATATTTGCCGCGCGGATTTTTATCTTCTATGCGACTAGTGGATATTGACTAGCGATGTACGTACGTACGTTCTTTAAAAGGCCGCTCCGTACGTACGTACGTACGTTCTTTAAAAGGCCGCTCCGTACGTACGTACGTTCTTTAAAAGGCCGCTCCGTACGTACGTACGTTCTTTAAAAGGCCGCTCCGTACGTACGTACGTTCTTTAAAAGGCCGCTCCGTACGTACGTACGTTCTTTAAAAGGCCGCTCCGTACGTACGTACGTTGTTTAAAAGGCCGCTCCGTACGTACGTACGTTGTTTAAAAGGCCGCTCCGTACGTACGGCCAAGTGGAGATCGGCCTTTATAGCACATCACCTATGAACTCAGCCACGTGTTTTTACGCAAGACGCACGTGTGTTGCGTCATCGCAGAACGTGTATAATAGTACATCACCTACGAACTCAGCCACGTGTTTTTATGCAAGACGCACGTGTGTTGCGTCATCGCAGAACGTGTATAATATCACATCACCTATAAACTCAGTAGCCATTTGATAGTCTTCATTCATCAAGCAAATTTCACTCAACTGCAGCAAAGAGTCCACGTGGTATGGATGAGCGTTCAAAAGAGCCTGGGAATGAAAAACCATATTATCGCAACAATTATTTGTTTTTAAAAGCTAATTCTAGTATCATAGTATGTTTTTTTAATATTTGCACCAACTATTACAGGTAAATTATTGTTTACGGGTAAGTAAAGATCTATTTTTCCATCTGATAAGCACATCTAGGGGTTGGAAAATAAACCGTAAGCAATGCACTGAACTCACAATAATGTTGTTTTGATCCATGGAGTTGACAGCATCAAGAAACATGAATTGCACGGCTTGATAACTCTCCTGGTGCGCAAACGTAAACAATATATTGCCGCTAAATGAAAACCATTCAACAATCATGATATCGATGTGAACGATTGTTTGTCCACAGATCTTCGTCATCAATACATAAGTGTAGTTACTAACGTGGCTTCATTAATGTTCAAAGTCGAAGTTCTTTCAAAAGAGAGTTTGTCTTATAGTGCAGTTAATGTGTGCAATAATTGTGCATTTTTGTGTAGAAAGTATATTTTGTAGAAAGGTACCTTGGGTGGTAAGAAACATTTTTATGGTCAGACTCAATTCAAAAAACATCAATTTGTGTATTTTACAGACCAGAATAGCTGCCTAATAATTTTTTTTTTTTTGCAGAACATATGTTATATACCTTGAAAAGGTTTTTTTATGTTGATTCAAAAAAGCATTACAACATATATCTGAAAAATTACTGGGAACGAGTTAAAAGGAGAATAAGTAATTTACTGACCAGATCACCGTCCAAGCAATAAACAACAACAAGTTTGAGCAAAGTATGTCATGTTACATGCAGAGTGTAATTGTCATTTTTACAAACTCATTCTCTTTGATTGTATGGTGAACAATCAACAGCAACAACAACATAGGAGAAATATTTACATTGACTTTTCATTTTGTAAGGCATTGATGCAATCTCACTTGAGCACATATTTTAGGTTTTTGATTTTGTAAGTTCTTGGTAAAAATGAACTCTCGATAAAACTTCGATTTTGTTTGATAGGAAATCGAACATTTGACCCCAGGCTCCGATTCCCTTCAACTAAAGAATATTGTTTAAAAAGAAGTTGATTTACTTGCTTTCCGTTTCCAGCAACTGCATTCGTATACCTGGGTAATATATAATATATATATAATAGCTCACATAATGATTTTGAACATGTTGTATTTATTTATGTCTTCAGCATTCACACAGTGAGACAAAATAGACGCTTTTCCTGAAATAGAGGTCGTGTTTAGAATACGTCAATACGAAACCACCAACCTACTGACGAATGATCATCAAAATAACAGTAGGATATCTAACTGAGATCGAACAGGTAAAAGTAAGCTTTGCAAAACGTGAACTTACCGATATTCGAGACACGAGGCCAGTTGTCACGTGGTGTTATCAAACTAAAACAATAGAAAATTATTCGAGAAACAAGAAAAGTACCTAACTCATATCTCAGTGAAGTGATATCATGTTTCTGAGGTTAGGGTTGAGAGAGATGGAAACACTTTTAAAGGTCTCTGGAAGTACCACACTCAACTTTATACCTCAGTGAAGTATTATCATGTTTCTGAGGTTAGAGTTGAGAAAGAGATGAAAACACTTTTAAAGGTCTCTGGAAGTACCACACTCAACTTTATACCTCAGTGAAGTGATATCATGTTTCCGAGGTTAGAGTTGAGAGAGAGTTGGAAACACTTTTAAAGGTCTCTGGAAGTACCACACTCAACTTTATACCTCAGTGAAGTGATATCATGTTTCCGAGGTTAGAGTTGAGAGAGAGTTGGAAACACTTTTAAAAGTCTCTGGAAGTACCACACTCAACTTTATACCTCAGTGAAGTGATATCATGTTTCTGAGGTTAGGGTTGAGAGAGAGATGGAAACACTTTTAACAGTCTCTAAAAGTACCACACTCAACTTTATACCTCAGTGAAGTGATATCATGTTTCTGAGGTTAGGGTTGAGATCAGAGAGAGAGATGGAAACACACAAAGTTTAAAAAAAATACAACACCATACTTTGTTTTGCGAGCTTTGTAAGCATGCGGATTGCCTCTATAAAAAAAACACAGAAACAAAGAGGTCAATCAATCTAGAAGAAAATCTAGCCATCATTGTTTTAGACCATTGAAAACGTGTAAAAACTTCACCTTCTCTCTCTGTTGACAATATTTGCGCCAAATTTACGTTTCATCTCGTTTTCTGGGTTCAAATTTCTGCAAATCAGCAAAGAGATGTTGAAAACCTAAATTCTGAAGTGGGAATAGAGTAGAATGTCTCTCTAATTCAAATCTCCATAATTCGAAAACTTCCATAGTTCGAACTGATTTTTCAGAAAGTTTTTCTATCCATTATACTATCAAACACTTTTCTTGAATATGTTGATTTTTAGAGGAGAGGTTTGATTGAAGTGTTTTTAAAACATAATAAAAATGTTGTCAAACACGCAGAAAAATTGAAATAAGCTGAAATATGAAGCTTTACTTGAATTGGGGAAAGAAAAAACGAATAAGCATGTTGTTAAACTTCTAATATTACTTTTTCGACTTGACTAAGATTAAGTTAAATTTTTTTAGGTTTTCTGAGAAGGCGATCTGACAAAGAGTCAACATTGATACTTATGACAATGTCAACAAAGCAGTCTAGCTATCTTCAAAAAAATGGAGCAACAAACAATCACCCAAAAACTGATGATTTACTGATGGTGTAAAACTACTAAAACATCGTAATCATTGAAAATCTTTTTTTTATTCCTTTCAATTCGTTATTTTGATCGAAGTTTAAAGTCAACTTTCTATAATTCGGAAATCTCTCTCATTCGTACTTATTTCTCTCCCCCCCCCCCCCCATGAGATTCGAATTAGAGGGACAGTCTACTGTATATTCAATTTAGAAGACAAAAAGCATAATTGTGTTTTCCTCAAATGTCATTCTAAGATTTTGTCAAGAAAACGATGGCATAGTTTTCAATGCATTGTACTGTACCTAATGAAATGTGAACTAACCTGTAATCAACAGCGAAGATGGATTTATCAGAAAACATTGATTCCACTCCTGGATTAAAAGAAAGTGATATTTTTATCATTTAATATACCTTATTTGATTTAAACAAGCAAAAAATACCAAGGTAATAATTGCTTATTTCGATTTTACTGGAACGAATAAAAAAGTAAAAATTACTCTGTGTGTCTCTGTTAACAGACAGATCACCGTAAATCTGGTTTATTTCTTTGATAGTTTCATCAATGTCTTCATGCTAAAGAATAGAGCTTGAAGTTAAAATGGGTAGACAACAGATAACATCTTGTATACTTCATTTTGTTGAGTGTTATTCTTGCTCCCTTTCTTCTTCCTCTTCTTCTTCTTTTTGACAACTTTAGGAACTGCACTTTGCTATAGAAGAACTGTATTATGAAATTCATGTACTACCATCCTACATGTTTTACAATTGCAATAAAAAAATACTGTTTTTCGAAAGTGTGGCTTAAGACGTCATTTTATTCTACAAAGCTCACAATATTGCGAGGGGAAACTAGACACATATCAGAATCAATAGACCATTTGCGGGATATTTTTTTAAATGAAAACAAGGCTTAGGTTGTGTCTCTTTTGTTAGTTAGAGTTGAGTTGTCAATCATTTTATGAACTTTTTTTGATAGGGAATTACTTAAGTTTTACTTCATTTCGAAAGAAGTCAAAACAACATTCAATATCTTAATCTAAACTACTCCAAGGAAAACGCATTTCAAAAACCAGACATCAAAACTCATTACTCATTCAAATTCCTTCACGTTGACTTAATAATGCCTGTTTTTACAGTATTTATATATCAGCAAACAAACAAAAAACAAAACAAAATTAAAATCATTATTAACAAAACCTAACAAAAGAACGGAGATTTACTATTTGTAAAACAAACAAGACCTTCATGTTAATATCTGTCTTCACTAAGTACTCACAGCCACAATAAAAGAATCAACTATTAGATCGCTAAAAATCACTGAGAACCTCGCTTTTCAAAGACAAACACAAATTAAGGTGTATATAAAAAATTAATCAAAATTGTGATTTGAAGCTTAAGTGGAACAATAAAGAATTATTATAAAAACTCACATCAACAGCAGCTTCCTCAACTTCGTCAACATCTTCATTTTCATCGTCATTCTCGACAGCAAGCTAAGCATTAATGTGTACAGAAATATCATGTTTCCAACAACATTTTGAAATATTCACATTGTGGACGTAAGTTGTAATATCCGGCATTACTGTGTTTTATATGCATTGCTTAGCAATAGCTTCTCATTCTCATGGAGTGCCAAATATGACATTTTCTATTATGATAACAAAACAAGAAACATGCAAGGGTTGAATTCCTTATAAAAATATAAAAATATTTCGCATCTTTTAAATTATCACCAATTTATTTTAATATTACAATATACTGTTAACGATTAAATTATTACTGCAGCATAAAACTTTGTGATTTCATTATTTTCACTCAAAACAACTTCACGCTTTAACAAATATTTTAATTTTACATTTTGCAATTGCAAAGCGGACACTGATATACAGTACTTTATATCCTTTACCACCAGATACATGTTAATTCCGTACGTTCGTGTTCATGCAGCTATATGAACATGATCCTATCCCATTCAAGTCTATCTTTAGTCTCTCCCGTTACAAACACATTTGCTTTGATAGTGAAGTATGTTTGCCTACTGTGACTATTGCAAGCATATTTAGCCATGGTATAGTTGAAACTGGTTTTAAAGGTTTCAATATACAGATATTGACACCATGGTGTAGTGGTTACTGTGAGTGTTCGCATTCCAGCGACCCGGGTTCAATACCAGGTCATGGCGTCAAAGTTGACTCAGCTTTCCATCCATTCAAAAGGTCGGTAAAATGAGTACCAGTTTACTGGGGTAAAGATTGGGAAAGGAGTGGCGCCCTCTCCTACCCTTGTGGTAGTAGCCATTTGAAAAAGGAGCCCTTCGGGTCTCCTTCAACTGCGGTCACAAAATTATTTTATTATTATACAGATATATATTTATACGCAAACACCAAAAGTTTCATCGCCGATCTTACACCAAATGTTGGAATGTAACAATAGCATGAAAGTGTTCCAGTCAAATTTAAAACTCCTTCAATACTCTAGAAATGAGTAACATTCAAGGGACATATTAAAACCTCTCAAAAAAATTGTTTTGTAATAGAATTGCCAGGGGGATAAACACTCATATCGAGCGTAGTTTTTATTTTTAAACAAAAAATTTATAAAATATCTTTCTTTAATTATTAATTATCAAATTAATTATTTCATTTCTTTATCATTTTTGGGCACTAACAAAAAAGCAAAATAAATAAATAAATAATAAAAATGTGTTAAAAATGTTTAAATATGTATATATGTATTTATATGTGTACATACATATGTCACCTTTGCAGACCTAAGGCATCTATTTGAGTTTCACTGCTTTGCATCCCATAGCCTCTGAGATAAAGTCAATCATCTATTTTTTTTATTTAGATTACAAGTTACTTAAAAAAACATCACAAATCAATTCACATGGAGACTGTCTATAATTTTCAATCTTACCACACTAAATAAGTTTCTGTTTTTTCTTGCTCGTTCAATTTCATTTTCATTGTCTTCTTCTTGAGGTGTTTGATCAAGCGAGTCCGGTTGATTTTGTTGTTGCAATCTTCGACGATGCCTCGATGACATCACTGTATTCTTATTACTCAACTTAATTTGTTGGTTTTTACTATAAAAGAAATAAACAAATAATTTAGATTACCAAAATAAATTACAAATTTTGACAGGCATAATACCAATTAATTCAAGGGAGAAATTCTTAAAAACAATATAATTCTATGAAATTAATATGAAAATAAACATGAAATTCTTAAATATTTTTTAACATTTATAGGAGTTTTCTTACGTAACATTAAATTTCACATTAAATCAATAGTTAGTATCTATTTTTTTATTGGTGGGTAATATATCATTCAGGTTATAATTGCGGGTGACGCCCATCTCCTCTCCAGGTTAAATGAGATCCAAACCTCCTCTCAGTTCTTAACTCGAAAATATGAAACAAATCCTAGAAACTCTAAAATAAGTGACTTTCCCAAGTTACAAACTGAGCGTTGACACCTACAAAAGTTGACACATTCAAAAACAAAACTTGGTGCAATAATGTCAGCAAAAAGTTCTTTGAGATATTTAAAAAGATAAAAATTCAATGATGAAACCAACAAATAAAATAAAACATTAAGTGTAACGTTCATCAACGCAAGGAAAAAAGATTTGTTTCATTGCTCCATTGCAAAACAATACCCAACAAGTAAAGCAATAATTCCATTTAATAAAAAATCTGATTATTTACAATCGTGGATGATATTCGTGAAATGTGTAAGGTACGAAGGTAACTTCAGTTGTTGGGGATTCCCGCGTAGATCTAATGTTGTGCAAGTCACAAAGTACTGAGAGTACGGCAGACATGTTAAACCCTAATGCGGAAGGATATGTACAAGAGCATTGCAAAAAAATATTAAAAGGCGATAAAACACTTCACAAATTCTAATGGCAACAAAAATGATGCCCGGGTTCAAAGGAGTTACAGATTTGCCGTAAAATAACAAAGTTTACGATGGGGCATATCTGCCCCCTCCCTCTCCAGGGAAAAATATGGTTAAGGTGATATTTATACTTGAATCAATGAGATGGTTGCTTACCATATTGGTGAGACCAACATGCTCAAAAGCATCCTGCAATAAAAAATTTATCATTGCTCCAAAATTAACTAAAGAATCCAAGATTTTAAGTTGGTGAAGAAAAAAATGTCAGTTCCCGAGACCTTCAAAGGGAATGGACATTTTATCCCATTTGCTGACAAACTGAAAAATTTCATAAAAACTCAAAAGTAAAGTCGGCATTTTTAAGAATATTTATACTTTGTTTGTGAGTGACGTCTTCAACAGCTTCTCAACTTTGTACTTGTTCTCTAATGAAATAAGGTTTAATAACATGGCGTGGACGTACAAACAAATTGTTTAAACGGAAGAAACCAATGAACTTACGAAAGTCCTTGTAGAATCCCGCTCTCAAATGATCACAGCGTACAAGTTTTTCAATGAGATCATTCATTTCTCCATCATATTTATCGGCATCAATGGCTTGCATGAGATGCAGAAGTGTAAGCATTGTCCCTGGAAAAATTGCAAAATTTATTTGTTAAGTTTTAGCAAATGTTTTACCCTGTTTCACTCTTCGCAAAATCTTTTGAATTATGCATGATAAAAAATGAAAACTCTTGGGTTCCAAAGGGAATGAAGCATATACAAAGGCCCTCCAACAATGGCAGACAATGTTTTTATTTATTCTGTTGGTATTTTACCAAAGCCGATCCGTGATTCGCCATATTAATATTAAACTTGATTGCTGTTCACGAACACAAAGTTTAATTCAGTAAGTAAGACCAGGTATTGTGCAAAACGACCAAAAAAAAGAAGACATGAGCCCATTTGAAACCACCTACTTCATGGTAGAAAAACATTTTTCAATTTTGAATCGTTAACTTTGCTGTCATATTTGGTGAAAAATCAGACAGCACAGACCCAAGATCTAACTCTATAAACTGATTTTAAATAAATTAAGTTATATCACATAAAGAAAAAGAAAATCATATACTAATTTCTCAATGTATACATACTTAGCAGAGTTAAAAACTTTTAAGGAATTAAGGTTATTGTTCAAAAATGAGGAATAGGCAAAAATATTTTCTCAACAAATTCTGAAAATGTATGTTTCTGTATGAATTCAGCATACATTTGTTATCGGGCTCTTCCTCATAAAGAACCTGACAAGACTCCAACTCCTGCAAAAGCACATTGTTGTCAACAGCCGCTTGGATCGAACTAAGAGAAAACAAAAGTGGATAATACAAATAAAAATGTAATTGTTAAAACTAGAAATAAAACGACACCAACAACGTCATGAAAAGATGTTCAGACATTAATCATATCAATATAACTCATGAAATACTGATGTTCAGAAAAGGCCAGAATTTAATTAACAAGAACTAAAACTCTTGACTACAAATATTTTAATCCGGGTTTGTCCCTAATAACGAGGGGGGGATTAGTTTCAAGATTTGTTGATGTAGATACATCGCGGCCATAGAGGATCTAAACAGAACAATACTTACCCAGTTAAAAGGGATGTGTTTTCACAGGTCAACTGATCAGTGATCCAACGGAGATGAAATGAAGATGCATCAGCTGGAACATAGAAAATATCTGAAATGTTTTTGTCGATAAAACCTGGTAAAAGCTGATCTACAAATCACGATTAAATTAATCAAACAGTGTCTTGAACAAAATTGTAATTTCCGTTTGGATAGGTGCGAATCTCAGCCAAACCTTCATTTTACCAGTAACCTGTTTAGAAATTTAAAGTGGAGTGCAAAACCAAAAATACTCATTTATAAACGTTCATGTCAATAAGCTGTCTGTATTTCCAAAGAGTTTGATAGAAAAAGATTCTGTTGTCTGGACACATTGTTTGTGTCTCAAAGGTACAGTCAGAAGTTTATTTTTGACTAAACACAATACTAAGGGTGACCAATCGGGAAAAAAACGACCTAAAAAATTATTTGTGACAATGCCTAAGTTTTAGTTTTTTTTGTTTTGAAGTATGTCTTAAATCTTGAACATGTGTGCATACGTTGCTTGAGTTGCAGATGCAGCAATGGTGATTTGGGTTCTTGAAGTAGCACAGTAACGTAAGCCTCATTGTTCATTGCATTCAGATCAACAGACTGTATGTATTAAGGAATCATTAACAAATTACATAACACGTAAACCTTCAATTTTTAATGTCAAAGATCTTAGAATCCATCGTCTCACAATCATTGTGCATTTCAGAAGAAAGCCAGCGTAATGTAGCAGCGTAAGATCACGGGTGTCATTTTACAAGCAAAACAAAACAATTGTGAAAAGATACCCATACAGTTGAGTACTGTGCGTCAAGAGAACCGTCATATGGTTTCCACGAGAGATCGGTCTGCAATTCATCGTTAACGCTAACAGTTGCTTGTATCTAGGACGACATGAGGAATTTAAAACTAACCCTAAAATAGAAATGTTGCGCGTAATAAATCATTGTAAAGATGAAATTGTTTTAAAAATCATAAGAAATTTGTTAACAAAGGAAACTCGGTTTTGCGGGTATATAATATTTATTTATAATTATTTTAAAAATGAGAATAGAAAATGTACCAACATGGACAGGTTGTGAGAAGGCCGCCACTAAAGAAGGAGATGGATTGCGGAACAGTGATAAGGAGATCAAACAGGCCGGCTGCTTTCCTGAAAATCAACGAGTTACCCAATATATTGCGTGTTTATGAGAAGGGGACAAAGAAAATGAAAAGTATTTATAAAACTCTTTATTTCTATATTCATGTATAGTAACTCACTAACAATATATAAATTGATTAAATAATTTCAAATAAACCCGAAAACATTATTATTAAAATCATAATTACACTTTATATTTACAATTTTCAATATTTAAAAGTTCTGCTGTCATGACCTGCATAAATAAGAAAAGATTAATATAGAAAATATATATAAAAATAGAGAAAGATTTATCACAAAAGGTCAAATAAATACCATACTTATTCCTAGCAACCATCGTTGATAAAACCATGCACTCTGATCGTTTGGATCAGTGAAAACAGCATTACGAACTAATTCCAACTCTGAAACCAAAAAAAAAATTATTTGTAAGACGAAGATCAGTGTGAGGTGTTTCAGATATAGATTGGCATGTCATAATCGCACATAGGATTTAATGAATTAAAATTTTTTAATTAGTACTCAACGAAACAAGTAAACACAAGACTACAGTGCCACTGCTGCTTAAAGTTATGTTCATCACCCTTTTTTAACAATTTTTTCCATGCTAGCATGTGTTTCAAGAGATTCATCACGGATTCAAAAGATTTGAAGACATTTCCCCCAATTATGTGGGTTGTAATCAACTGATGGTTTATTGAAGCAGATGTCTTACAGCTATCCAGGGTTCTCTTCCTAGACCCCCACCCCACATAGAAGAGAAAAAGAAGAGAATATGTGCATTGTGGAGATTATCATTGATCAGAGATAAATCATTGGTTTTCATATAACAATTATATAACTAAAGCACTCTCGCGTATAGGTAAGAGCTTGTCAACCAAAGTGTTTGGGTTAAAATTAATCGTTGATATGTTACATTTTAGTTTTGCGCAAATCATATTGCATAATGCCAATTGCTCAAGTGTTTTTTTGTTCGTTGGCATACTTAACAACCTCAAGGGATGGAAACAATGCAAAAGACAATTTGTTTATTATCTATATCTTAATACAGAGTTCAATTGTTACATGCTGCAGGCTTATCATGACAATTCCTAATATAAAACGCAACAAGAGGCTGCCTGACCAATGACTTTTAACATAGTTAAAAATGCTAAAACGTGAAGAGTGGAAAAAGGTATTGTTTATTTACTTTTAAAAAGTAGAATTCTTTTGGTGTTTTGGAGAAAGGGGCGAAGTGACAGACTTTTAGGAAGAGAGGGAAAAGGTGAGTGTTTATTTGGTTACTGTATGCAAGCAAACTGAACACTTCCTACAACGTAAGTTTAATTTATACTACAGAGAAGAGAACCAAAGTAAGTGTTAACATGCATGTCAGTATAGGAAATGATAACAATCAAAGAAGATATGTATATTTTGACATTATGATGGGAAGGCTTCATGTTCAACATGTTTCATCCTTCAAGGACACATTGCCAATTTAAGTTTATTTTAATTAAATCGCTGAAAGAACGAGAAGATTTCAAGCATTAATAAATATCTATATAATAATACGAAATGCAATTCTTACAGTCTTACCATGACGATTCCTACTATAAAATACAACAAAACGCAAAAGGCCGTCTGACCAATGACTTTTAATATGGTCAAAAATCCTAGAAAATTCTTTCTTTCAAAGAAATAACATGGCGGATGTGGAGCTTCCATGCCACACAATTCTTTAAAAAATTCTATATTCTTCGATATCTAGAAGAATCAGTAAGAATTCTTTATTATTTTCCCTTATGTTTCCATTTGATGTTGTTTAAGAAGCGATTTTAATACTCTTAGCTATCTAGCTCTTCTTTGTGTCAAATTGAAGTTTTTAACTTTTTTTCAGGATTGAGTTCAAATTCAATCAGCTGAGAAAAGGTGACACAGCAAAATTTTAAGAAGGGAAATGTGTTCATCTCATTTAAAAAAAAAAATCATAATTCTTTCAGTATTTTAAAGAAAAGGCAACAAGACAAAGTTTTAAGAAGCGAAGAAAAAGATAAGTGTTTATTTGTTTTTAAAAAGTAGAATTCTTTCCGTGTTTTGGAGAAGAGGCAACAACAAACTTAAAAAGAGAAGAAAAACGACAACAAACTTTTAAGAAGAAGATTAGAAGAGAACTATTTATAATGTATTTGTTTAGGTTATTCTGATTTTATTGTTGTGTCTTTTTTCTTGTGTAAGAAAGGATTTGTAATTTAGTATTATAAATGGTCAGTTCATTTTTAATCACCCTCCTCATAACAATCTCCCCCTATCTCTTTCAACAACCCCACAACATGTTTGGTGAACTATGATGAGTATTCTTTGACAAGCGAAGACCTATGGCTTACCTTCATGTGGTGTTAATTGTCAAATGATTTATTGCCAAGGCATTCATTGTTAATGTCTTTTCAAAATATAAAAATGTGATCATTTTTATTTTAGGTTCATGCCATGCATATTACGGAACCCTGTTCGTAAAACTTGCCAAGACCTTGCAAGTATTTGTAAGATCTTGAGTTGCGCAAGATCTTACAAGATCTTAGCACAATCTTGTAAGATTCTTTAATAAATAAGATCTTGCAAGAAAATTGTATAATTAAATGTAAGAAAATTATGAAATTCATGCTTGGTGTAAATATCATAATACGCCAAGATCTTGTAAGATTCTTAAAGAAATAGTTTTGCTTTCCACAGGACGCATATGGAAAACAGCATATTTTATAAATAAATAAATTCAGAGATAAAAAGTTCTCTTTTCCGAAAAAGTATTTTGTTTAAGTTAAGTATTTTCCATTGCCAATATCTTGTAAGATTCTTGAGGATCGCCAATATCTTGTAAGATTCTTGAGGATCGCCAATAGCTTGTAAGATTCTTGAAGAAAGGATTTTGCAACAGAGCGAACCAAATTTTATTTTTGCGAAAACTTTTATTTGGTGGCGTTCTGCAATATAGCTAGTTTTTATTTTGACGCCAAGAATTGTGGTGCGAACAAACAAATGCACCAATCCTTAATTGCAGACAGCTCCGAATGGAGACTGCGGCTAAAATCTATAATGACTCCCAATGCTGATTGGCTGATTTTTAATGAATACCGTATGGAAGAAATTCTTGTGTTTGAACAAGAACAATTAACAGCAGTCCTTATTGATACTGCGCTATAAAGTGATAGCAGGTGTGAAACTTCTTTATATGTTAAATTTTCGATGTTGGTCTCAACATAGTAATTTCCAGCAGCTATTCTTCTTATGCCAAGCAGCTAATTCAATCGATCATTTTACTAGCTGAGCTTTAGAGGGTAGACTTTAAATTAAACACGTTAAGTGACCAATCAACATTAGGAGCCATTATAGGTTTTAGCCGCAGTCCGAATGGAACATCAATACTGAGGATTCCGAACATTGACAATTGACTATGAAAAGACAAGGATAGAAACTGGGAAAATATATCCCTACATCACAGAGAAATGGCTAAACACAGTTCTCACCTAATGGAAAAATTCACACAACCAACTGGTAATATTCTTATATATTATTCTTATATATACTTCTTATATATTTATACTTATAGCTAATTATAAAAATGTATAGACTATTAACTCTATTCTAAAACAATTTGGGAGAGAAGCAAAGCAGCTTAAGATAAGTATAAGCTATAGCTGGATGTAGGGTGTACAGACGTTTCGAAACTGCCGATTCGAAACTGGCCGTTTCGAAATTGACGATTCGAAACCGGACTGTTCGAAACAATATTGTTTTATATTTTTTAAACTTTTATTAATTTTCGAAATAATTTTGTTTTTCGTCGTTTTTTCAAATCCTATTAACGTTTTTTTAAATTCGCGAATTTGAGTCACGAATCAATCTCGTGGTTTGTTTATCTTGGAACGTTATTACGGTTGTCTTTAAGCGGCCCCGCGACATGCATTTGAAATGTTTCCGCACGTTCCTGTGACGAAGCTTGTGTGTCTTTGTTCAATAAAAAATTTGTGATAAGAGCTCTCTCTGATATAAATGATTATCAAATGAAATTTTAAGTATTGAGGTGAGGTCCAGAGATACGATGGCGAAAAGAAAATATTCCATAAATATCTGTACCCTTACAATAACCATGGAAACAAAACAAATAGAATAGAAAGTCTATTACATATGCACGCATTTTACTTTATAAGAAAGGCGTTTAGGCTGGCCATAAAATAGTGTCGATAATAAGTCAGGTGAGTCGGCAAATAATTATACTAAGATAGCAATGAGTCATAGAAATCAATCCATGAAAGCTTTTGTTTGATTGTTTGAAGTTAGCATCTTACCACGGAAATTAATCTAATATTTAAAGTTATGGAAGCCTCGTTAAAAAAAATAAAATAATAATAATAAAAAAAGAAGAAAAATAGTTGATTATGTATTAAAAAAAAATTGTATTCTAATCGTAAATGAAAAATCTTTTAATATTGTTTCGAACCGTCCGGTTTCGAATCGTCAATTTCGAAACGGCCAGTTTCGAATCGGCAGTTTCGAAACGTAGTGGAATCGGGTGTAGGACACACAAAACCCCCCTAGGACAAAACCCCCATTTTTTTTATAGAGTAGGACAAAACACCTCTTATTTTTAAATAATTATATAGTCAAGGCAGCTAAAATCTACGCATCAACAAAGTCCTGGAAAAAATACGCGGCAAAATTTCACAATGAAAAATAATTATTAATTAATTAATTTTGGGTCCAAAGTTTAAAATATTCTGTTTGCTTTGAAAATTGATAGGTTTACTAATTAAATGATGCTGATTTCAAACCAAGTACCAGAATTTGGATATTTTCATCCCTAATACCTTCTTTTTGGGCAAATTTGGGTCCAAAGTTTAAAATATTCCGTTTGCTTTGAAAATTGGTAGGTTTACTAATTAGTGGATGCTGATTTCAAATCAAGTACCAAAATTTGGATATTTTCACCCCTAATACCATTTCCTGGGCAAATTTGGGTCCATTTTTTAAGTATAAGGAATGCTGCCAACCCTAGAATATTAGCAATATATCGGTAAAAAATGAAGATTATCACTATCATAAATTTTTTTTCAGGGTATGGCACTAGATTACTCATTTTGGCTCGGACTGGCAATGATCCCATAAAAAAGAAATTTTTTTTCAAAAAAGTCGTAAATGCAAAGGCGAATAACTTCCGTAATTTTGACCATTAAAACTTCGTGAATTTCTATGTGAAAGAAAAAACCATCCTCGGCATGATATAATTTTTGTCCTTAGGGCTTGGTTCCCACTGAGGAGATAACGCGACGAATGCATTTAGCAATGAATCTATTTCATCGCCTATTTTATCGCCTCCTGTTCCCACTGAAATATAAGTTCATCGCCTATTGTAAATTCTTGACTTTAAAAAGAAACAAAAATAAAACTTCTTTCCATTTTAACAAACAATGATGGCAGACAAATTTCAGTGTGAAATAATATTAATGTACAAGCTACTAGAAGCACAAAATCAGCATGTTCAAAACGTCTGTATCCGCCCCTGTTATATGAGTTCAAACGCAACCGTAATAATTTTCTAAGATAAACCACAACTTGATAGATTCGCAAATTTAAAAAACCTTAATAGAATCTTAAAAAACAAAAAACAAAATTATTTCAAAAATTAATAAAAGTTTAAAATGTAAAACAATATTGTTTCGAACTGTCATCTTCGAATCGTCAATTTCGAAACTTCTGTACACCAGATTACATATATTTGGTCATGCAAATGCTAATTTGTAACTAGATTATATATACATATTGTATATGTCAACTTTCAAAGCAAACGTAATACTTTAAACTTTGGACCCAAATTTTCCCAAATAAGGTATTAGGAGTGAAAATATCCAAATTCTGGTATTTGGACTGAAATCAGCATCATTTAATTAGTAAACCTACCAATTTTCAAAGCAAACAGAATATTTTTAACTTTGGGCCCAAATTTGCCCGAATAAAGTATTAGGAGTGAAAATATCCAACTTCTGATACTTGATTTGAAATCAGCATCCTCTAATTAGTAAAAGGAAACAGAATATTTTAAACTTCATTATCTGAGTTGTTTGTAATGTTGAAGAGATTATGAGGGGTTTTGTCCTAAGGGGGTTTTGTCCTAGGGGGGTTTTGTCCTAGAGGGTTTTGTCCTAGGGGGTTATGTCCTAGGGGTTTGTCCGTATACCGCTAAAGCTAGCTATAATTTTTAACTTTTTATTTTTAGAAGGGAAGATAATGTTGAAATTTCCGGAAAATAACAAGTATAAATTGTCTTTCACTTACTTTCTTACTTTAAATTTGTTAAAAATTCAATATACAGTAAGACGAGATGTAGCAAATAAAATTATTTTACTCAGTCAGGAGAACCTCAAAACTTGTAAGACCTGGAGGTCAATAACTTGTCAATTATTTTCATGATCTCCCCAGAATGTGGTACCTAATTATTTAAATGACATCTTTTACGTTGCCTTTGATGCTAAATACCCTCATTACGACTACTGTTAATTCTTATTTTAAATTCTCAAATTCACATAGGTCACTAATAGCTTAGTGGTTAGTGCATTCAACCCACAAAATCAAACAGTGCTGGTTCAAAACCCAGCATCATAATTTATTTTCTTTAGTTTTTATCAAAGGAACATCCTATGGGGAATCTTTTGGATGTCACAAAAACCAGTAGACCAACTAAGTATGATCTACAAATTGCAACACAAATTTGGACGGAAGATGAACCAGGAAAGAAACAACATACACAGACAGTTTTGGAGGGAACAAAAGTTGAGAAATTGAAAAGTATGTATTGTTACAAAGATTATCTTGAATTTGTACAAACTTTCTCCCGATAGACTTTGATTGTGATTTCGCGTATTCATTTGTATATATATTATTTCCCGTTGCCATTTTATAAATTTTTGCCAAGATTTTAAAACCTTTTGTAAACACAAGAAAAAAACTTTATTACTCTCTTTTATTCATACTTTTGGCTTTAGCTTCATATTGTATACATGTTTTTATAATTTTGTGAAAAGAATATTTGGTAATTTATTCAAGGAGGTTTCTTGTTTAAATTTCGTCTGACCCTCCAAAATTTACCTCATGTTTTAATGCATTTATAACCATACTTCTGAAAAGTAACACTGAACTTTCTAAATTTTGGCCATCAGGTTTCTTCAAAGAAGATAAATGTTGGTCTATTAGTATTAATCTATGGTTGTAATTACCTTTTTAGAGCTGCTACAACACTCCTATGGCAAGAAATATAATGGACAAATGTGGACGATGACAAGAGACTCAATCAACCAAAAGGGGAGAGATTTGAAAGCCAAAAGGCGCAAACTAAATGACGGTGGAAATGTCGCAGAAAGTGATGAGTTTTGATTTTAGACACTTTTGTAAATAGTTTTTTTATTCTTTAGATTTTTATATTGTTGTGTTTGAAAAGATAAAGTAAAATTGTATCTTTTTATTTGTTTTTTTAACACCCATCAATTCGAGTTTTATTGTTTTGAGATATCAGCCATTACATGCAGGCAGCTAAAATATAAAACCGCAAAACCAAAATTTTCCTGTTGAATGTGCTATTCCTTTTTCTATGGTAAAAGAAAGAATCTTGCATGAGTTTGCAAGAAACTTGCAAGAAATTAATTACAAGATCTTGCAAGATTAATACAAATATATATGCAAGGTTCATGTAAGGTTCATGCAAGGTTCATGTAAGGTTCATGCAAGGTTCATGCAAGGTTCATGTAAGGTTCATGCAAGGTTCATGCAAGGTTCATGTAAGGTTCATGCAAGATTCATGTAATGTTCATGCAAGATTCATGCAAGGTTCATGCAAGATTCATGCAAGATTCATGTAAGGTTCATGCAAGTTTCATGTAAGGTTCATGCAAGATTCATGCAAGGTTCATGCAAGATTCATGCAAGATTCATGTAAGGTTCATGTAAGGTTCGTGTAAGGTTCATGTAAGGTTCATGCAAGGTTCATGCAAGGTTCATGCAAGGTTCATGCAAGGTTCATGCAAGGTTCATGTAAGGTTCATGTAAGGTTCATGCAAGATTCATGCAAGGTTCATGCAAGATTCATGCAAGATTCATGCAAGATTCATGCAAGGTTCATGCAAGGTTCATGCAAGGTTCATGCAAGGTTCATGCAAGGTTCATGTAAGGTTCATGCAAGATTCATGCAAGGTTCATGCAAGATTCATGCAAGATTCATGTAAGGTTCATGCAAGATTCATGCAAGATTCATGTAGGATTCATGTAAGGTTCATGCAAGGTTCATGCAAAATTCATGCAAGGTTCATGTAAGATTCATGCAAGGTTCATGCAAGGTTCATGCAAGATTCATGCAAGATTCATGTAGGATTCATGTAAGGTTCATGCAAGGTTCATGCAAGGTTCATGCAAGATTCATGCAAGATTCATGCAAGATTCATGCAAGGTTCATGTAAGGTTCATGCAAGATTCATGCAAGGTTCATGTAAGGTTCATGCAAGATTCATGCAAGATTCATGCAAGACTTGTGTAAGATTCATGCAAGATTCATGCAAGATTCATGCAAGATTCATGTAAGATTCATGTAAGATTCATGTAAGATTCATGCAAGATTCATGCAAGATTCATGTAAGCATGCATGTTTTTAAATAAGAAAATCATATGAATCTTGCACGATTCTTACAAGAAATAAACGTAAGATTTTGTACGATCTTGCAATCTTGCGATCTTGTACCAGTGGGGGGCTAGAGGGGTAGAATAACTAGAGCAAAATACAATCATCAGCGCAACATGAGAGGTCGGTCAATGGACAAGCTGAGAAAAAACATCATCAACACATTCAAAGAAATCGAGTTGCAGATCGAGATTGTGACAGGTCTACATTCCGTTGATTTCCTCGACGTAACTCTGAACCTGAGATCCAGCAGCTACAAGCCATTCAAAAAGCCAAATGACTCCTTGTTGTACATCCACACATCATCCAACCATCCACCGCAAATTCTGAAGCAGCTTCCAACGTCAATAGCCGACCGCCTCTCGAAAAACTTGTCAGATGATGGAATTTTCGAGCAATCAAAAGGTCAATATGAGGACGCCTTAACAAAAAGTGGATACCCTAATGTCAGCCTCAAATATTCAGCCAGCACTCCGGCACTGCAAAGAAGAAATCGAGACCGTAACATCATCTGGTTCAACCCACCTTTTTCGAAAAATGTGTCTACCAACGTCGCAAAAAAGTTTTTGTCGCTAATCGCAAAGCATTTCAAGAGCAACCATTTGAAAAAGCTGTTCAACAAAAACAATGTGAAAGTTAGTTATAGTTGCACTGACAACATGCGCACTATAATCAACCACCACAACGCAAGGGTAATCAAACCAAGGAACCAACCAACACCAAAGTGCAACTGCAGGAAAAAAGAGAAGTGCCCACTCAACGGTAACTGCCAACAGGCGTCGGTGGTCTACAAATGGGATGTCTCGGCACCTAACCTTCCCGATAAAGTCTATATCAGATTGACAGAAAAAGCCTTTAAAAGAAGACGGTGGAATAGTCATAAACTTTCTTTAAACAATGAGAAATACAAGAACAGCACGTCATTGTCGACCCACGTCTGGGAGCTAAAGGAAATCCACAGGGTAGTGCCTGTTTTGAAATGGTCTGTGATAAAGAACGCAAAAGTTATTCTATCAATGCACAAACCTGTGTCCTTTGTTTACAGGAGAAATACGAAATTTTAAATTACCTTGATAAACAAAGCCTTCTTAACAAGCGTAGTGAATTAATATCAAAATGTCATCATACTAATAAATTTTTATTAGCCAATTATAAATCAAAAGATTAGGTTCCTATACGCATTTGTAATGATTTCTGCACTCCCTTGTGAATTTTGTTTGTAGATAATATGTTTTTGTAACAATTTTTTCATTGGAATATAGCTGAAGAGTGTGAACGCACGAAACTCAGAGTACTATAAAAAGTTTGAGTTTTTTCTCTTTACTTTGTTGTATTATTTGTTATAAATTTTGTTTCATTAAAACTCTTCAAACTACCTAATTAGAATCATGTCATAGTATTGAAGTAATGAGTGCAATTTGCAGGAGATATATAGCTAGTCCCTGTTAAAACACTTTTTTATAACACAAAAGCATTTCAATGACTCTCATCCAGAGAAACTCATATTGAATTTTGTTTTAAAAATAAACACTGCCAACATGAGTAAAACATACGTAAAACAGAATGCTATACCTCTTAATAGCACATCCTTACTGATGCTTCCATTATCGCTTTCAACGTGATAAAGTCTGCTTCTGTTGTGCCATGCGGAATAGTTAGAAAAGTTCTCTGTAATTTTCGTAGTCGTATACTGCAGTTCCTCTTTCAGTGAAATATTGGCGTGTTTAACAACAAACCTACGATAGTCCCAACAGTGGACTAAAACAAGACTGGAAGAATTAGCAAATAAACTCTGAACTAAGGCAAAATCAATTTAATAAGTTGTTTTGCGTGCCCGACCGGCTCTAATTTTCGTAAACATGTAATGTTAACATTATTGCAACTTCCAAAAAATTATTTTCATTTTGTTGCTTACCTACTAACACATTAATAGAAATCTTACTAATAATTTTTTGGATGTTAAGAAACTGGTCCAACTTTAAACATACAACGTTGCACGTGTTTATGGTGAAATTGTAAAATATCCTCAAGAAAATATTTGAATGGACATTTGTCTGTACAATGCAGAAAACGTGGCTTCTTTCATGCACTTTGTTTTCGTGATTTTTAAAACTTTTACTTCAATTTTTTACATTAGTAAATATCAACTTTTTCTAAATATTTATTTATTACATAAAAAAGAAATTCATGTGAAATGATTACCTTTGACTGAGTGTCATGGTAGACTGCGGAACCATTACCCCAGACAAAGTCAACTCGAGAAAACAAGCATAAGTTAAGGACTCTCTTAATTTTCATCGTTAATTAAATACAAACGTAAATTTAATAGGATATACCAGTGTTCTTAACAGGCAGCAAGTGTAAACAATCAATAAATATTATGACAATGTTATGAGACCGTCCGACCCTACGTAAAACTCTTGTTTGTCCGCAAAACAACTTATTAATTTGATTTCGCCTAATGCTAATTTAAAAAGGTAGATGGTCATGGTTATACAACGAAACGTTTAGACCCGGCATCATTACTGTTGATCCAGCTATCCAGCAAACAATAAAAAATGCACATAAAACCCAAGAAACCGACAAAAACTAACTGACCTACCTAGAGTTTGTAGTTTATAGTGCATTAACCAGGTTAAAAAATTAGTGAAAATTCTGGAGTTTAAAAAAGAGAAAATAATAATTACAACTTTTTCAACTAACACAACTAACTTTCTAGGTGTTTTATGATGGTTTTCTTAAAAATATTATTTAATATCCTTCTTTATAACTAATATAGAAAATTATTTTTTTAAAAGTTGTGTTTTCATGTCGTTTTAATGCAAGTGCTAAAAATACATTTAACAACTCACAATTGCGAGAATCATACTGCAAAAACAAGTTACAAAGTCGCATTTCATCCAACCAATCAGGCAAAGGCATAGTTGTCATAATGTACTGCCTGTGGTTCCAAACTCCATAGGATTTAGGGTTGACATGCAAACAGTTTTGTGTTAACTTCAGTTCGTTGTGAAATAGTTGAGTCACATTCTCATTACTAAATAAAAGAATTTTTATATATGTTTCTAGCCGGTGCAATATGATGGTTGAGGCAACAATTTGACTCACTCACTCAGGTCTCTGTTTCCGCTCAATGATTTCTTTCCGGATGTTCCAAAGAGTGTAAACGTCGGGATTGCTAGACAGTATCTTCTCACTCACATCAAGTATGTTATCAAAGCAATTTTCATTGTGACGCTTAAAAAAATGCATTCAAGTTTTAAATTGGGTTTCAAAAAGCAATTAACTAAAGTACACCTGGTTGTATACAGCTTCTATACGGTTAATGAAAACAAATATACTGATTAGTCCAGCAGAATTATGGCAATTTTTTCTGAACCTTGCATTTCATACTGCATGAAATTTTATGATTGTTTTGGGTTTATGAGATGATTACAAGTAATTTAAGCGATGTTGCCATGTTGGTACCTTTGAGCGTTTGGAGAAATGGGCCCCACTAACCCATAACCCCAGCAAAAAATCTTTTGTTTGGAAACCCTACGTATTTGGTATTTTCAGAAAGGAAATTTCATGTTGATCACTTTTTAATAAAAAACATGGGTCCGAAAATCAAGTGGCAAAGAGTTAGAATGGATCAGAGTTTATGCTATAAATAAATTTTGATATAGTTTAGGCTATATATTACTAAATTAAAATTTATTATTATTTATTATTGCCGGTGTAGTGGTACATTATGACCCTGGGAAATTAAGACTGGTACAATAAATTATGACTTGTGAAATTTCGAGAAATTGTATCTTCATTAAAGCTACCAAGTGTCTTACTTTCCTGGTAAATTCAGACTAATGCCAGATTGGTAAGACCCTTTTACTACGACGTTGGACAAAAAATTGATCAACGATACTCGATTACCTGTCGGACATTTTGTCCTGTGTCAAAAATTCATATAAAGGAATAATAAGTTGAATAATCCACACACTTTCAACCTGCTCAAAGTTGAATAATGCACACACTTTCAACCTGCTCAAAGTTGAATCATACACACACTTTCAACCTGCTCAAAGTTGAATCATACACACACTTTCAACCTGCTCAAAGTTAAATAATACACACACTTTCAACCTGCTCAAAGTTGAATAATCCACACACTTTCAACCTGCTCAAAGTTGAATAATGCACACTTTCAACCTGCTCAAAGTTGAATAATGCACACTTTCAACCTGCTCAAAGTTGAATAATCCACACACATTCAACCTGCTCAAAGTTAAATATAGGTTAAATAATGTGTAAGGCTTACATTTTCAAGGACAGTTTTCATTCCATGTTGAAACTGCTCAGCCTTCTTGCTTCTCTCCTTATTTCGTTCTTCCTGCTGCTGTGCAGTTGTTTTCACTTTCAACCGTCCATGCTGGAAAATGCAGCCAAAGGCAATAAATTCTTCCATTGAAATGCTACTCATTTATCGAAAATCATGAAATATCTTTTCACTATTGCCGTTAAGACATTTGCAGATTGATTAAAAATTAGATTTTAGCAAATGATAAATTTGAGTTCTTGACAACAGTAACATAAACATAAACCATTGTTTGTTGAAAATAGAATTCATCAGTTCACTGAAAGCCAACAAGAACAAAGTCAGAAAGGCGTACATTTTCTCAAGAAAATTTACAAACAATTGGCGGTGCTTGCAAGATCTTTAACTTACTCCACCTACCATGTTGTATGTTTTCTTTTTGTTTAATATGTAATTTTGTCTCTAGAATGACAAAATTAATGATAAAGTAAGAGAAAATTAAATCAGACTTTCAATGTTTAATAAAATGTGAATTTAACTGACATTTAAGCTGTTGACGATAATCTTGATTATAAATTAATTCCAAAAATTGTGTCTAAATTCCATATAAATAAACAGATGCAAAACACAATAATGAAAATAAAGACAGTATTAAAACACCCCAGATAAGTAAATTGGTTTTAAAAAGACTTTTTTAAAAATAAACTGCGAAACAAAACAACAACTATAAAGTCATAAATAAATACAAGGATAATGTTTCCAACAACGTGTTCCACTTTTCGTCATAGTTTTAAACGTTGGATGTCTTCATTCCGGAATTCATTACTAAACGAAAGTAGCTTTGCATGAGCTATTTCTATGGATTCTTAGAAACAATTTTCAACACCATAGTCGATATACAAAGATTTGAAATAATTTTAGTCAACAAAATAAACTCAATCGGTTTAGACTAAGTAACTTTTAATTTTCTTATTAACCATAAATAACGACGATTACAAACTCACAAATGCGGGCCGACATGATATCCTCAATTTAAGAAGCTTTAAAAAATGATGAGTGCTATTAATTTGCGAGCAAGCTAGCTTTTTATTTTACCAACAATTTATAGCAAAATTCATTACGTTGATAAGCACCCGCTTAAATGAGTAAAAATGAAAGTAAAATGTTGCTTTTCAGCAGTATAAAGAATAGCTATCTACTTATTTTTTTAACTGTCTTACTAACTGTGGCTATTATGAGTGAGACTCAAATTTTGGGTGATCTCATGGTCTTCACACGAAGGCGGTTTGATTCAATTATTCTCCATTCAAGAAGAGATGATTGCAATTTGCATAGGGTCTATATAAGAAGCTAGTCAAAGTATTGAAGAGTAAAAACAACCAGGAGTAACAATACGACTTCCCATTGTAACGATCACTAACAACTTACCGAAGTGACAACACAGTTCGAACTTCACCAGGGGTTAAACGCCACGTCATGGGCCCGGAATTTTCACCCCAGTACTCAAGCAGCTCGTTAACCTGAGAAGAATTTCGATAATCATCAAGATTCCATAAGCTGCATCATTAAACTTGAGATTACTAAGATTGAGAATTTTGGAGCTAAATCGATTTGGTGATTTGTTTATATGATGAAATGATGAGATTTATATGATGAAAAACATAGCAGATTTATAACAGAAGAAGAAAAACAAACTACCTTCTCCAAGTTCAGTACGGTTGCTATTTGTGTGAGACGTGCAAACTTATCCCTCACCGTCCATTCACTGACGTTGGTGAGGTATTGGATTAACGAGCGCAAATCTTTGTCAAGTTTTAAACCACCAAGCTGAAAAGATAATAAAGTCATCAGAACCACCCGTGTTTGCCCGTGTTTCCTTTTGTCTGAAGTAATTAAACTTTACACAAATATATTTTCGATGGTTCGTCTAAAGTAATTACACAAATACATTCTTCGATGAAATGCTGCATGATTGAAGAGCAGTTTATTCTGCATCCAGTGTTCATGAGTTACATCATATCCCTTCATTTGTGTTACTGTCACATCAATACGTATCATAGATATTGTACAGGGCGGCCCTACCCGCACCTGGCTATTAACAAAAATGTTGCGTAATAACAAAAATCGTGAATGAGTTAGCAACGTAAATCGATTTAACGAAAATCGTGAATAGTGCCATGTATGTGCACACTGTAACCGTACATAAGGTTATCGCCTTCAACAATATTACCAATTAGAATACATCTTGAGTTGTCTTCTCTTACCCGATTGAACATGCATTTAATGACAACCTTCTCCATGCGTGTGGCCACCTCCTGACACAACATGCCCACGATACTGCTGTAGTTGGGTGATGTTAACAGCTCCTAGAGAGAAAAACGTCTCCATACAGCTATTATTTTCTTTAACGGTGTTGCTCAATGTAAAACAAATTGACCACTTCAAAGCACTGAGCTAATTTTTGTTTCAAGTATTTGATGATATATGAGGTCCGAACCACCTCTCAATTCTTAACTTGGACACATCCTAGAAAATCTAGAACAAGCGATTATAACGTATATAAATTTAGATGTATTTCAATGAGATATACCAAGCACAAAGATGTATAAAAAATATTCAGAGTAATGATTTGACAAAATAGAAGTGCCGTTTTACAATTTTTATCAACAAACTTTAGTATGGAGAAGATGCAGAAACTAAATTTAGACAAAAACGAATGACAATAAAAAGGGGGAAGATGTAACCTTCAATGTGGAGAGTTTATTGTCAATGGCCGCAATAAGATTTTGAACAAACGGGTCATTCACTTCATAATACAAGAAATCTTCCTAAATGAAAGCAGTTAAATTATATAGACATAAAAGTAAAGATTTGATTGAAATGGGGCATCATCGCTTTAGATTGTGCAAATAATATAGTTTGTTTGGCCATCAATTGGTGATAAATCTGTTCAAACAAATCTATGATTTTGCAAATTCGTCAAGACTCCCTTAAATATATATTGAATCCCAGCACCTATTCAAATTATGTCACATTTATAGAATTATATCAAAATTGGAGAACTAAAACTGCCAAAATACTTTATTGAGCATGGTGTAAGTTTTTTCATTAAGAATTTAGTGGTGAATTCAAATTCTGAAAAAATTGTGACGTCACCTCCATCAATACATGTTTTACACTTGTGAAGGCGTCAACAAGTGGATTGATTTTCACAAGAAGAGTGTTGGTGCAAAGTTGTGATATTCCACTCTGAAACCAGAAAACAAACAATAGTTCACTTGTTGAATTTTATTTCCTGGTCAAACATGTCAATAATACTGCAATCTGTAATCAAGAAATTAACATGAACATTAAAAGCCAAAGTCACCATGAACTTCGCCAACAACGGACATCAGGAAAAATCATCAACAGAATAACATTTGAACATTAATAATACGTACGATGAAAAGCAAAAACCTATGAATTATCTTACCTGCAATATATCCTTGAACTGTTGGGAACATGCACCCAAATCACTCAAACAACTCTAAACCAATAGTTTTTATGTATTTTCACTTTCCGATGGTGGCTCGAAAATAGTTGAAGCTAGTTGAGTTAAAGACATTTTTTCTTGCTATGATTAGCAAAACTATGCATCGGTTTTAACAAATAACAACTGACAATTTAGAATAAACTTCTGTAATTGATTGCGAAAGTTCAAAAGATATTTTAGATGTTACACTAGGCAGACAAATTTATTGATGGAGATTACTTGTAGTTTTATTGTGTCGTCATCATCTTGATTGATTTTTTGTGAACATTCTTTCTAAAGGATTGTAACTATTTGTTTCAAGATACAACAAATTGAGTAAAAATAAGTAAGACAGTTGAAAAAGAAGTATAGAATTTGAGAGATACAATTTTTAAAAGTAATGTTAAACTGCAAAACATAATAAAACACTAAAAAATGATAGCTGCCAAATTTCAAACCATAGTTATTAAACTTAAGTAAACTTACTGTTAACTCTGAAAGAAGCTTTGTTAAGTATTCGCAACTAACATCAATGTTGTTTAACACAATCTAAACGCAAAGAAATAAAAATAATACAAGTAAAAGCCAACTTTTGGGTTTCAAATTTGATGAGGGCAAAAATGTTTTGTTAATGAAACACAACTCATCAAAATTTCAAGGGAGAATTATGAAGCCAAGAAAACCTAGCTCAAAAGGCTACATGCCTTCAGTCTATCATGTAAAGTGTAAAGAGATGCAAGCAACATTAATTCCTCATTTTTAGTGCGCACTTTATTTCTATACCTTACCATAATGATATCATTGTTTGCTGATATTTAAGAGATTAGGATCTTGTTGTTATTGTGCATACATTTATAATGCTTTTAAAAGCTTAAATAAATACTTGAAATATTAACTGTTATTTATTTCAATATCGATTCATTGATTTGTTAAAAAATTATGCAATTCACAAGATTAATGCAAAATATCAAGGAATGTTTCTTGACACATTTAATATATCCTATTAATTTTTGAAAAAATTATAATGCTATTTATATGACTTGCAAAACAGTATTAAGGGTGCATTCCCATATCAATTCTTCAATATCCACACTTAGTGTGACAAATTGAAAGCTTTAAAGTCATTTCGTAATGAGCACTGAATAGGCGAAAACCCTTATGAAAGTGTGGTCGAATTTCCACAGAAGTTGAACTAACTAACTAACTAGAAAGTCTCTTTTAGCAGTGAAAACATCGGTAATGGTGGATTGTGATTTTCCTTGGAACATGCCAGATAGATCGATGCTGTTGCTTGGAAATCCAGTTAACTTCATACGCGTTTTAAAAAACTCCACATACTCTGTTGTGAGGATAGAGCTAAGAAAGATGGAGAACGTCACTTTTGAGTAAAGGTTCTTATTTATCATAATATATATTTTTTTATTTATTACCATATATATAAAGAAGAACTAACGTATAAATATGTTTTTTTATCAATCGTGATATGTGAGTGTTCAATGTGAGAGTGCTGTGAAATCACTTGCAAAATTGCATGCTGGGTAACTCTTTATAACCCATGCTCCTATCTTCAGTTTTCCGAAAGATTCAATAAAAATTAATAGAAAATTTATTTTGAGTGCAACAATAATTCTGTGTTTATTATGATCAATATAATGAGAAAAAAGAAAAAGAAGCGGAGAGAAGTAAAGATCACCTTGAGTTGTTTAGTACCGCACAAATGATGTTGGTATTTCGAGCAGATATCGCCCTCCTGAAAACAATAAAGTGTGTTTATGTTTTTTAAAACATTTTAACTTTTAAGTTCTTCATCAAGAAGACGGTTCAGAATAACAATGTTGATGAAAACCTGAAAGGAAATAATACGAAAGAAATACAGACATTAATAAAATACGTATTAATATAAAACAACGGGAAAAAATAATAATTTGAAATCACTACCGCTAGGAATCACACATTTAAAAGAATCAATTAGCTGGGTTGCTCTTTAAGGTGGCGAATAGCAAACTAACAAATTAACATGCAATCAAACCTGAGGGATTTTTGTAGCACAAAAAAAACATCATCAACGACACTTGAGCTAATATTATCTGACTCGCTGGCATCCATTGTCATTGCCTAAATCAAAGAAACGTGAACTATTGAATATTACTTTTGATAGACGCAGTATTTAGACAGTTAAATGGTTAGATTTCCATTCAGAAAACCTTCTCTTTACAAAACACTCAGTGTAAAATGCGAGTTAGGTAAAACTGTTTCAAATTCATAGGAGCAATTCAAAGGACCCTGAGTGCAGGTATCAAACAAGGTCTCCAATGATTTATTGGCTATCCTCGATGAATATACAAACTCTTTTAACTGGTGTTTACCTTCTTCATCATCTTTCGCATGAAGTACCCCTCCATCACAATGTAATCACTCATCAATGTTTCCATGAGACGACATAAACCACTGTTTGAGTAGACATCATGACGCTCTAGGAAGACAAATGAGAAGCTTAGATAACTAATTAATTAATTCAAATGATTAGCAAACTAATTCTGACTGGAAAACAGGGGGTATGAAATAAAATAGCATGGGAATTCCTTCATTTCCCTTTCAGTTCAATCTTTGCACAATGAACTGTAAATTACATCTTACATCATCAAAATATACATTGGATGAGCAAGACATTATTCAGTATTTTTTCTGCACTAGTTTTAAATCTTTAATGACTTATACACAAAAACATTTAAAAATATATAATTGTTAACAGGTTAATTATTCCCCCATATATCCACAGGTAACAAGTTAATTATTCCCCCATATATCCACAGGTAACAAGTTAATTATTCCCCCATATATCCACAGGTAACAAGTTAATTATTCCCCCATATATCCACAGGTAACAAGTCAATTATTCCCACATATATCCATAGTTAACAAGTTAATTATTCCCACATATATCCATAGTTAACAAGTTAATTATTCCCACATATATCCATAGTTAACAAGTTAATTATTCCCACATATATCCATAGTTAACAAGTTAATTATTCCCACCTTTATCCATAGTTAACAAGTTAATTATTCCCCCATATATCCATTGTTAACATGTTAATTATTCTTTTTTCAAATGTTTGAAATGGTTTTTCATTTCATTGTTTTTGATTTCACTTAAGTGAGACAAAACTTTTTACTGTCAGTAAAAACTTCACCTTTTAATTTATCATCGGATGCAAGTGCGGCCAAGTCACTCTGCAAAAAAGAACAACTTGCAAACGCACTTCGGTCTGAGAGTACACCTAAAGGTCTAATAGTACACCTAAAGGTCTGATAGTAAACCTAAAGGTCTGATAGTAAACCTAAAGGTCTGATAGTACGGCTATAGATCTGATAGTACACCTAAAGGTCTGATAGTACAGCTATAGATCTGATAATACACCTAAAGATCTGATAATACACCTAAAGATCTGATAGTACACCTAAAGGTCTGAATGGTATGTCTATGTATCTGATAGTACACCAAAAGGTCTGATAGTACGGCTATAGATCTGATAATACACCTAAAGGTCTAAGAGTACACCTAAAGATCTGAGAGTACACCTAAAGGACTGATTGTACACCAATAGATCTGAGAATACACCTAAAGATCTGAGAGTACACCTAAAAGTCTGATAATGCACCTGAACTTTCATCTTCAGAAATGCTTGATAAAGTGATGTGTGTGCACTAAGCAGAACAATCTCTCCCAACAACATGTCCAGTTCTTTTGGATCAACTCTAGGAGAGAGTAAAACTCCATGCTAGGAAGTAATCAAAGACACAAGAACAATAAGTAACATAGAATATTTAAGAGTTGTAAGAAAACTGTAAAACAAAATTACAAAATAACCGAAGTAGACTTATTTTGTAAAAATAACATTTAAATAAAAAATAATAAAAATATCAAAAGAAAAAGGGCAAAAATCAGACAAAATAATAAACAATTATTTAAGTTATAAATTCATAAAAATATGCATGATGGTGTTTATATACAATAATAACGCACTAAAAATCTTAAGAACTTTATTGCAAGTTAAAAAATAAAGTTTAAAATAAGATACAAAATTCTTCGATACTGACTTGTCTTTGCTATCCAAACTTTTCTGTTTGTCATTAACCTTTCCAAGATTGTCACACTGAGAAAGAGAAAATGTTTTTGATATTTTTGTCACACCAATTTCTTAATTTTCTTTCTGCATGATTAATGTTGTAGATGATATAAACTTTATAATGTTACTACCGACTCACCAGAGACTAGAAAAATGTACCGAGTGGAGGTTTTAAATAAATTATAAATATAGTCCATACACTAGTTAACAACCATTGAGGACTTGCAGAAGACATTTAAAAAAATGGCAGAAATCCACGAGTACTGTAAATGTCGAGTAAGTTCATATTTTGATGCAAACAACATATATAACCATTATTGCCTCTTTACACAAAAAAAAAATCATTCAGATTTTTAACTTATTTATATAT
Organism: Candelabrum cocksii; assembly: GCA_963930725.1. NCBI lineage: Eukaryota > Metazoa > Cnidaria > Hydrozoa > Anthoathecata > Candelabridae > Candelabrum > Candelabrum cocksii. The sequence goes on along the minus strand of OZ005668.1, from coordinate 3,303,910 downwards.
AACTTTAACTCGGTTGAATATTTCCCAGCGGCCTTTCAAGGAGATGCTCTAATTGATCGCCTTGATAAAATTAAACGCTTTCCGGGCCTTTCAAGGAATATTTTAGTTGATTACAATTGACAAGTTTTCATACTTAGGTGCTTTTTTCTTAGGTATTACTTTTCTTTACTTCTTGTCCCCCATAAGCAATATCTCAACTTTTGACCCATTGATATGCTACATAGAGAGGCCACTTTATGCGGACGCCTTGGTTGTTGGTCTTCCAGACTTACGTAAGAAATCGTAATAAAAATACAGAGAGACACACCATCATTTCAATAATCACGGACGTTTCAAGTCAAAATTTATTCTTTTTTAGGATTAAGACTCACAACAACAAAGGTCAGTTATTTTTATTTAAAACTTGTCTGCTTAGTCCATTTTGTTTACACCACTTAACGATATGTATCACAATTTACAAAAACATTTATTAGCACAAGGCTTTAATGCATTTTGAAACAACACAAACCATGATGGTTGACAAAAAAATAATAACATTTCGTCAAGAATAAATAGCACATGTAGCATTGACCCAGTTCTAATGTTTGCTCCATCTGTAAGTGCACTAATGCAGAATTGCTTTGTTTGTGCTTTGTTGGCGTTCATCTCCATACTAGTGAAGGACCACATGATCAGTGATCATCCTTAAACCCAAGCAACCAAAAACGACGACACCTGGTAAGTGTGATCTGGTCTAAGTAGCTCCTTTAGTGTTGGTGAACTAGCCAGAATGGGTATGTTAGTTTTGAGCAGGCTTAGGGGGTCACCTGATTATGCATATTATGGTCTTATGGAACAGTGGAAAGCAACAGACATCAGTCAACAACAATCATGTACAGCAAATTGTAAGTGCGATAGGGTACACTAAAACATTGTTTGCATGGGGAACAGAACGTTAGGAAAGTTTTTCTTTAGCCACGAAATGTTTCATGTTTCATGTTTAAAATTAATCAATTAGAACCATAGTCTTGAGAACACAGTGAATGTTGTACGAGACAGGATTTTTGTTCTGTAGGAAGTAACTCATCACGCATCATCGTTTATTTTCGTACTTATTTTTTCGATCGTCATGATGTTCTGAGGTGATCTTATGATCGATCTTTTGCTATTTCTAAACTGACTATCTGAATATAACACAACAATACAGGCCTGTCTTTATAAGGCGCGCGATCGCGCTTGCGCACCTCCACACGCGCCTCAATGAGTTGACGTGCAAAATAAATCGCACCCCTCGTTCCCCTTACTAAGCAAAGTAAATTAACGTGATTTCCAGTTTTTTAGACATTGTAAGTCTCTAAAGTCAGTTCTTCCTCCAACGTATTATATAAATATAATTTTAATTTCGATAAATTCTGTTATCAATTATTAACTGTATCCAAAAAGTTTGACGTCAATCATAGAAAAAAGGAAGAGAACCGACAGACATGTTTACGCCCGATGCTACAGGTTTTTAAAAGTTCCATTCAACTTAGAGACAAACAAATGCAGACAAACTATGCTGCATACGATGGAAGATAAAAAAATCAAACCGCAAAAAAACATTCAGTTTTGTTTACAAAAACAACAAAAAGACAATTTAACAAAACGCATAAACAAACATCTGTTTTTAAAGGTTTAAGCGTATTAACTTCACGCTTTTTCCGAACATTGCAGTCGTATTTCAACTTGTTAAAGCTGTATTTCGCTATGCAACGTGCAAGTACAGACAGGCCTGCAATATAACCTTATTGCTAACAGCGTTGTTATGGAAACCACAAACCTCACCATTTCTTGGAACCTTCGAACTTTGAAGAAATTATCAACTATGTACTTCACTTGTATGTCGCATTCATTCTAAATAGCGAATAATCACACATAATACAGATACACATTTTTACTGTTACTCTTTGTCTTAGTAATGAGTTCATTTTGCACACGGGTCTTATTGCTGGTCTATATCATAATACAGAGTTCGTACATGCTAGTCTTACCATGACAATTCCTACTATAACATGCAACAAAACGCAAAACAACATCTTATAATGTTTTCCTATAAATTTTTCTAAATTGCCAACATTTTCTTTCTCGTATTATATTCTTATGTAGTAGGCAGAAAAGGTGAGAGAAAATGCCTAAAACACACTAATTTAAAAAGACGCACGCCAGAAAACAAAAACAAATGGAATGTTTCTACTAAAGATCTGCATTTTAAACATATACAAACAGGACGGCATTCATCACTAAAGAAATGATATTTGCACATGCATATGCAAGGTTGACAAAGAAAATTCATGTGAGAATAGTGAGAAAAATCTAAAGAGCATTTTACACAAAACTTTAAGAAAGGCCAATTTAAGCGTTTCAGAACATTTCAAACCAAAACCTATTTTTAAAGGTTTAAATATACAAATTGAGTCGCAATGCAGGCATGAATCAAATTGGTTCAGACTGATGAAGACCTACACTAAGCAGGTCGAGACTGGCATAAATATATTTATTAAATATTGAACAAACGTTCGTATCAAGATGTCATTAAAAACAAGGCCAACAGATGTTTTAAAATGCAAATTGAGTAACAAACACTCTTTCTACTGAATCAAAATTTTACCTGCAATTCAATTTGAACAGCTAACATCTTCCCAGGGCCTGAATACAAATGTAAGTTTGGTTTGAAATCAAGTAGAGACTTTAAAAAGAACAGTTGCCAGTGTCAATCATGTGGCCAGTGTCAATTGTCTAACATGAAACAAACAACAACTAAAATGACTTAATTTTTCAATATTTTAGTGCACAAAATTAAGAAGAAATGTGTCTTGAAGATGGCAGGCAACAGTCAGAACACAATTTAAACATTATATCATCATCAAATAGCATAACCATACTTAAGTTACTCTTACTTTCTATTTGATTTGGTCAACAATTCAAATTCCGGCATTATACAGTTCCATAAACCGGTCCATTCATAAATAAGCATGCCACACTTACCATAAAAGGTATCAACAAGGGGTTGATGATCCTCAACAATCCGAGCTATACCCTCAAACAATTTGGAGAGTGTGTCCGCAAATATCACACCAGAGCGACGCTCTTAAAAAACAACATGCATATGGAACAGAAAGTTAACAACCATTTCCAATTATTCCAGTTAAGTTTACGTTATTAAAAACATGTTCATAGTTCACAATCACTGATCATTTATAGAAAATTACAAAGAAAAGCATTATTTATGATGATTATTGAAGATTTACTGTAGGCTATAGTAGTTGCAGGGTGCATAACGTTCTAATAGAAGAATTTACATGATGCTGAACAGTATAGACCAGATGGTTGAACGCTGTCCATTTCACTATTTCACAATAACATACTTTTAAAAAGCTCTACCTTTAACACTCAATAATATTGAATAGTTGTAATGCAGAAATCCAACTTTTGATTTAAGATCTTCGAGATTGATTCAATATATGAATGCAATCACGTACCAAACCAATTTAATCACAACATATTTGCACACACATGTTTAACCTTAGCTGTGAATTTATTTTACAAAATACCTTCTTTTGAAGAGAAAATTGTTAACTTTAAAGTCAATTTTTATTCACGACTTTTGAGAGGAATTATTAATTGGCTCGCTGGCATCTGTCCAAACCACGTTATTGGTTGTGTAACTAAACTTACCTTTGTGCCCAATGTGCAACGCTGAGTCAAGGTGCAATTCGGAACTCTCAGAAATCTAAATTCCAAACACTATATTATTTTTTTTGATAACAAAAATATGCCTTGACGAATGTAACAAAGGAATCCTGAAGTATACATACTGAGAGAGCAAGAAACTTAAAAGGCTTTTGGTGAAGAAATGTTGTTTATGAAAAAATTGGGTCAACAGGCCGAATATGGAATTGGAGGCAAAAAAGTTCGCCCCAGTTCGTCAAAAATGAAAACTCTTAAATATGATCAATTTGTATATCGTTCAATATATATTTATACACTAAAGACAAAAAATTTAAAGCAATAATATACAGGTATTTCTCAAATTACTAGCAAATACATATTTGTTTTAATGCTGAAAAAAAACACAAACTAAATGTCATATAATATGATAATTTTGCACCTAATCAATAAGTTATTGTCAGGTGCAATTAAATGCATTCATAATGAATAATGTATGGGCTTCAAATAATCGCCAACCTGTGTGCGAAGATATTTTGAAAACTTCAACAACCCCTCTTCTTCCAAACCAACCAACGGAAACAGTTTGAAAAATCTGAGGAAAATGATTTCTTTTTATACTTAAATACGAAGTTTTTTATACAAGGTTTTAAGATATTGCTAGCTTTCACTAACATTTCATATCTTAATTAGAAATATTGATTGAAATAGAAAGAAATATAAAGGTAAAATGTGAAAACGTCAATCACTAAAATAGATTTTGTTAATTAAGGTTGAGTTGTCAATCGTTTGATGATGTTCTTTTGTTAGTTAAGGTTGAGTTGCCAATTATTTGATGATGTTCTTTTGTTAGTTAAGGTTGAGTTGCCAATCATTTGATGATGTTCTTTTGTTAGTTAAGGTTGAGTTGTCAATTATTTGATGATGTTCTTTTGTTAGTTAAGGTTGAGTTGTCAATCGTTTGATGATGTTCTTTTGTTAGTTAAAGTTGAGTTGTCAATCATTTGATGATGTTCTTTTGTTAGTTAAGGTTGAGTTGTCAATTATTTGATAATGTTCTTTTGTTAGTTAAGGTTGAGTTGTCAATTATTTGATGATGTTCTTTTGTTAGTTAAGGTTGAGTTGCCAATTATTTGATGATGTTCTTTTGTTAGTTAAGGTTGAGTTGTCAATCGTTTGATGATGTTCCTTTGTTAGTTAAGGTTGAGTTGCCAATTATTTGATGACGTTCCTTTGTTAGTTAAGGTTGAGTTGCCAATCATTTGATGATGGTCTTTTGTTAGTTAAGGTTGAGTTGCCAATCATTTGATGATGTTCTTTTGTTAGTTAAAGTTGAGATGTCAATCACTTTATGACATTCGTTTGCTAGGAGTTGGAGAATTGTTTTTAAGTTTAAATTGCTGTCCCGAAAATAATGTACTAAATGTGTAGCAGATTTTAATTTCATTATTATTTTGTTCAATTTCATTCATTTATTCAAAGATATTTATTTTAAAGAAGTAATTTATCTATTAATTCATTCATTAAAACAAGTTTGTTTATTTCTTTTTAAATGCAATATAGTTTTAAAATTTAGTTCTTAGTTGTTCTTATTTGCATTGTAATAATAGAAATATACATGGGGTAAACAAAAAAGTAATATTTGTTTAATAATAAATACAATGACGTATTCTACCTCTCGACTTGCTGTTTATCCTTACAAACAACTGCCTCTTCAAACCTGTTACGAACGTCATTTTGCAATGTTGCTTTAGCCTCGTGTAGGTACACAAACGAGGCGTTCAAATCAGTCTCTAAGAAAACAGTTTTCAAGGTTCAGTGAACTTCCCTCAAATAATGACACAACAACAAAAAAAGAAACAACAGAACACTGCCAGGCAAAACAAAACTATGAGTTGAATGAACATCTATAAACAAAGTGTTTACTAAGTAAATTAATTCGACCAAATAAAAGAAAACAATATTAATTTATAATATAAATATTTATTTATATATATTTATGTATTTCTGTCTGCGACAAATCATGGTGTGAAGAAAATTCTCCCCTGAAAGATTGCTCCTGAATAATCCCCCCCCCCCCCTCCCCCTTCTGGGAATAATTAACGCTTTTGTTAAAAAAAGGTTTTGTTGCAAAATTACCCTACTTTAGAACTAAATAGCACTTAATTAATATCACAAAACCATTTCCAAATAACCATTGACCAATTTTCATCTCTAACCTTCAGTATCTTCAGGCAAAATCTCCCTCAGGGCTCGCTCATCCAAACTTAAATATCGATGGATAAATGCAGCCGCCTAAATGAACAACACTTTCCAAGAAATATATGACAACAAGTTTGGGTGAAGGATAAGTCTCAATAAAATTTGACTCTGCTTTCAAATACTGTGAATCAAATGCGACATTAAAACTTCATTTATCTTTATTGACAACCTGACTTGACCTGTTTGCATTTCCGTGCACTATCATTCAAAGAGTAACTCTGAGGATAGTAACTGACAAAGCAAGACCTGTTCAAATTCCTCCTGTTTGAACGCTCCTTTAACACCTTCAACACATGACTGAAGGAAAAAAATTCTTTGTAAGAGAGAAATATAATATATAATTAATATCTATTGTTATCATTACATTATCAACAATATAATAATAATAATTTTAAAGGCCTCTTGTGTTGAGGATATTGTCCCGTCGTAATATATATATATATATATTTATGCTAGCAATAAGCCACTTACTTTTAGATCCAAGATATCATCAACCCGTTTGATTGCATTTTGTACACAACACTGAATCAAGCAAAAAATAGCATTTCAGTGGCTTGTCTTAATCCACATTTGTTTGCTGCTTAATTGACCCACACGAAACAGAAACAAATCATCAATGCAGATACACAATTCGCACAGTTACTCCCAGTGGTGTACAGACCTTGTTTTGGTAGGTCGCCCTGACGGGCGACTGAAAAGTGCCACTTTACCAATCTTGGTTGCCCAACGAAACTTTTAGTCGCCCTGCGCCATTTTTAAAAATACTCGAAAATACTCGTTTTCGTATTCTAGACATTATAGTATTATCGCGTAGCTTTCTTTCGTCACTGTTTTCTTTTGGGTGACTTTTTTTACAGCCCGATATAAACTATGTTAAAGCGACGTATCCAGTGGGATTTTGATACCGCAAGTGCGGTATTGGCGCCCAATGGCCCCCCCCCCCCCCAAAAAAAAAAAAATGTTCCAAACACTTTATAAATGTTGATCTTTATTTGTTTCGTGTTCTGTTTTGGATATTTTTCCTTCACTTACAGGAAATTTCACGTGCAAATTGTTTTATCGCATTGGTTAAACTTAACAGTTAATTTACGTCAAACAGTATCTTTGTTGCACGCCTTTTGTACATAATTAATACATTCTGCATAAATTTATCATAAGTGTTGATAATTGAGCTCTCCTAAAAATTCGCGAGGAAAAAATACTAAAATAGGAACCTTGTATAGCGAAATTTAAAAATGTGTTAATTAGTAAATACTTATTAATTAACACAAATTGCTATAGTTGTGTTACATATGCAATATAATGTTTTTGCTGGAAACATTTGATAAATATAATAGGACAACTTTTTCAGTGATAGCTATTTCTTTGAAATTAGGAGTTAGTTTCCCTTTAAAAGGGTTGAAGAAAACTGAACAGTCATATTTATTTTCTTCTTTGAAGGGTGTCTTTTGCATGTTTATTAGTTTTGTTGAAGTGATTTTTGTAAACAAAACTGAACGTTTCTTTGCGGTTTGATCTTTTTTTCTTCCATCGAATGCAGCATAGTTCTTCTGCATTTGTTTGTCTCTAAGTTTTTTTGTTTTTTTTTAAGATTAAATATAATTTATTCCTAATGAAAAATCCAATAAAATCCAATAAAAATATACACACAATGCAATATATTAAATAAAATAAATAATAAACCAATAACAGTAAAATTTAAAACAAATACAGTATATATAATCAAAGATTCACTCTGATATTTCAGCCATAGAAACGTTCAATTTAAAGTCATTCATCATATCTGATTCATCTCTGGTTTTGAAAGGGACTCTCGATCCGCGTATACACAGGCAAACTGACTTAATTATTTCGAAAGAGAGACGAGTTCTTATCCAGGAAATAATTGTCTCGTATTTTTCGTTCTGCTTCTTTGATAATCGATGTGAAAGATTTTTCAGGAAATTTTTGGATTCCCTTCCCATACCGCCGTTTGTGCCGAAGACAAGAGGGGTAAAATCACCGTGCTCAACTTGAAGAACTCTTTGAAGGTAAGAGCGTTTCTTTTCGTTCTCATTTTCTTGGAATATTTGCTTGGTAGTTTTGTTCTGGTTTGACTTGGAGTTAATATGCGTGACACGAACATCGAAGAATGCATTAACTCCAGGAGACCAAAAACTGCCAGCTTTGATATCCAATCTCGCTTCAGGGCTTACATTTGCTGATTTTAATTGAAAGACTTCATTGTCTAACGGTAGCAAATGCGGTTCAGATAGTACGTTCTTGTTGGTTTTAGAAAGTAGTGTGGTCAGAAAATCTTGTATACCGTCATGGCGCTGAGACACAAAACCTCCCTTTTTACAAGAAAGGGCATGGTTGCAGAAGAATTTCTCTCCACATGCACAATAGCTCGGCAATCCTGATAATTTTTCGTTATATCTGATTTTCAGCGCGTCTCTAAATTGTTGTTTGTTTAGGCTCATTCCTTGGTCTTCTAAAGGTAGTGTGTTAAGCCAAGAGCTTGCCCCTTTGTCTCTCGCTTGGCTTACGAACTGCATTTTCTCATGGGGTAATGTAGAGTCAACGTCTGCGATATTTTCTTTCAACTTATCATTTTTCAGTCTAAGATATTGTTCTCTATCTTCATCCTCAACATCGACTGATGAAATCAAATCTTGGGATAAAATAGACTCTACATGTTTCTTCGTTAATAATTTAGAGGCTTTGTGTTGAAAGGGAGCATCCGATTTTAAACAGGGGATACTCAGGCCTCCTTTACTAATGGGCAGAGAAAATAATTTTAGCATTTCTGTCAAAAACTTTTCTTGCTGGTCGAAAAGATTTGGCAGGAGACAATCGTTTATTATTTCCTGAATCAGCTCAACATAGTCTTCAAATGAAGGAATCGTTCTTGTAAAGTAAGTAAATTTTGACTTGAAGCTCTTAATAAACGCGACATATGCCGCCTGTGGTTCGGATTTCGAGATCTCAGAGAGGGTTTTTAATTCGCTTGTCCATTTTGATACTTTTTCGTTACAATACTCGTTTTTATAGACTTGGCTTCCAATCACAGCACCTAAATGCCTCTTACCATCTGTTGTCGTGTTTACCTCTTCTCCAAATATCTCATCTGCGTGCATCAACTGCATTTCATTTTTAAGTATAAGCCAGCTTTTACCGCCATTAACGTAATACCCAAACTTTTTTCCTTCATGGACAAGAATATCGAACCAGCTCTTAAGGTTTGCGATTTTCCCTCCCGCTGCGGCGTCGTCTGCGAGCCAGGCTTGACGGGCGTCGGGTATGATATTGTGCAGTCTCTGGATTAATATAGATGTGTTTATTGAATACCATTGCATGGCAAGTGGGTCACCTTGCGTAGTACCTTCCTGGGACAGTAACTCGCCACCGCCAGCTATAAATAAACGGGTTGCTCTCCGATATGTATTAATTACGTAAAGCGACATACTTGGGCATAACACTCGAATGTTGTGTAATGCCGTTCTTCTGTGCATGGTGTTGAATGCGTTTGATGCGTCGATTAATAATACTCCGTCGCTTTCTTCGTCAGAGAAAATAATATTCATTGCGTGGATAGCTGCTTCTGAACCGGCGCTAAATCCTGCGCACGTTTGAAGCGGAGTGGCAGACTCTTTAATATCATTGCTTAACGTCCAAGAAACTACTTTCCCGATGATTCTACGTAATACCTCTCCAACACCTATGGGTCGAACACCTGGATTTTTGTTTAAAGGTATTAGACGAGATGCCACGTAGCCTTCAAGGAAAATCGGATCATAGCTATTTGTCAATAAGTTTTTCGTCATACTTGCAATCTCCTCTCGCAGTGCTTTGCCTACGTTGGCGAAGTTCTTTGAGCACAAAATTCGTCGAAATATATTGGCGTCTAAACCAGAAGGGCCGGCAGACCCCTTCGTTCGCATCGAGGATCTAAGAATCAGTTGTTCATCTATTGATTCAAATTTGTATTTTGCAATCTGATCAATAGGTCCGTACAGCAAAGATTCTTTTTCGATTTTCGCTGGTGAGGGATGTTTTGCTTCGAGTTCCTTGAGAACATCAGATGTGAGCTTGTGTATCCCTGATGCGCTTTCTCTATCGAGGTATTTGATTGCAGCAGATAATTTGCCTTGCATAACTAGCTTTGCAAATACTTTTGAAATGTCATCTGTCGTTTTTTTCTTTTTTGATGATTTGAACTGTTTTTGAATATGTTTTACTTCCCTAATTAGCGCTTGAAGATCGCCATTCTTCCACATTTTAAGACGTCTAGTTATACATTCACTATGCTCTTTCGATTTAGACTTTGCTGAGGGCTTTTGTAGTAACAGCGCTGGAAGTATCATAAATACTTTCAATGATAACGAATTTAATATTGATGTAGAAGAATTAAATTCTTTGATCCAATAGGTTAGTTCGGTTATAAACGATTTACCAGCGTGTCCAGAGGGAATATTAAATATATTGCGTCTAAAATGAACAATTTCGTCATAGGTTTTATTGACGAAATCAGAGAAAGCATTGTAATTTAGATTTCCCCATACAGCGTTATCATTTGTCGTAATCGAAATAACATCGAAATCGGGTAAACAAGGTACGATAGGTATTTCGTCGTCTCCTGTCGGAGTTTTTGGTAGTTTACGCGGTGTTGATGATCTGGAAACAACAGGAGATTCTGCTAATTGTGCAGGTTTCTTTTTACAAATTACCATGTGTCTCTTTAATGTCGTTTGAGTTTTGTAGTTACCTTTACAAAACACACACGGGTGTTCCGAAATGATTTTCAAACTGACCATCTTGATATCGATTATTTAAGTCACGATAATGATAAACCGGATATTGTAGTTGCTTTTTGCTAGTAATTAATGTTGAATGATCTCCTCCATTGGTATATTGAAGTTTATAAGAAACATTCGTCGTAAACTTTCAAAACAAACTTTAGCGAAACCATATAAACAACCGTAAACTTGCTACCAACGCACAAAATCTACCAAATTTTTTTGCAGCGAACAGAAACGATGTTCAAGCAGCGAATGATGTAATAATGTATGGTTAAAGTATAAATTAAAGCGAATATTTTCTCAGTAGAATTATTATTATTATCCACACCGGAAAACACGTCTTCCCACATATGAAACACCCCATCTTTTTGTTTGTTTTTGTCTCTAAGTTGAATGGAACTTTTAAACAATCTGTGGCATCGCGTGTAAACATGTCTGTCGGTCATGTAGTTATGATTCGCGCAGTTATTCAAAATGGCGTTGTTTTAAAAGCTTTTGGATAATATAAAATACCTTTTTTATATCATATTCAAAATAGTCTTTGTTTAGATTAAAAAATTAAAATAATTTTAAATCTTGCGTAATGCAAATTAAAAAATTGTTGCACCTCTTTTTCCATTCCGTCCCGTCGGATGAATGAGAAGGTAAAATATTAATTTTTCATTCGTCCGCGCAAAAAAGCCTTATGTTACGCCACTGGATAATGAGTGTATGCATAACATTTATAATTAGATGACGATTTTCAAAGAGAACCGCCAGACACATTTACACGCGATGCTACAGGTGTTTTAAATGTTCCATTCAACTTAGAAACTAAGAATTATGCTGCATTCAATGGAAGAAAAAATATTAAACCACAAAGAATCTAGTTAAAGAAAAAAAGCCACATTTCTGCATTGTCTTTTACATCATTGTCCATTCAAATATCTTCTTCTGGATATTTCTCTATCTCAACAACAACACTCAGAAGGAAAAAATAATAATTTGTTTTTGTTATATCCGGTGTTTTTAATTATTTATTGTGCAAAATACATCTAGAAAAAAAAAGTTTCACCTAGAAAGTGTTATACTTCAAAGTAATTTTTGCGTTGGGTTGCGTTGTTTTGCATACAATAAAAATAAGTTTTACTGAAAACCCCCGGTTCTTATTTGTTTCGTTTTTGTATCAAAATGACGATGAACAACATAAACGGCTGTCTGGTGTCATATAGAAAACTAGCCTAAACCTATCGACCAAAAGATTTTCCATATATAAAAAAAGAAAAAAAGAAAGAGTGAGATAAATCAGACAGGCTAGCGATTAAATGTTTTGAAGTCTGCCGTCTTGACATTGGCGCACCATCGAATCGCACGTAACATTAACTGACACAATAAATCCTTTCTTTTTTATACATGTTGCAATATATTACAAATAAAATCGTAGGAAAAGGAAGCTAGCAAACAAACCATAACATGATAGGATAGGTTGGGAAAACATAGTCGCCCAATAGGGCGACTCGACTACGGAAAAAAATGTTTCCAGTCGCCCGTCATAAAAGCAGGTCGTCCCGTACCGTCGGGCGACCATGTCTGTACACCACTGACTCCTAGTCAGTTCTGATTCTGAAAGTCTGCTCATTTGTCAAATTCAACAATGATTTAGCACAATCACCTAATTTCTATGTGCAAAAAGCATCACATTAATTTGTTCTAACAGTATTGTTTGTTTGTTTTTTCAGCCAGCCTTAACGAAACTATTATCTTTTTTTGGGGAGAGAGATATTTCATTTGAAAAGTCATCTTATATAACAACGGAAAAAGTACCTTTGCAGTGTCTAACAAGCGGACCTTCACGCTCACTTTCTCAGCAAGAGACGTTGTTTTTAAAATAACATTTTTCAAATTCTTGCCATCAATCATTAGATTATCAATAACAGACCTGGAGATGAAAAAAACGTTTTTGTATTTTAAGAAGCTTCAAGCCATGACAGAAGGGGGAGAGAGTGTATTATATTTGAGTATATTATTCGCACTGGGTAATAAATTTTCTTGTTTATTTCCTCTTTTTGTTGCTATATATATAAAAAAAGAATAGAAATGCCATCAATTTTATTGTCAAAGATAAAGCTAAATAGTAAGGGTAGGCACTTAAGAGTGTTAATTGGGGAAAAATGTTTGTCATCTTTTAAAACTAAAAATTATTGTTATTTTTCAAAAATAACACAAAATTAAAAATGTAATTACTGGCTAATTATATATATACCAAAGAAAAACCAGCAACTAGCAACGTAACAAAGTTTCAAAGTGAGTACAACAGGTATATATATAATTAACTTCAAAAGTTACATATTAAAAATATTTGTTAACACTAGTTTAAAAAACAACGTCAAATTATACTACATCGACAAACAATTTACTTTTAGACACTATAATTACGTTAATTTTGGAATTGCTCCCATTTGAGCCGACAATGGCTCTTGTTGATTGAGGATCTCTTCTAATTCGGATTCAATATCATTCTAAAACATAATCAACTCAGTTATATATTTAATTAATATACCCTGAACAAGCTAGAATAATTGTCAATCAAACTGTAAAACAAACTTTATGTCGTAAATTTGTTTTCAGAAATTAAAAATCAGATTTATGCTAAAAGAAGGACATTTTTTCCTTCAAAGAGAATACCAAGCAGTCAAAGAAATAAAAAAATTTAAAAAAAAAATTAAATTATAAAATTTAAAATTATAAAATCGTCTATTTTATGCAGTCAAAAGATCATTACAAAATATATCACGTGCAATTATAACACGACACCAAATCCCACTGTACTGTAGCATAGATTCAACAAGAATTTCATAAAACAAACTGAAACATATATATATAACAAATAAATACTTCTGAACCTCTTGTCTTTGCAACTCCTCGTAAGCTTTCTTCATATCTTCGTAGCAAGTTAACGATTCAACATCCACATCTTTCACTCCCTTCATATTATTTATTTTCACTTGTAAAGGTATCAAACATATCGTATATAGATGAAATGATACCTTAACTTTGTACAGCAGCAAATCACTTTTAATTGAAAGTATAATATAAGCATTCATACATATTTTTCTATTTTCAGGCGTTTTGGGATGTAGAGGAATGTGTCCATGTATCGGTGGCTGACAAAATTTTCACGCATGGAGATGCTAGAAGACTGAAACAAAGAAGATTTTTATGAGATTTTCACTATCTGCGTGCTTACACAACCATCAGCATGAGAATAATTTATCAACCTTGTTAAAAAGTTGACATTGCACTAAGATTTGCTTTTTCAGGAAATCTGTGTAAATATTTTGTCAAGACAGTTTTCTGCTTCTTCAACAATTTATTTTGACAAAAATGTACATTTTATAAAAGATCACTATATATATATAAAGATTTTGTCTTTTTCCCAATATATACTGTGTTGTCATTCCGCTGAGGTGAACAGTGGATTGAAACAACCTTCCAAGGGTTCGTTTAACTGACGGATGCATCAGTGTTGCAGAGAAGTTATACTCCCATTCACCGGGTCCCCAGGTTGAGGATAGGGGAATGGCCTTCAGATATGAAGGTTAGCTGCGAATATACTGAATAAGCTGTCCCGGACAAAATCTCGGGTTGCCCTTTGGCAAGGCATAGCACCCAAAAGCCACCCCACCAGTGTAAAAGGTGAAAACATCGGACTGCAGGATGTTGGATTAGTAGTCGAGAAGCAAATAACAAGTATGCAGTCATTCTGGTTCACTCTACTAGTGGCAAGGTGATTTCATCTCAACACTGTTAGATGTTATCGGCAAGGCACAACCGCCCCAAAATTGGGGTACTGCACACACTTGTATGGACTGGAGCCCGCAAGTGCTTAATTAGCTACTGAAAGCTTAAAAAGCCAAGCTAGCTTGACCTGATGATGATGATGATGATGCATCAGTGACAGAGATTAGAGATAAACCTAAATCCAACATAATGTGATTGATTTGTAGTTGGCGGGTTTGTGTTTAAATACTATAATGATATATATAATATACACTAGTAATCCTGTATTTTTGCATTGGATTTAAAATGGCATAGAAAATACTGTGTGTTTCGTTTTTACAGATGCAAGCAAAACAATGAAAAAAATAGATATCTATACTATAAATGGAAATTGTGTCAGTCTGAACGCTCATAACTCAAAAGTATTCGCATTAGGCCTTACAAGTATTATATTTTCTGATTCAGCATCACCACGCAAAGGTTTTAAAAGTATATATAAAAAAGGTTACGTTTAAAAATAAAGGATGGAAACTTTTAAATTAAAAGTTAATTAATATTAACACGTAATAGTAAAACAGAAGTAGCTTTGGTATTATGGGGGCTTTTTGGTCCTGATCAAGTTCAAATATGTACAAAAGCAGATATGCCTACAGCAAGGGCATTTTTTGTCTCTAGTATATACAAGAATTATAATGAATTAATTTCAGTAAAAAGTTGTAAATTCATTTTATTCATCACACAAAATTTCGTACATTGGCTTATCTTACTTTTAGAAAACGTTCATTGCCACGGGGAACGCCGTGGGTACTTCCCAGTCTGCAGATCGTGGCAGCTTTCATTGAGATCTCGGGTGCACCAACCAAAATTTTCAAGTGCAGGTGCGCAAAAACGTCTCAAATGCACCTCAGGTGCACCACTAATTTTGAGTCAAGTGCATTTGACAGTTTGACGAAGTGCACCTACCATTATACCGGCTCATTTTCCTTCACACTATATATAACTAATAGCGCTACCATGTTGGTATGGCGAGGTGTGCCGACATTTTCTCATAACAGAACCTATCGTTCTCAGGTGCGCATTAACTTTTTTCACACATTTATCTCTGGTGCGCATTTGCCACGATCTGCAGACTGGGGTACTTCTGCTAGTAATTTATATTTGAGATATACTGTTATTAAAAACATTGTTTTAAAAATACTAAGTATAGTCGTAATGCTAATGGAAAAGAATTCAATTGTAAAACAAAGGGTGTCAATGTTTTAGTCCTACTACGTTTTACTTTTTTTAAAAAAGTATAAAGTAAGAATGAATTTAAATTTTTAAGTCTTAGTAATTATAAATTTGAATTGAATTTGTCTAGCTAGCCATGAAAATGGACTAATGTGAATAAACAGGCGAATTTTATGTTTTTAATTTCTTCAGGATCGAACTCATCGCTCACGCAACATGCTTTTTGATGACGTTTATTGTGATGTTTTGAAGTATAACTTTTATTTTAAAGGTTTTTGCAGAAAGAACCATTTGATAGAAGGAGTGTAGTCGCCTGAATAATTGTCCCTGTTAGATCGCAGATATAGACTATAGATTTATGATAATTGCTTGTAGGAGGCGTTGCAATGTTTTCTTTTTTTTTTCATGAATCTTCCTGTATTCCAGGTGCAATTTTAATGGGAGAGTAATTCTCCGGAGGGATCAATCTCTGGGGTAATCTTCCAGGGGAGCATGTGATCGAGGGCAATTAATAATATATTTTTGAATTTAACTTTTTTTTTAAGTTTATATTTCATTTTATACTTGTTGCATCAATTTTTAGTCAAGACTTTTTTCAAACTACGCGACGTTTTAATTATATAACATCGGCAAAAAACTTTTTTTATAGTTAGTTTTACTGAATTTCTTCGAAATAAATATTTAAAACTACATTTTTGTTTGATGGTAAATAAAGAATTTGATTAAGTATCCGACCGGGGTGCAGTTCTATGTGACTGGGTTTGGGTAGATGTGTATGAAGTAAAGTGGGTATTTCTTTCCGAATCATATAATTTGTAATTAAATTGACCAAAGGCTCGAAATATATATATTGGTAATAATATTAAATTTTATAATGGCCTCAGAACGATGCATTATTATCATTATGAGAAAGGTATATAACAGTGCCTGTTGCAACGGGTGAAATATACATACCTAGCAACGAAGTAGCTTTTGGCCACATACCTAGCAACGATGTAGCTTTTGGCCGGACTTGACAAAGCTTCTAGCAATTTACAACAGTTATCTGTCGTCACAAAACTTGGGCCAACAAAATGGTCCCTTTTCCAAAAAAATGCATCGTAAGGAAGATGAGATTTTAAAAGTCCTAACTTAAATTAGAGTGTTAGTTGTTTCATCACCGGCGATATGTTCGCACTTTCATACCTCCCCAATTTTTTGATTCCCGTCACATTTCCCCGACGGTCATTTCCCCGACGGACGTTTCCCCGACCAAATCGTTTTTAATAGTTCACGAAAAGTGACACAAGTTATTATCTTGAGCAATTAGTGATGAATGATATTAAGATAAAAGATCACACCTTCAACAAAACGTAATTGCTGTAATGAAGTAATTCCTATTTTGCACATCCACCAATCAGATATCTATTGTCACCCAAACTCTTCACAACATGCAAAATATAGAAAAACTACTTTAATGGCAGATAATTTTGCGGGAAGAAAATTTCGCGAATATTGCGAATTGGCCCTTCATTCGCGAATTTAAATTCCCGCAAAAAAAGTTTTTTCCCTTCATTTGCGAAATAAAATTCCCGCGAAAAAAACTTTTTTTTCTTAAACATCTCAACATAGACCTTATCTCGCGTGATCTGGCTTGGCTTGCCTTGGGTCAGTGGGAGCACTTTTTCGCCTTTTTTTTGAAGTGTTGACTTCCGGTTCTGATTCCTCAATGTCATCAAAAACAAAGGACCCCATCATGATGCTTTCTTTTGTTTCTATGTATAAATTCGAAATCATTTCTTTGTATCGCTCACGCACGAGAACAACATCAACACGGCGGTAATCAATGCGGAAAAAAGAGAGGCTTTTGTTAACCCTGCATTTGATTTCTATGAGAGCGATAGCGACAATGATGAAGATATTTATGCGCCGGAAGATGATCATCGTAACGTTTTCGATATTTTTGAAGACATTGAGTATTAGATATCAAGAAAAATATAGTTAGTATTTCTTTAGAGTTATGTTAGTATTATATATAACATGTTTTAAAAGTGTGAAGAACAAAAAATTCTGAAATGTTGAATTGTGATTGTCTTTTCCAAAAAAAGAACAAAAAAAAGATATCGATTTTGGCCATTCACGAAATTAAATTCCCGCGAAATACATAATATTCCTTGATTCGCAAAATTAAATTCCCACAAAATCAAGAAAATTTCGCGAAACGCTTGATTCGCAAAATTTTCTGACAATAAGACTACTTTATTGAAAGCTGTCAGAGATATACAGCATGGAATTTTGACATCTATTAGAGGTCGCGCAAATTGAAATATCAAGAATTTATTTATTGTGAAAACAAGACTTTAAGCAATGGTAATACATACTGGGAATGCAGCCAAAGATGGAGTGGTAATGGATGCCGATCAAAATTGATCAAGGAGAAAACATTGTTGTGCAACCTGGTGAGCATTCCCATGTCCCAGATCCAGGACGTCGATGTGGAACATGAACAGCCGAGTTGAAAATTAGCTAGCGCGCACTAATAACGATCTAGAAGGGTGGCATACCTTAAGCGTATTAATTAATACTGGATTAAATCGTGCTGGAATTTGGCCTAAAATCGCAAAAATAAATCCCGCAAAATTTTTCAAAAATAGTGATTCGCAAAAATAAATACCACAAATTTTTTCAAAAGTAGTGATTCGCAAAATTTGACTGACTTGTTTCTCCTGAAAACCTTTGATTTTCATAAATTACATTTAAAAATATTTCTTTAATATTAGATTTGCAAAAATAAATCCCGAAAGATTCTGCTGTAGACACAATTCGCAAAAATAAATATCGCAAATTTGCCGTCCAGGAACCAATTCGCAAAAATAACACAATTTTTTTTACCATCGAATCGCAAAAATAAATATCGCAAAAATTAATCCAACATTAATTAATACGCTTAAGGTAACGGTTTTGCAGAATTTTTTCATGATCAAGTTTATCGCCATGTCCGCAAAAATTTACAAACTTTAGTAATGAACTATATAGTCTGGTGAACTTTTTTTTTAATGGGGTGCGGACATTGTAAAACCTATTGAAATAGTACAAGGGCAATCACAGGAACTCGAAAATCTTTACTGGACATTCTAAAAATAGCAAATGACTAGTTCCAGGTCATTTTTCTATTTTGTGCCGTCACCTCGCAGGACAAAAGATTTTTGTCAGAATTTGGTAAAAACTGTTATACCATTCAAAAGAGCATTAAAAAAGAAGGAAAAAATATAGGAAAAGCTATGTCCCAAAATTGATATTTTGGAAGATATGCGGTATCGAATATTATTAGTGACGTCATCATTTCACGCGATAAAAACTTTAAGTCATGAAAATTGAAAATCTTTGATATTTTTTTGAAAGCAAATTGCCTAAGGAGCAATAGATGCAAGGAAGCCACTATCTTAAAACCAAAATATATTATATTATAATCGTCTAAATGATGATATTGAATTGATTCATCGTCATCAGTTTCGTCGTCACTGAAATATCTGTTTCTCCACCGTTGTTTTTCAAATTTTCACAACTTTCAATGCATTGACATTTAAGTCTGTGCATATCAATCCATGAACAAAACACATGCATGCTCTCGTACTGCATTTCGATTTTTTGCAATTGCAAGTTATAAGTTGCAAAACTTCGTCGGGAACCGAATTTTTCAACATCCACGTAGACGGACAGCTGGCCATTGCCCGATGTCCCAATCATGGGTTTCCTGTATTTGAAGGAAGTTTGTCATAGGTTGTAAAGACCTTTTACCACTGCAGTCACATAAGAAACTCGCTTAGGCTCGTAGGCAGGAATTTTTGGGGCTCAGGTGTTTTCTTTCTGTTTTCGTCGGAATTATTGCAATTTAATCCATACAAACGACATACAAATTTTTCAACCATTGGGAAGAGAGATGAATCAAATATGAAATTGTCACCAAAGAAAAAAAATAAGTGTTGAAACTCTTCATTTTTTTCTAACAATTTGAATGCCTTTAACTTTCCGATGCTATGGAAGCAATGCTTGATATGTTCAAAACTCTACGCCTGTTAATATTAATGAACATTGGTGACGATATTGTGTCACAAAAGTAAAGAGAGTATAATGCAATGTCGCTGTCGACGGTATGTATGCAGACTGCAGTACCAAGAGCCACATGGTTTGCACACAAGAAAACTTTTGTGACTCTTTTGTCCCCTGTATTGATTCGTCTTTTCATAGTATACTATTAAGGGAGTAAGATTAAATTTTTTAAAAAGAAACAAGAAGGTACAGGTAAAATATTTCCGGATAAAATAAAATAAATATAACTATTCTTACCAAGCAATTTTTACTTTCTCTAAAGAATGTTC
The DNA here is from genome assembly GCA_963930725.1 of Candelabrum cocksii. Lineage (NCBI taxonomy): Eukaryota > Metazoa > Cnidaria > Hydrozoa > Anthoathecata > Candelabridae > Candelabrum > Candelabrum cocksii. The sequence continues at coordinate 3,283,836 of OZ005668.1, read as the reverse complement.
AGTAAAACCTCGTAACAGAAGATTCTGTCCATCATATTGGTGAAAATGTAGGATGCATTTAACACTACAAGATTTTCGATGTCGCTTTTCTGGAGCTTTTAGGCTTAATCAGAGCCGGATTAAGGGTTTGTGGGCCCCTAGGCCAAAATATTTTATGGGGCCTATTAAGGCATCCATTCCATCCATCAAATACAAAATATCAAAAGAAATAACACTGTTATTAACAGTGGCATATGTATGCAGTATGTATACATTATACATTGCATTACATGCCATTTGTTTGAAAAGAAACATGAAATTTGAGTTGAGCCTGACAGTTTCTTAACTTTGAAACGTAATTACTCAAAATCAGTAGGAGCCGCAGCGTATTTTATACCTTTAGAATGCTTCCTAGGCAATGTTTTTTTAAATTATAATATTACTTTCCCGAATTCTTTAACATTTTGCGAGTTAGCAGTTTCAATTACCTCAATTCTGAGCCTCATGTTCCTTAAAGTCAGGTTTCTTATAAAACAAATGATGTGTAATTTACTTAAGGCGACAATACACGAAATTACATAGTTCCTTTTCTAGATTTGAGTTTTGCAAATTTTGCAATGATGCTTTCAAAGTCTATGCCTCTGGTTGAACCAGATTGAGAGCTTAAGAAAACACGGATAATGATTACGCGGAGCGCCTAGTTGGCCTGTGCGTTAATCCGGCTTTGGGCTTAATGCCATTGAAAAAACATAAGTAATATTATATAATATAAAACACAAATATAAAAATTATAATTTGTCGTTTCCTTCGATTTTGATTGATTGAAATTCGAATACTTTTATGTAGAGCGCAAAACACGTTCGCCGTCGCGCATTTTTTTTCCGTATAGGGCCAGCACATCTTTAATGGTCAGCACATCTTAAAATGGTCAGCACACCTTAAGTCGGTCAACACATCTTGTTTCATCCGCGTGGATATAATACTGGTCAACACATCTTTACTGGTCAACACATCCATGCTGGTCAACACGTTAACACGAAGTTATTTTTGTAAATAAACACTAATACCATGATGAATGATTTTAATATGGTCAAAATTATTTCTAAATCAATTAAAAACATCAGTGATAGATTTCCTGGACAAAGAAACACGTCCGAGCTATTTAGTAGGGTAAATGACGTGTTTCGTTATCATACGACAAATTTAAAATAGTCGAAGTTTGCAAAATACCAAAAAAATTTAAAACAACGATTGAGTGCAAAATTTACAACAATATCGAGATTTATGATTTCATTGCACCATACAACCAAAGAAATGGAGAAATGCTGTACTCTTTCGGTGCAGATGGCGTTCAGAAAACTAGGGTGACTACAACATCAGTGGTTAAAAGTAGAAAAAGAAGACGTGGGAAAATTTATGTCCAACCGGAAGCTGTAAAAAGAAGGAAAGTGAAATCTGGTGGTAAAAGTAAAGTTTCGAAAGGGCAGACGAAGAAAAACAACCCATTTCAAATGAACGCAAAAAAACCGCTGCGAGTTCACAAATTTTCGCAAAATGTTACTAATAACGAACAAGTTTCAAAAAAATCAGGACGTTCAATGACCTCCAAAACACGGTGTTACAAAAGCAACAAAGAATTGGATAACGAGAAAGTTGAAGATGTCGATTTTTTAAAAAAATAGATAATATAGTAATTAGTCATGAATGACAATCAGGTTTTAGTATTTATATTTATTCACATGTTCTCACAACTTTTTATGTTTAGCTTTAACATGTCGTTTTAAATTGTTTTGAAACGTGAATGTTGCATCGTACTTTGAACACTTTATTTGAGTAGCTTTATGTTTATTCTCATGTCTTTTTAACAGCCATTTTGCACCGAAGCAAACCTTGCATTGTTGGCATTCATACGTCTTGGCGTGGACGAGTGTGCCTTTTTGCAATATCATGTGATTTTGTTGAAAAACTGCAATCTTTCTCTTTGCATTTATACATTTCGCAATTTCTTTCGTGATAGCGCATATCTTTCGCCCGTGTAAAATTGTCCTTCCCACACTTTACACACTTCAATTCATTGGTTGTGATTTTGTTTCGCCACTTCTAAAAAATCAATTATTCTGTGTTGCAAGATATCAATGTTAGCAGTTATAACTTCATAACTTAACTAATGTGTTTTAAAGGGTTGTACACTTAAAATTGAAGTTGCTTTCGGATTGAAGGGCTTTAAAAACTGTCCAACAATCTTTTTATTTAACGAAAAATTATTTACGAAGATATTTAAGATTTAAATTTTAACAAATATAAAGTTTGAAGTTGGACAAATATAATGATTATCGAACAATGACATCACAAGTTGCTAATAATGACATCACAAGTTGCTAACAATGACATCACAAGTTGCTAATAATGACATCACAAGTTGCTAATAATGACATCACAAGTTGCTAATAATGACATCACAAGTTGCTAATAATGACATCACAAGTTGCTAATAATGACATCACAAGTTGCTAACAATGACATCACAAGTTGCTAATAATGACATCACAAGTTGCTAATAATGACATCACAAGTTGCTAATAATGACATCACAAGTTGCTAATAATGACATCACAAGTTGCTAATAATGACATCACAAGTTGCTAATAATGACATCACAAGTTGCTAATAATGACTAACATTATACATGTTCGCACCACATGTATTTTTATGTTCATTAAAATAAATAAATAAAATAACTAAACTTTAAATGCAAACATCTCCGTAAATAATAAATATCTTTTGGTGAAAATAAAAAGATTGTTAGACAACTTTTTAAGTTCTTTCATCTAAAACAAACATTTTCAAGTGGACAATCCCTTTAAGTGCACAAATACCGATTTGACATATTTTAATTCTACAAGTGCAGATCATGGCTTAGTTTGGTAGAAAAAGACATTGGTACATACATCTTTATCTAGATTGCTTAATGATTTCCACGAAGATGCTGTGGCTTTGCTTGTTAATCTTAACAAATCTGCCGGCTCATTGACTTCATTTTGTGACAACTGATTCCAAATATTAGGCTATGCATAAAAAAAACAGACTTTAGTAACATGCTTTTTATGTCAGTACTGGAATACGATTAAAAATAAAATCTGCACGTTTTATGTGGTTTATTTTATGTGAGGGTGAAGTAATGACACCACAGTATAGGATATGCCAAGAATAACAGTGTATAAAAGCTCTAAGAGACCCGAGCAGTGAATAAATACAATATACACTTGTCATTGCATTGTTTTAGTTAAACACACGTGGCGTATTTCATTTGTAGTAAAATGAGTTAGTGGGTCGAAGTAAGGTTACTTACTGAATAAAATGTTATTACTTACAGAATAAAATGCATCATATGTTGTTCTTTTGCGCTTTTTATTGTGGTTTGAAACTTCCTCGTTTGCAACTAATAAGAAACACAAGAATGGTGAATTATTGACAGTAATGCATCTGTAATGTGATAAAATTGTTTGCCTCTTTGAATCAGTTGGTCACGTAAGGCCCTGAGCAATAATATTGCGAATAAAAGTTAAAATCCTTATTTATAACAAACTTCTATTAGTTTCTATTATTTTGTTTGAAATATACGGTTAGGACAATTATCCCTGTCAAATAGATATCAAACATTACATATATTTTTTGTATTTACCTTTTTTTTGATGGTTTTCATCTAAACGAAAAAACGTTGCATATTGAAAGCAGTAAACTTTGTATTTTTCAAATTGCACATACAGTTTTGATCATAGTTATTTATTGAATTGCCCATATATCAATAGGAATATATCAATATATATCATTATATCATATCATGATATCATATATATCAATAGGAAGCAAGATATATTTAAATAAAAGGGTAAAAATTCCAGGCCATTTGGATGAATATTAGTCATTTTATAACAATTTAACTAAGATGGGTAAAACCGGATAATTTTGGTCTAGAAATATCTTGAAATACTAGCCGATAAAGTCCCTTAAGCGAAAGAGTTAAAAGACTTTCCAAAACACGGCACATGTATAGACATTTCCCGAATTCATTACGTAATGGTACGTAATACAATGCCCGCCTCATTTCTGTGTTAAATAAATACCACTGGGAGGTACAATAATATCTCTGATAAAGGATTTTTAACTGGCAATTAATTAGAGATATTAATGTATATCACAATGGTATTCATTTAACACAGAAACGACGCGGGCATTGCATTATGTAACATCCAGGAAGTGTCTATTCATCATCATATTTCGTCACTACTACGGTTATTCAACCATATTAATTTTGTTGTTAAAAAAATACAAAATCATTCCTGTTTAATTCAACTAGTCCCTAGGGAATAAAACTACAATAAAGGTTTATATTTTTAACAGGATACGAATAAAAAAGAATACAAACAAAATTTATTATGTCGAATTAATTGTTTGACCTGAAAATACGGCAAATATTTTTTCGCTTTTTTATGTTTTTCTAAACAATATTTAACTCGCTGTAACTTGCGATACTATATAATACTATACTGCTACTTAAAATACCTGAATGCGAAGTAGGCATCATTGATTGATAGTTAGCTATAAGGAGTTTCACCTCGTTGGAGTTTTCTAAAAAGTAAAACAGATGTTTAACTGTACACTAACTTTTACGTTTGAATTTTCTGAAACAAATGTTTTTGTTGTGGTCAAACGAATGCGACAATGCAACATGGCGATATTGTTTCTTCGGGCTTATGCTACAATGTAGCCTATTTGATAAATTATACTTCAAGTTCTAAAGCTGTTCATATATGCTCTAGTAAAAGTAATTTGTAGTTTTATGACATTTTATGATTATATTAAGACATAATAACAGTGGGATTTTATTTATATAGCTACCTAAGTTGATTTCCTTTGCTGGGTATGTTTTTTCACTCGTCAAAATCTCTCTAAAATAAGAAAATTATAACATTTGATACCCGGTGCTATAAATATTCAAATTAAAAAAAAAGTCTTTTTATTTTCGTGATTCATTCTTTTTTCGGATTACCGCGTTTATTATATAAAAACACAGATACATAGATAAAAACAACTAACCTTTCTTTTTCTACTTCAAAGAAATGTAGTCTGTCACTTTCACTTAAATTACAGGATTGATCCATTCTAGATCAAAATTTTATAACCTTTTCGCGCTCAAATGTTCGAATGTCATTATTAAAATCATCCATCACGGTTTTAGTGTTTGGTTACAAAAATAACTTTGTGTTAACTCCGCACGAATTTCTTAGATGTGCTGACCATTTTAAGATGTGCTGACCATTAAAGATGTGCTGGCCCTATACGGAAAAAAAATGCGCTTCGCCATCGCAGCGAACTTCTATAAAGACGGGGGTATATCTTTAAGAAAAAAAACTTAAAATTAAATTCAGATATTAAATAAAAGCATTATATAAATGTTTTACATCATTCTATTTGCGAAATAAGATTATGTATACATTCGTTGACAAAACGCCGACATTGTATTAAAGTTTAATATATTTTTAAAAAATATCCCTTCCCCCTGACTCATCTTATTGTGATTTTTTATGAGTGACTTTTTGAAATGTCCCCTTCATATGTAATCATTTTTTTTGTTATCTTATTGTTTTTCGGATTACCAACTTTTAGCTTTTATTATTTAAATGTCCGGTCGAGGAAATGTCCGGTCGGAGAAATGTCCGGTCGGGGAAATGTCCGGTTACCAATTTTTTGAATGATTTGTATGTATGTAAAATTCTACGCTGAACAATAATTATATTAGAACATAGGTTTGAAACTTACCAGAATAAAAAGATATTTAAAGTTTCAGAAATCCCGTAAATTTTGTTTCGTTTTTGAGAACACCTATTATCAAGTGTAATTCTTAATCCCAAGTCCGAAATAATGGGATTGGGACGCTTATTACCTTACTTAGTAGCGCGGGAGAATTGCTTGCGGCACTATTAATTGCGGGATGTATTCTTGCGAATTTGCCATGAAACCGTAAAAATTTGTTCCGCAATTAATACGTTTTGGACTTTTTAAAATAAATTATGCACGCAATCCCACTTCTTATATCTTTCATGCTACTTTCATCCTTAGTATTTCGCTTTCCAGCTTTAGATTTTCGTTTCCTCGGAACGACTTGCGCACGCGATGCGTCCTGATCTTTCTCTTGAAATGAACCTACAATATCTTCACCGTTCGGTGCCTCATTGTAAAAATTATCCGCGAGCTACTTTTATACCGATCTAAAACTTCCTTGCTGGTGCTTTGTTTGAATATCCATCGCCATCTTACAAACTATTTCGAGATCTTTCATGTTATGTTGATGTCAAATGTACCGTCGATGTAAACCCTCGGTCCATTAAAATTTCGTGATTCGCAATTAATTAATCGACAAATATCCCTCCAATTTCTGCATCATCTTTACACACTTTAAAAGCGAACGGATCGAAAGAGTTGCCAACTTTATGTGAACAGTAAACTGTCTAATTATAACAATAATAATGTTTCGTAATAGTGATACCCCTTTACTGCAGTCATGAATTCATAAACCACATCGGTCATGATTACAATTCAGTTATGGAGCAAATGAAACTTTCGATTGTTTGATTTAAATGTTTTTGCTTTTTTAAAGGCTACTTTAGTTTGTGTTTATTTTTTGGTGTCTGGAAGGTATCGATAAATACAAAGTTGACACAAACATGGGATCCAAGAAAACAGGTAAGAATATTTATTTTTTCCGGCTGGTAAAAGAAGCTAAAAATTGTTAAAATGCGCTATTTTGTAATTCAATTTTATCTGGTTCGTCTTTCAATTTTATTCAAACTTTGTACGCGGAAAATACTTACTTAGGATGTGTTTATAACTGACAAACATGTGAACATTTATTAAATTTATTCTCTAGTCTTGTATTCCTTACTTAAATCTGATGTTGTGGCAAAGTTTCTCTGGGGGAATGGAGGACGGAAGTTAATGCTTCATTGTTTAAAAAGCAAGCAAACGTAGTTATAATTCGTTCACCGACAACGAACGTTATCGGGAAATACGCATCCGTATGTTGTCCGTCAAAAGCAGTACGAAAATTTCAGAAAACGTATCCATACTCGTAATTTGGCAAAAGTACAGCTAGAGCCTTCCGTGCCAAATACAAGACAATGTTGAAAGATCGTCCAAGGCAGTCGACGGATTCGGTGCTGCCGAAGAATAAAGCCGGCAGACCGCTCCTTCTTGGTAATAAAATTGAGAAGAACGTGCAGAGGCACTTGCATATGTTACGAAAGAAAAATGGTATCATAAACAGCGTACAAGATCGTTGCATTCTCAAGGTTGTCGCACCGGGAGTCACTGGCGTACTGAGTGAAATCACATATTATTAGCTATGCAATTGATATACGGTGGTAAGACTGCATCAAGCTACCCAAAGGTTGACTTCCCCTTCATCTTACCGCAAATGAAAAACATTTTAGTAACACAAACGAATCGCTCAAGTTGATTCATGAAATTATCTTATCATATGTGAAAGAACAGAATGACGATAATCAAGCAGCTTTATTAATAATCCATGTTTTCAGAGGCCAAATGACAGACCCAAGCTCTCAAAGGTAACAACATTATTTTAGTGAAAATTCCTCCAAACATGCACCCAGATTTACCAACCTCTCGATCTTACTGTAAATCGTTCTGGAAAAGCATTTTTCAAACGTAGATTTACTGAATGCTATTCAACAAAAATGGGCATTGCTTTTTTGCGCATCCAGCCACACCTACCCACACCCAGTCAGAAAATGTTGCACCTGCCCCGCAATCACTCACATCCGCCCACCCACAACCACTCACAACTACCCAAATCCAGCCACACCTATCCCAAAATACCCACACACAGTTCAAAAACACCGGCCAAAAAACATACTATATAACATACCGAATGTAAGGGTCTTACTTAATGTAAAACGCAAAAGTGGTAGTATGTGTAACATGAAGCAACGCGAGTTTGTTGATAAAATATCGGAATAACATTTATTGAAGTATAGAAACATATAGTTTCAGGGGATTACTACTTTAAAAGCTAAAAGCCCTCTAAATCGTCCAAAAAATAAATAGGGTGTTGCACCCTCCAGAGCCCCATGCTCTATAGCCTTGATTAGGACATTCTCCGGCTATTTTAACGAATATAATACGAGAAGACGCCATAAATTTTAAAATTTGACTCAACAGCACCACGCTGACTGAAAGCACGTGACGAAATAATTTTCGAATGTTTGAATGAAATACGAAGAAATCTTTCGGATAAACACCGACACAATTCTCGATAGTGTGTGTATAGTGTGCGAAAGAATGTTATCATTTAGCATCGATAACATCGATAATTTACTTGTTGAAAAGAAAGTTGTTCAGGTAAGATTTAATTTAAACAAATCATCAAACAAATCATCTCAACAAATACTTGAGTTTTATTTTTGTTATTGCTCCTTGTAAGATTATCTTGTAAAATTGTAATAATCATTTTAGAAGTCCCGCCTATGGCATGTTACAAACTCGATCGAAAATCCGCAGATTTCTGAAGACACAGAAGCTTTATCTTTTCAATGACTCGGCTGCAATCGTTTGGGATTCAAACAGGTACTGACTTTATTTTGAAAGAGTTTTCCACCCATCATTTGTGTTTTTACATGATGCTACATACGAAGTTTACCGAAGCACGAAAACCCAATCGATTGCGTCGCCGTGAATGGTGTCCGGCGATATCGCAACCGCTTGTCAAGCGTCGCAAGGTTACGATCCGCACAAGTTTCGGCCTGTTTACAGTTACAGTTACGGCATTTTTGTTTTCTAGGAAGTTTCATTTATTTGTGGAACGTCAACGGCAGATTCGTTGCAAAGACAAGCACGCCGGAATGCGTTTCTTGTCTATCGTTGTCTTGTCGATGGATGGAGTGTTGGCAGTCTGGTTGCGGGGTCGAAGAGCGGATACATCAGATGGCATCGCGAGGTTCGCGACTTCCCAGTATTTAGGTTTTTGGGAAACTTGGAAATTATGACCAGTACAGTACAGTTTAGGTACTCATTTTGAAGCTTTAGGCTTTACATGAGTCAGGACTCCTAGGAGCCCAGTCTTAGACTTCTTTCTCTTTTAATCTGCTCAATAGGAATATCACCCAGAAGTCTTGAGATACCTATCCAGGGATCTCGAAAGTATGGGACTCTAGGAATGAAAAATAAACTAAGTTTAGTCAAATTTGTATTTTCCCTACGACACACATGGGCTATGTATTTCAGATACTGAGTGTTAATATACTCTCGTAAGGGTTGACACAGCAAAGGTCAGAAGACGTTTTATTACGTACAATAGAGTTTGCGCAATTAGCGCCAAATGCAATGAACGAAACGACTTCATATTTTGTCACACCCATGTTCATGTTTTGTAATTATATTTATTAATTATAATTAATTATATTTATACCGTATATCTTGTAAATTAAGTCTCTCGTAAATTAAAAGGAAATTGTAATTTTCAAGAAGAATTTATTACCGAATAGAGCCAAAGAATTATTTTTGTTAAATATCCCTTACAATTTATTTCCGATTTGCCCTAGCTCGTCCAGGCTAATGTATGGTCAAAAACTAACCATGACCTAAATACTTTGAAGGTTAAAAGATTTTTTACGTAAATATAGGTGCATTAGAGATTTCTAACAGTAAATATTGGTTTAGTCTCATTAAAGACATTAAAGTTCATGTTTTCTAAAACCCCATAAGTAAAGGTATTTTCTTTCGTTTTTCTAATAATTGTTTTACCTTCTACCTACCAACTGTTTACCTACTGCGACAAGAGTTTCTGATCTTTACAAATTCATCCATTTAAACAAAGCATAATGGCAGCAAAGAAAGCGGACGTGTTTTTTCGCTCATCGTTTTATTTTTTGTTATATGCTGAGCTAATGATGGCGTTGCGTGCGGCCATGCTTGTGTTATTATTTTTGTTGCTGCCTGGAAGTGCTGTTTCTTTCACACACGATGATGACAAATTAAACGGCTTTACGAAGAAAAAAGGGCTGAAAATTCTACATCAGAACGAGGTTTGTTGTGTAATTTACCATTATTACAAAGGTACAAAAACACACACATCACAAAACAGACATTTTTTGCTGCTCTGAAACCCACATCAAAGATAATGAGAATATTCATAATCTCTACGAAATCGAGGGATATGACTTTGTGTCAAGAAACAGAACGGAACTGGAGGGGGAGTTGGAGTTTACGTGCAAAAGGGACTCAAATGGAAACAAAGACATGACTACGTACACAATTCAACTGAATGTTTATGGTTGGAAGTTTTTCCTGGATATACAAAATCGTTTCTCATAGCTTGTTACTACAAACCACCGAATACATCAAAATATTTGTCAAGCGATTTTATTGCGGCATTTAATGACACTTTACAGTTAGTAAAAAGAAGCAGCATAAAGAAGTAATTATCTTGGGTGATTTCAACGCGAACTACTTAAAGAAAGATGACAATAAGGAGTTGAAGACAATTATTGATATTAACAGTTTCGTGCAAATGATCGATCAACCAACTCGTATCACAAAAGAAACTGAGACATTTATTGACATTGCATTAACAAATAATCCATCGTCAATTTCACATGTAATCGTTAATTCACTTTCTATTGGGGACCATGAACTTATCGGTTGCATTAGAAAAATGCATAACATCAAATATGAATCAAAAACTGTTTGATTTCGCGATTACAAGAATTACATACCTGAAGATCTAACTGCAGATGTTCGACAGAAGATAGACTGGACTGTTTTATATCAATGCGATGACGTAAATACTGCTGCAAATATTTTCACAGCAACTTTAAAAAGCATATTTGACCGACATGCCCCGATTCGAACCAAGACCGCCAAAGGAAAGCCCTCACTGTGGCTCCGACAAGACATCAAACGACTGATTGATAACAAAAATAGACTTTACAGGAAAGCTAAGAAGACAAAAACAGATACTGACTGGGAGGCGTACAAGCTAGTGAGGAATAGATGCAACGGAAAAATTCAGGAAGCCAAACGAAAATATCATCGTGATCTCATCGAGGAGAACAAGAAAAACCCTCAGAAGTTCTGAAAGGCAATCAAGTCTGTTTTTCCATCAAAGTCAAAATCGTCAGTTCAGTCGATACAGAAATCCAAAATACGAGAGATGGTTAACACTTTCTCGAAATATTTTGAAACAGTCGTTACTGACATGAATTCCAAAGCTCTTTCGTTCACAAGCCACATCTGGAAGCCACACTACATACATCCATGAAGGACTAACAAGACATTTGCCTTCTCGTAAATCTCGAAATTATTTGTCAAGAAACAGTTGTCATCTATGAAGAGAAAGAAAGCAACAGGTATTGACAAACTCCCTGCTGGAATGATTAAAGACTGTGCAAAAGCTATCTCACAGCCTCTAACTTTCGTTGTGAATTTATCTCTCCAAACAGGTGTTTTTCCTACTGTCTGGTAAAGCGCCAAAATCACGCCAGTGTACAAAAGTGGGGGATACTGGAAAACCTGAAAATTTTTGGCCTATTTCGGTTTTGCCAATATTTTCCAAAATTCTCGAAAAAGCAGCTCTTGGTCAGCTTTTGTTGTTCCGGGAAGAAAACAAACTTTTGACGCAGTCTCAATTTGGTTACCGTCAAAATCGATCTGCAAAACTTGCATCGACTCTACTGTTTGATGACATTCGTGGTTGTATTGACGAGGGGAAATTTGTTGGCGCTGTATATTTCGATCTCACCAAAGCATTTGACACCGTCGGACACTGAGTTCTCTTATCCAAGCTCGGTCAATACAGAATTGGCGGAGTTGAATATGACTGGCTAGCAAACTATCTATTCAACAGAAACCAGATTGTATGCATCGATGGTATTGAATCAACAAGATAACCACTAACATCAGGAGTACCACAAGGGTCCATCCTCGGACTATTGCTTTTCCTTCTGTTTTTCAATGACTTTCCTGATTCACTCCAAAATTGTTGCTTATGTATGCAGATGACACTGTCGTTTCTGTTGATAACGTCAAAAAGGAGAAAGTTGAAGAATTCCTAAATGAGGACCTTCAACAAATTACCAGCTATTTTGATGAAAACAAACTGTTCATCAACTTTTCAAGGGGAAAACGGAAGCAATAATCTTCGGCACTGGAAAGAAACTCTCTAAAACCAACAAACACCTTGATGTCTTCTTTCGTGAGCAACCAATTGAAAATGATACTGAGTATAAATATTTAGGTAACATTGTAGACCAACACCTGAATTTCAACAAAAACTTTAACAAAGTTTACAAGAAAGCAAGTGGTAGACTGAAACTCCTTCGAAGGCTACGTTCTTACCTAACTGAAGAATCCGCGTACAGTATATACTATATGATGATACTACCACTACTAACATACCGCAGTATTATAAAATTGTGTCACAGTGAGACTCAGAAGAAAATGTTGAATTCTCTAGAACGTAGAGCAACAACTATTGCTGGAGTCAAAGTACCGACTGTCCTTAGTTTGATCAACAAGGAAGCTTGCTGCTTGGTGAAGAAAGGTTTAAGTGGTGATGTATGTTCAAACTTTAACGACTACTTTGTTGTTAATAACCATCGACAGAACACTCGAAATGGCGGCTTTCTTTTGAAAGTACCTAAAGTCAGACTCGAGCTCGGGAAAACTACTTCTGGAAAATTTTCTGGAACTGGATTTTTTTTCGAACAATTAAGATAGATCGAAAATTATGACATTTTTGAGAATGAAATAAAAAAGTTTTTAACATTTTAGTTTCTCAAGGTTTTACCTTTGCTAACTTTTTTTCAATTTTTAGCAATTTTATTTGTATATATTGTATTCAATTTTATTCATATTTTATATTTATCAAACTAACTTACTAACTTATGCAGGTCTGACATTGATAGCAGTTATTTATAAATATTTTATATTTTGAACTGAAGTTTTGTACCTGATTAAATATTCAAATAATAATAATAAATCAGATATATTTAAATCACATGAATGGCACTTACACACTTCGTTAAAAATTAAATGTAAGTTCTTTTCCGACACGTCAATCATATAACACATATAGAATGTAGATTCGCATCCTTTTTAGTAGTAATTCCTGTGAGGTTAAAAGTCACGGTTAGGTTTCTTTTTAGGCTGGCTGAAGTCCATCTAAAAATAATAAATCCTAAAATGTACTTATACTTATCAACATTTCGTAATAGGCCAGTAGTTATACATTAAACCATTGGCAAAAACCCGCAACTGTTACCTTGTAAATGGTCGGCTGTATTCTGTAGACGTTTCTCGCGTATATCTCCAGATAGGTGTAAACATCTGGCTTATAGTACATGTAGCGGCGAAAGCCCAGATTGGAAATCAACTGAGCCAATTCTTTCAATTCCTTTTCCTTACTAAAGTCCTCAGTGATAAAAGATATTTTCGTCTCATATGAATTATCATTCATGGGATTGTATTCTTTCGTCTGCCCCGCGCAACAGATTTCAACAACACCCGGTAATTTGTTGCCCAACAAAGCGTTCACAGCCTTCTTCCAAAGATTGTCGACTAACCGAAGAGGCACCATCACCATCCATTTACCAGTTGAATAGTTGTGAGTTTTTGCTGCTTCCAAAATACTGTCTTTGTTCATCAAATGTTCGGTCTGTTGGAAAAAAGGTCGGAATCAAACACAAGTTTTCTGACAATATGAAGGCCAACAAACAACTTATCAACTATCAACAAACAACAATAATAAATAATAATAATAACCCTCTATTTTGAAATAAAAATCAAATGTCCACTTTGGTCTGTAACAACAATTGCTTGCCTTTTTATTATATATATATTATATTCTTATTATTTATGTATATGTTGTAACTATTATCATTATATACTATTTTATTATAACTCTTGTATCAATATGAGAGTCATTTTGAAAAAGTGACAGAATTTTTTTCAGATGATGACTAACCTTATTTTGAAATTTTTTTAATTGCACTAAATTTTTCGTTAAACAAAACTTTCATCAATTCGAAAATTTTGTAACTTTTGTACGACAAAGTTTTGTCTCATAACGTACCCGTTTAATCCTGTCGAACGCATCCTTCGCTGATTGGCTTGCTTCACGTATACTTTCACTGGGACAAGCCTGCTTTGCAAACACGTGTATGCTGCGGACATGATCTTTCTCTATACTGATATTACTCGGTCTCATTCCTCTCCATGTCTTTAAATCATCTTTGTCAGGATTGAATACAAGTGCCGTGCATTTCTAAAGCATTTAATAGATCATCGACTCTTGGAAAAAAAATCGTATTGAAAGTTTTCGTGATTTGTTTGAATGTAATTAAGGAATGCAGAGGAGAAACGTAAACAAACAAAACATTAAACATTGACCATAGTAAAAAAATTTTAAAAACAAATTTTTTATTAAGCTTGATGTTTATACTTCCTTTTCTCAAGGGTTGAATAAAAATCCCATGCGTTGGTTTATATTTTCAGTCGAGAGTCGAAAGCTTTTAAAAATTGGATGTAACACTTCCGCAAAACATGTCGAATTAGTGTTTAAGCCGATTTTCGAAACTTTTTTCAAAATGAAACTAGCAAACCTTTTTCAAAATGAAACTGGCAAACGTTTTTTGAAATGAAATTAGCAAACTGTTTTCAAAATGAAACTGTAAAACTGTTTTCAAAATGAAACTTGCAAACTTTTTTCAAAATGAAACTTGCAAACTTTTTTCAAAATGAAACTTGCAAACTTGTTTTGAAATGAACTTAACAAACTGTTTTCAAAATGAAACTGGAAAACTGTTTTCAAATTGAAACTGGAAAACTGTTTTCAAAATGAAACTTGCAAACTGTTTTCAAAATGAAACTGGAAAACTGTCTTCAAAATGAAACTTGCAAACTTTTTTTAAAATGAAACTTGCAAACTTGTTTTGAAATGAACTTAACAAACTGTTTTCAAAATGAAACTGGAAAATTGTTTTCAAAATGAAACTTGCAAACTTGTTTTGAAATGAACTTAACAAACTTTTTTCAAAATGAAACTTGCAAACTTTTTTCAAAATAAAACTTGCAAACTTGTTTTGAAATGAACTTAACAAACTTTTTTCAAAATGAAACTTGCAAACTTGTTTTGAAATGAACTTAACAAACTTTTTTCAAAATAAAACTTGCAAACTTGTTTTGAAATGAACTTAACAAACTTTTTTCAAAATGAAACTTGCAAACTTGTTTTGAAATGAACTTAACAAACTGTTTTCAAAATGAAACTTGCAAACTTTTTTCAAAATGAAACTTGCAAACTTGTTTTGAAATGAACTTAACAAACTATTTTCAAAATGAAACTGGCAAACTTTTTTTGAAATGAATTTAACAAACTGTTTTCAAAATGAAACTGGAAAACATTTTTGAAATGAATTTAACAAACTGTTTTCAAAATGAAACTGCGAATTAGTAATCGAAACTAGTTTTGCTAAACACAAAAAATTGTCGTATTTAAAAGGAAAGTGTTGTGATTCGCAAGATTTAAAAATATTTTAATAACTTTTACATACCTTTAAAATCTCATTTTTATAATCGATTTTCTGGTTTGGTAAGGGTTTCCTTAGGTAGTCGTCTTCCTGTATTTTTAACTTACCAATCGTTTCGCTTAAATCGTCCTCAAATGCTGTTGCCATTCCGCAAACTAAAGGCGAATCTCCACTAGACGGAAAATGTCAAGCGATTCGACATTTTCCGCCGCGCCACATGCGCAGTAGAAACAATGACATCATTTTGGATCGATAAATGTCGCCGGCAAAAAATCGTACAATCGCTTTTATGAAAACCAATGAAAATCTATTATTGATGCTGAATCTGCATATATATGTAAACAAAAAGTCGGTTAACCGAAACAAGCAGACCAGCGGGGAGACAATATCAACATGGACGAAAATTTGCAACGTTACTAAAAGGTGAAACGAGCGGAACGACTACAGAACGAGCAGAACGACCACAGAACGAGCCGAACCGCCACAGAACGGCCCGAATGATAAAATAATAAAATGACAAATTTAAATACGGGCTTAATTGAGTTTCGTGAAACAGATGCACAAACTTTTTTAACAAACACGTGTGACATTTGACTCTTTTCTTTTTTTGGCTTTTTGAATAACGAATGACCGGAAAAAATAAGAAGAACAAATGAGTCTGAAATTAGATTTAGAAAAGGTAGGTACAAATTATCAATTTAAAAGAGTAAAATAACTAAAAAACAGTGGTTCAATTTTTTATGTTGATCCACATTTGACCTTCTGTTTGTCTTGTTATTGTTGCAGATTACTTATTATTTTTATGACAAAGGCAATATATATATGTGTACTATTCTTCTTTGCATTAAATTATTTAAATTCGCCGAAATAATCTTCCATTCTTAGATACACGTTTGTTATAAGAAACAGTATTGTAATTAGGCCACAAATTAGAAAACAACTTTCATGCTATTTGAAAAAAAGTTTATGTTATTTTGACCTCATGATGTATGTTTTGCATAATTATTTGTTTAAATTCCTCTCTGTTTCTATTAACAAAAAACTTATTATTTAAAGGTCTAATAATTAAAAAAACTTAAATCCTTAAATTTGGTAAAAAAATAAGAAACCAGAACATATTTAAATCCTGTTCCCTATAAAAAAAACGTGTATTTACCACTAATAAAAAGGTATAAAGCAAGAAAATGTCCTTTTTTGTGCAGGCGCTTTGCAGTGGAAATAGCAAACTCAGCTCCAAATTTATTATCTATATCAAGACTTGGACATGATATGGATGATGCTGTTCGTGGTGGGCTTGAAGATGTTTTCCAAAATCTGATCACTTGTTTTGTACTCAACACGTTCAGGAAGCAGATGTACGCCATTTACAAATGATGGGAGCAAATCAAAGTACCATCAAGCGTATTATAACTGATATATATGGGTCACATGTTGGTCTTGTTGAAGAATTTGGTCTGACCAATGCCGATGATGGAGAAGATTTTGACGTAAAATATCTTAGTCTTAAACCAATATAGGATTCTTTAGCTCCTGGTTTTCATGAATGGTTTTTAAAACGCAGAGAAGATATCTTTAAGAACAATCTTGTACAAACAGCACGTGTGAGACATAACATAAATGGGTGTTACTATTCCAATGGTCTAGAAAGCCACCACCGATTAATTAAGAAAGAACTATCTAAAAATGGAAATCCAAAATCACTCCAAAAAATGAATGAGATTTTATACAAGCGAATTGATAAATATCACTGCGTAGTTGAAAAAGCTATCAGGGGAATTGGAGAATACCGCTTGGCTCCAGGATATGAAGAGTTTTCTATTCCTGTCCCAAGATGGATCCAGTGGAGCAGTGCTTGAAAACAGCAACATATGGAAGCGTTTTTTAATTTTGTCCCCAAAGCTGTTAACCAATATAAACGACCTCCTTCAGCAGGACACAAGACTGCTCCACGGAAAAAGCATTGCAGTGAACAAGTCGAGCCAGAGTTTTCTATTGATCAGGTCCAACCAAACATGCCATCGACTCCACTTATTGTATCTTCAGATATTCCAACATGCTCAAAATATTTTGATAATCCACTTAATCCAGAACGACACATCAACGATGACTTTTACCTGGTCCATAGAAGGGACTACAAAAACTGTCCAGCTAAAAAATAAAGATGTTATTCATGCAAACGTCTTTTCACAGATACTGATTGGGTGGTTGTTAAGACTGATGGAGAAAGAGAGTATACAAATAATCAAGGGAAAGTTGTTAAGTCACATAGAAATATATACTTGCATTATCTTTCTGGATGCATAAAAGAATTTAAAGCAGAATTTCAAATTCAACATGATTTTGTGCTTAAAACAACTCTCAATGTGCTCCTGAAAGGATCCGAAAAGATGATTATAGACAAAGGAGACAAAGTAGAATTGAAAATTGAATTTTTTAGAATATAGCTGTGTTGCAATATAAATCATATTTTTTCATAATTTTATCACGTTCGTTATATACATATATATTTCTGTCTATTTCTTACACATTACAATTTTGTAAAAGGTTGTACCAGTTATTGGAATTTTTAATAATCCTTCTTCAGGGGCGGCACCATCAAAAATTAAGTGATTTAACTTTATTTTGACCAAAACCAAAGAACTTTATTTTAAACCCATGGGGTAATTATATTTTGATTATAAAATATCTCAATATATAAAAGAATAACTTGTGTGTGAGCGAGTGAGTGTATGCTCTATAGACTCAAAAACCACTGCACAGATTTCTTTGGAAATTGCTCTGCAGATTTGTAATAACACAGAGGTTTTCGCAAACAGAAATTTTTAACATTCTCAAGCGCTTCAAAGAATACTAAATAAATAAATGAAAGGTGGTCCGCGCGGCGCCGGCAAAGTTCACAACTTCTAACTCATTCTTCTGTTATTCATTTCGTAATTTTACCCTGCACGGCGGGTACTATCAGCTAGTATTATATAAGTTTGTTACTATTATCCAAAGTTCTTTATTTTATATTATATAAACATTTGTTGTGAATATTTTGTTTAAAGAGTTATTTATATGGTTTACATTTTAGTTATATACTTTAAATATGTACTCTCGAGTCCCGAATAATAGTCCCCCCTCCCGATTGCTAGTTTTTTGACGAGAGTAAGTTTATTACTGTTGTTATCCAAAGTTCTTTATTTTATAGTATATGAACATTTGTTGTAATTATTTTGCTTAAGGAGAGTTATTTGCGTTGTTTACATTTTAATACTTAAAGGAAAACTCGAATCGACGTTTAAACGTCGAAAAAAAGAAAAGAAAAACATAAAAAAAAACAAAAAAACTCAGGTCTCGAATAGACGTTTAAAAATGTAAAATTCATGTCCAGCTATATCCCTCCATGCGATAATCTTGTATTTGGCGCAAATTAAATTTAATAGGTCAAGAGAGCTCAGTTGGTAGAGCGCTTGCACTTTCGGATTTCTGAGGTTGCGAGTTCAAATCCTCCCGGCCTCGCCGACTCAGCGAATGAGTAGCATTTCGATGCGGAAAAGTACGGGTGTGGTGGTTGGAGTGGCGCCCGCCTCAACAGTTACACCCAACGTCTTGCGTCAACGTCTAACGAAAAGGGGATAGACACCCTCGTTTACGCCCGTTGCCAACATTAGGGTTAATTCGGCCACTTGACACTTTAAATTTAATATTGTAATTTGTAGCCAGGAGTTTCGTGAGCATTTACACGATAAAGCTCAATTTACATTACGTTGCATTTTTCATTGTTACGGGCCGTTCTGTGGTGGTTCGGCTCGTTCTGTGGTCGTTCCGCTCGTTCAGCCTTTTAGTAACGTCGGAAAACTTGCTTTCTCACATTGGAATATCCAATCTTTCACAACAAAATATTCAAAATTTGTTGCAAATTTCTGCACAAAACATGCTCATCAGCAAACCACAAGATTATTCTTAAAGTGATAATAGTATACAAACACTATTGAGAGAGCATCTTGAATATGTATACGCTCTTTTTTTATAAGCATACTTAAGCTCAAATTTCTCTGAAAATAAGCATAATGCTAAGCATACCTTGAAGCTCAGAGCATATTCGTCATTTTAATACTGTATTCTTAAGTAAAATGTGTATTTACGGAAAATGCAAAACAGTAATGTTTTCAAAATAACAAATGTCCGGAATACAGTAAGGAACAAATAAAAATGACACAAAGTAAATTCAACGCATATCTGGAGATATCATGTATAATTTTAGTAAACTAAATTCTAAAATGCATTCGAATCAGTAGTATACATTCGAATCATTTTGAGAACGCTGCAGTGTATTTTAACGCAAATCAAATATTTAATCTTTGATAATGATAATGGAGTTTTTACGGGACTCTCCACATGTAACAGTGGCTCTTCTTATCCCAAGGTTTAGGTCCTGGCGTACTTAGGGCACCCATTTGCACCTACGAAGTCGCTTCACCAGACAACCCACTATTTGAGCTAGGCTTGCATTACGCAATGAGTTCCGCTCAATAACTCAACTGTAACTCAGAAATCAGAATATGTCCGAGCTGGGTTTCGAACCAGCACCGTTTGATTTTTGTGGGTTGAATGCACTAACCACTAAGCTACAGTGACCAACTTTCTTCTTGATAAAGAAAAGGTTTGAGTAAGTGTTCATCAATAAGCATATTACTAAGCATACTTTCCAGGGCCCGCGCCTTGGAATTAAAAGTGGAGGGGCCACATGTAATATACTATCGGAGGAGGCGCCACCATGGTTGGCGCCGACGAGTCCAAATTTTTTTGAAAAATATGCCTTCTAGAATGGCTAAAAACGTACTCTTTTTTATATCCTTTCCCGAAAATTTAAGCATGATTAAGTATTATAAAAAAATCAAAACACAATTTTATTATTTCAAAGTTCAATTAATATCCTCTTGTAAAAATTTCCCAAAATGATTATGTCTCTTAGATTGACTTTCTACAAAGATGTTTCCCACTTTTACAAAACAAATTTTATCCGTCAACTCTTTATGTGTGTTTAATATAGCTAACGGATTAAATTGTTTTTGAGACATAGTCGAACGCAGCCATGTTTTTAATCTTCGGGCGGTTGAAAAAGATCTCTCTGCTGTTGCACTTGTTGCGCCGTTGACAAGAAGCCATTTTATAATCTGAGTGATGTTCGGCATTAGAAGGGTTTCTTGTTTTAGGCTTCTCAATACCGCAAATAAATCAGCAGCATGCTGTGGAGTATTGCTAACTCTGTGGGTATGGCAGCTACATCCACATCTTTACCATAAACTAGTTTTAATTGAGTCATCTCTTCGTCATAGGGTTGATTCGTTATTCCTTTCAGCAAGAGTTCTTCAAGAGAGGAGAAGGCTTTAAAACTTTCCTGGTCGAAGCGCGTCATCACAGCTTGAACTACAGAATCAATTGCTTCATAGAATATGGCTCTGTAGTGCTTTTCAGGTTTTGTTGGGTAATGAGGAGCTGCAGTAGCACCAGCTTGTTGATAGCCTTCCATAAAGGTGAGAGTTGAATAGTTAGGCCGGCTTCTTTTACGGGGTAGCGATGGAAGATCCACTTGTGTTTTCTGGCTGGCTTTCTTGTTTACTAATTCATAAAACAATTTAAAGTTTTCTTCGGTTCTCATGCCTTCCAGTGACTTTGTCGTTAGCATTGCAAATTGATGTCCACTTACTGCTGACATGTTCTCCCTTTGAAGAGTTTTGGACAGGTTGTCAGTCAAGCTAAATAATCGGTGTCCTAAGCACAACCCAAAAAAAACCGGAAAACTCTTCATTTGTGCTTGACAGCCAATGATTCTCGATCGAACTTCCCTCGTTAAATTTTCCACCAGACAAATATCCCAGAGTGATTGCAGGTTAGAATAGTTGTCGATAATTTTCTTGAAACAATTTACTCTCACTGTCCAGCGAGTTTTGGACATCTTGTCTAATGAGGTGCCACCATCGACGTCGTCATTATCTACGCCTTCAACATTTTCCGACAGCGTACCTAGCATCTTCTCTCGCTTTGGTGAAAATTTAATGAGGACACAAATTTCCCCAACAGTTTCTATTGTGTCCCCAAGTATCTTACAATTCGACGTGAGATCTTTAACCGCCAGGCTTAGTGAGTGGCCAAAACAGTGAGTTGGGAGGGCTTTGGGCTGAAGCGACAAAATTTGAGTTGCCACACCACTTCGTTTACCAAACATGTTACTCGCCCCGTCATAAGTTTGGCCACGACATTTATCAATTGGTAGATTGAGTCGAAGCAAGATATCCTTAATCGCGGCAACTAAGGTGTCAGATTTAATGTTATGCACTTCGTAAAAACCAAGAAACACCTCGTTTGCTTGAAATCCCTCGTCTACTGTTCTTACACAGAAACTCATCTGCTCTTTATTGCTGCAATCTGTATATTCATCGCACATTATAGAAAAAAAACCATTCATCCGAATTTTATCCAGTTTAGAGGAAAGTACCTGGCGAGCCATAATGTCAATGTAATTCATTTTGCACGTCATGGTGAATATATTTCTGACCTGATTGACCCAAAGTTTTCAGAATGTTACGGTCTTTTGTGCCAAGTAATAATAATAACTGTGTAAAATTATCTTCATTATGTGTCCCTTGTAGTGCTATCCCTTGTCGTGCCAGATAACGAAGACTTTGCATAACATCGATGAGGTAGGCACGGTGCATACGTCTCGAGTCGATCAAGTTTTTGTTGGTTAATTCTTGAATATCGGCGGATGGTATCAAGTGATAAACTGCTGCGGCTTGGTGACATTTTGATTGTTGGTGCTCTTCAAAGCATTTTGGAGCTTTTTTCCAACAACGAAATCCTCGACTGATGTACGTCTCCTCCTTGTTTCTTTCTGCCAACAGAGTACCCTTTTTCGACTGGGTAGCACAGTAGAAGCAAAGTAAACAGTCGCGCCTTAATTCAAAACAAAAAGATTAAACTGTATAGTAATTGTAATACTGTATGCAGGAAAATTATCATAAGAAGTGCCCTATAATGAATATTAATTATATCAATAATTACAGCAAAATAATCTTACCTTTTGTCATAGTGTAACCAAGGAAACTTTTCAAACCAGTTTGCTTGACATGATCTTTCTCTTTTTCCAATAACAGTTTTTGGGAAAGCGTAGTTTTTATTTGGTTGAAAAATTTCGCTTTCAGTTTTTTCGCAAGCCTCAGTTTCAGTTAACGGTGGACAAACTTCATTTACGTCAGCACTCTGCTCTTCGCATGTTAAATTTTCTTGAGGATTTTGTTCTTTTGTTGATTTAAAAAAGTCAGTTAGTTTTTTACTCATTCTTGTTTCACTTTTGCGACCTCGCTATATCACATACACCTTTTTCTTGATTCTTCGATTAAGCATTCGAAGACATTCCATTGTAAAAGAAGCTACAAACATCGTCTTTATAAATCTAATTTATGACCCATAGTGTGTATGATCAATCACCTATGAGTTTTTGATATCTAATACAAAATCAAATTGTAGTATGCATTTGCTGCATTGTAATTCTGGGCTTTAACAAATATTTCTTAGTCAAAAAGTGGAGGGGCCATGGCCCCCCCGGCCCCCCCCCCCCCCCCCCCTATGGCGCGGGCCCTGCTTTCAGGCTCAAATTGGAAAAATCTTAAGCATACTGAGCCTCAGTCCAAATCAACCGTATGCTTATAAAAAAAAGAGTGTAATACGGAAGAAAGTACTACTGCAGCAGATAATAATAACAATGTTAACTATGATAAAGAGTTGCTCATAGAAGAAATTCGAAAATTGAGATGTCTATGAGATCATAACAGTCCAAATTATAAGGACAGTAATATGAAATTGAAAGCATGGGAGTCCTTGGCTGCTTTGTTTAACCAAGATGGTAAGGATTGAATCAGTTGTTTGCTTGATAACGTAATATAGTATGATGGAATTGGGAGTAATACCTGAAAAAAAATCATATAAAGTTAGGCGTTTGCACAGAGGTTAATTAGTATGTCAGGAATGACCAAAAAAAGCCCCATGTTTTTGACAACACGAAATCCCATTTTGGGCCCATTTTCCAAATTACAAATTTGGGCAAAACGACCAAATTTTTTATATCACCAAAATCAGAAGTTTTTTATATTAATTGAAAGATAATTTAATGCTGAATTAAAAGTTTGCTTACGCAAAGTTTCAAAAATGTATGGTTCGTGAGTTATAGCTGCTCAAAATGAGAATTATGACGTCATAATCTTGTCAAAATTTTCATTTCGCTAAAATCGTAAGTGTGATATACCGTTAGAAAGATGATTTAATGCCGAGTAAAATGTTTGCTTAGCTCATTACGTAAAAATGTACTGCTAACTAATTAAATTCACTTTTAATGACGTCTTTATTATCCCTCAAATAATAAAGTATGTTAATATTTCAAGATTTAAAACAAGTCATCAACAATATTTCTTTTGTTCTCTTCTTCATCACTGTCGTCGTTATCATTATCTTCCAGCTCTTCATCGTCCAGCTCTTCATCGTCCAGCTCTTCATCTTCCAGCTCTTTATCTTCCAGCTCTTCATCGTTCAATTTCACCTTAGATATTAATAAAACCAATAAGCTAGAACAATTTTTTCATATACTTGTACCTACAGATTATCACTAATTTCTCTTTCTCTGTAAATCAATCGGTCAATAGGGCATTATAATTTTCAATGTCAATCATGAAAATATTCTTACCGCTTTATTATTACAATCCATCCCATGGCAATTCCCACACGCTGGCATACACTTAATACCATTTTTCCTATACATACATGTTTTTGTTCCGCATTGGTATTTTGAAGTAGATTTGCAGTTGCATCGGATCACCTTGAGCAAATTTGGTGGAGCTATGTCTTTGTCAGTTAGAATTGGTTCAAGTTGTCTGTCATTGGATTTCCAGCCCCATTCAGTAGGATTCAAGTTTGATGTTTCGGCAAGAAATTCAAATTTGTAATTTTGAAAATGGGCCCAAAATGGGATTTCCTGTTGTCAAAACCATGGGGCCTATCTTTGGTCATTCCTGACATACTAATTAACCTCTGTGCAAACGCCTAACTTTATATGATTTTATATGATTTTTTCCCAGGTCAGGAGGTATTTTGACCTAATTCCACTATACTAATATGGTTCAGTGATAATCCAGCACTTTAGACTGAAGGCATTTGGCTTTCATTTAAAAAGTGATGTGTATTTTTCATAAATTACTACATATTGGGCTTTTTCTGTTAGGAGGCATCCATAAAGTACATACGCAGGTAGGGGGAGGGGGGGGGGTTATCCAAAAGTGTATCCCCCTTAAGTTTAATATTAAATTGTCCTATGTTGAAAACACTGTGGAAACCTGCATAAGCACAGTATAATTTAAGCTTATATTTTCTATTTTTAGTATCCTTACAAAAAACTTTCAAAAACTTGAAAGATACAATTTAAAGCGATGTCTTGACAAGATCAACAAGATCTGGTGCAGCTTTCTCCTCTCTTCCAACTTGCAAGTACTTTGATGTAATGATGTTCTTGCATGAAAAATATGCAATTAAACCATCCGAGAGCAATTTGCCAGAACAATTGAAGATAGATATTAATGAATCGAAGGAGCAGTTGCAACCAAGTATTTCACCTGCTTCAACACCTACATCTTCTGTAACGACAGATGACAACCCTTCCATAAGATCTGGGAGAAAGAGGGCTAGCAATAAAAATTCTGATGACATTTAAAATGTCATAAAATTTTTTTATGAAACAAATAAAGAAAATGAATTATGATTTAGTGGCCCAGTTTAAATTGGAAAAACAAGTTGAGGAATTTTGTGAGGACACCTTGTATTGCAAAAGCTTAATACCTGCTCTGAAAGGTCTTCCTCTAAAGAAAAATAGAAAAGCAAAAATGAAAATTGATACCATCTTATATGAAATAGAATTTGCAGACGATTAAACATGGAAATATATTTTATATAATATAATATAAATATATTACAAAGTTTTAAAAGATATACTTGTTTACTTTTTTCTGTTTATTCTGTCCTATTGCCAATCAATAGAACCTTAATAAGATGATAAGATATCATCATCATCATTATCCTTTTAACGTCGCTTTTCCATGCTTGCATGGGTTGGACGGTTTCAAAAGATGATTTTCTACAATTATGGAGGTTTAATCATCTAATGGTTTATTGGTGCAGATGTTTTTACAGCTGGATGCCCTTCCTAACGCCAGCCCCAAAAAAAGGAAAACAGTGGTAAGTTAACCCACGCAAGGTACCAACTTTGTATTTAAAACTCCGTGGCAGCTATGCATCAGGGGCATGGATGCTTATATCCATGAGGTCAAAGATGTTATACGACCCGCATACCCACAAAGATAATTGTGCAAAGCAACCACAGATTTATTTAACTTTTTCAACATTTGCAACAATTGGTCTGTGGAAAACACGAAATCTACTGGCTGCAATTCCAAAAGTATTTTCTATAACTCTTTGTGCCCTACTCAACCAAAAATAAGTTTTTCTGTTCCAAGATGTTTAAACAAATATGGTTTCATCATATAATGTTTTAATCCAAAAGCATTATCAGCAACAAACACATATGATAGCACATGATTACTGTTTCTTTGCTTTTGATCTTTTGGTGTATTGAGTAGTCTATTTTCTATAGCATAGCCAATGTTACTATTATTGTAGGCACTACTGTCACTTTGTCTACCACTGTCTTCTATGTCTACTATAATAAAGCGATAATTTGCATCACATATGCCCATGAGGTCAATGCTATGAGTATGTTTGTAATTGAAATAACTTGAAGCAGCTATGGCAGGTGCAAATATTACAACATGTTTACCATCAAGTGCACCAATGGCATGTGGGAAGTTCCATCGGTATTCAAATTCAGTAGCAATTTTAAGCCAATCTTGCTCTGACGTTGAGGCATTAAGAAACTTGTTATAGTGTCCGTGAGATACGTGAGATAGTGATACTTTCGCTTTCATTATGCCTAACTAGCCCCTTACACCGCCCTCTCCCCACATACACGAAACTGAAAAGTTTAAAGACAATCTATTGATAAATAGATGTTTTATTTCAATGTTTTACTTCAATGAAAAGAAACAAAGCTCCTGGTTATGACATGATTACAAGCAATATTCTTTTTTTTTGTAAAAGATGAAATACTCTCCGTACTCTCCCACTTTATCAACATTTCTTTTATAAACGGAGTCTTTCCTGATAAACTAAAAATAGCTCGTGTTTCCCCAATCTTTAAAAAAGATGATCCTTCTGATATGTGTAATTATAGGCCTATTTCTATACTTTCTGTCTTCTCTAAACTCTACGAAAGAACAATGTATAAAAATCTCTATTCTTATCTTTTAAATAGTAATCTTCTTTATGAAGGCCAACTTGGGTTTCTTTTGAACAGATCTCAATTTATAGCATACGATGACTCATCTAAAACAAACCAGATTTCGATAACTTGTGGAGTTCCGCAAGGTTCAATTCTAGGACCTCTCTTATTTCTTATTTATAATTATATTAATGACATTTTTAAATCTTTAAACTACACTCAATCTATCATATTTGCTGATGACACTAACCTTATTTACAGTAACAAAGATATAAAAACTCTTTTTTTAAATACTAACAAAGACTTAATAAGTATAGATGAATGGTTAAAAGCTAATAAAATTTCACTTAACGTTACCAAAACTAATTATATTTTATTCCATAACGTTAACCAACACGATAATATACCTTTAAAATCACCGGATCTTGTTATACGTAATAATAAAATACAAAGAGTTAAGACTGCAAAGTTTCTGGGTCTTAACATTGATGAATCTCTAAGCTGTGATCATCACATAAGCTACATAGAAAAACACTCATCCAAAATATTGGCCTTACTTTACAAAGTAAGATTTTTCCTGGACGAAAGCTGTATGAAACAAATATACTTCTCTTTAATGCATAGTTATCTATCTTACGGTAACATTACATGGGCGAGTAATTATAAAATAAAACTGTCTAGACTTCTATCTATGAAGAAACATGCGCGTAGAATTATAAAGAAAAAAAACAAAATGAAACATGCTTTACCCTTATTGCACGAATTAAATATTTTAACGATTTACGATATTAATATTTACCAACATCTTATATTTATGTACCGTTTCAAAACTGACAATTTACCTGTCATTTTTAAGCACATCTTTTGTAGCATATCAAACGACAAATATAACCTTAGATCTCACGAATTATTTAATTTTAACAGTATATTGTTTAAAAAGAAGAAATGTGAATTGTGCATATTACATAGAGAACCTCTCATTTGGAATAACTTTGAAGAGCCATTAAAGAACGCAAATAATATAATCGCTTTCAAATCTTCAACAAAGAAATCCATTTTATTGAAATATAACTAATTCTTTGTCTCTTTTTTTTACGTTGAAAATATCTAGTTGACGCAGAATTATATATTCTTATTTTTTGGTAAAAAAAAAACAAGAAAAAAAAAACAAAAAAAACAAAAACAAAAAAACTTGAGATATGTGCGAAAAGATCGAAGGGTCTGCACCCCAGGCTCTACAAATGTTTTTTAAACAAATAAATTGCACCAAAGAATTTTTTACTTTGACAGAACATTGAGCCAAAAGGTGTTTAAAAGGAAATTATTATTCCAGCTTGTGTACCAAAATATGTAGCACTAAAACTTTCCAATAATTGTTAAAAAATTGATGAATGGAAGTCATATTTAAAAGTTCTTGCATTACTTATGTATTCTTCCATTACATGTTGTTGCAGTAACTAATTTGGTCGAGTCAAGGACCTTATGGTCGGTCGAACTGAGTCAATCTTTTCGTTTGAAGTGTAGATTTGCAAATATTATTTTCTTTATGTTTGATGAGATCTAGAAATAACTAAAATTCGCAGGTTAGCTCTGATAAATTAGCGTCTTATACGTGTAAGCTGTTTAGCTTCGGAAACTAAATTGAATCTTGCTAATTTTCGACAACAGAGCAAAATGTTAAAGATCTTAACTTTCGAAAAATTGTATAATTTTTTTTAAGCGACAAAAAATACGAAGCAAACTGGTGTGTAGTTCGCACTGTAAACAACATTCCGTCTCGGATAATATGAGTGAGCGCATAACACTGGAGCGGTTTGATTTCGGAATAATAAAAATCAGCACTGGTGAAACGATTCCCGGACATTTCCCCGACAGTCATTTCCCCGACAGACATTTCCCCGACGGACATTACCCCGACCGGACTTTTCCCCGACGCGGACAATTCCCCGACCGGACATTTCTCCGACCAAATGTTTTGCTTGTTTGTTTTTAAACAAGCCTTCCAGAACGCTCATTAAGCATATCATGAAGCATTACCTCAACCCGGAGTTTTAGTATATTTAATTGCACCCATTTGTGCTACGGTTATTTTTGATGAAATACGACGTTTCTATTTATAACCGCTCACTAAACAACTTTGCGATGGTATGGTCCCGAACCCAGAACCTTTCGGTTAAGAGCCGAACGCCATTACCAATGCGCTATCGCCAGAAATCGTTTTTAATAGTTCACGAAAAGTGAAATAAGTTATTATCTTGAGCAATTAGTGATGAATGATATTGAGATAATAGATCACACCTGCAACAAAACGTAATTGCTGTAATGAAGTAATTGCTATTTTGTACATCCACTAATCAGATATGTATCTATTGTCATCCAAACTTCTTTTTTTTTTTAATTTATTTTCCAATTGCATATACATATATAAATTTTGTGCATACAGCTGCGGTACTCGTAGAAGACCGTAGAATTTAATTTGACGACAGGAAGGTAGTGTTCTAATAAAAGTTTGTTCTTTGTTGTGGCAATCAATTTTGCTGTAAACTTACAAGGTATTTCGAGGCCTCCTTGAACTAAAACCGATCTTCTGTAGTGTGTACTAGTCAACTCTGCCGTCACGGTCGGCCAACGATCTAATAAGTTTTTTAATAAGTTTTTACTAATAAGGAAGATGGAGATGATGGCGGATAATTTCTCCCGGGGATGAACGTTAATGCTGATGCAGAAGATGACGAGTTTTA
This sequence comes from Candelabrum cocksii, assembly GCA_963930725.1. NCBI lineage: Eukaryota > Metazoa > Cnidaria > Hydrozoa > Anthoathecata > Candelabridae > Candelabrum > Candelabrum cocksii. Next base: position 3,254,152 of record OZ005668.1, on the reverse strand, counting down.
GTATATTTGCATTGTACTTGCTATTTTGTAGTAACATCGTTTTTCTTTCTACGAAGCCTAATGAAGCCTACATGACGTTGTCTAGTGTTTTCGGCTTGATTAGTGCATGTTTATTGGAATAGATCTAAAGTCTGGTCCGTAGAAACTGCTTATAAGAAAATCCGTCTCCGATTTTTCAAATAATCCGTAGGAGGTTGTATTAATTTTAAAAGGAATTGAGTGTCCAAACGCTAAGTTGCTTGGAACGACAAGAAAAATTATCGTAAGTTCAACTTCACTCGCAACATTTTATGTACGCAACTTTTTATGAATGTCCTGTCTCGCAATATTTAATGTACGCAACTTTTTGTTTTAAACTTGCAATTTTATTTTCGCAACTTTTCTTTCGGCAACAATTTCTTCCTTTCAAGTATTTAAATGTTCGATTGGGGAAATGTCTGCGTCGGAGAAATGTTCGGTTGGGGAAATGTCCGTCGGGGAAAGGTCTTTCGAGGAAATGTCCGTCGAGGAAATGTCCGGTTACCGACTTTACAGGAATTAAGCGTAAGTCAACACAGTAACGCACATCATGTTTACTCTTCCCTGCCTAATAAACGTCCCCTCCCGCTTATTAATTTTTTGAAATTGTCCGACCCCCCGACCCCCCCGGAGCTCTTGGGGGAGTCCCCCCTCCCCTCCGTTTATTAATTTTTACTTTTTGTCAAAGAGTCATTTTCAAAAGTTTGAATAAGTGAAATTATGTGAAACTTCTTTCATGCCTGTGTTTTTGTTTTAATCACCCTGCGCTATCAAAATGTAAACAAAACATCTGATTTGCGCAGGTTGCATCGTACGATGTTTTTTGAACCAATCAAATTTCAAGATTTCGAACACAACAATTCCAACTCGAATTCGAGAAGAGAATTAAAGCGAAGGGGAAGATGTTGATGAAAATCGCAATGCCTTTGATATGTTTCAATACCTTAATTCCTTTAATTTTCGTCCCTTTTTAATTTTTGCTCACCTTTTCTGCGCGAAAATAAAAGGGCGCGAAATAGTAAAAATACCAAAATAGAAGGGGAAAACATGTATTTTTATTCACAGAACAGTGGTATACAGATAAAATCTAGCATAGATCTACTCATCGATAGGAAATAATGTAATTCTTAGTTGATGAAAGTAGAGCCTTAACTGATGCAAAAAAATGAAGACCTGACTATATATTAAAGTAATAACAACATAACAAGCTATTCATTCCATAGTGTTCAATATCCAGAATTGAGTGTATATTTGTCAATGCGCTAAAAGGGAAAAATGCTCTAAAATGTGGAAGGTTAATAAATTTTTCACTATTTCTTGTTAATGCTAAAATAAGCGCATTGGCAAAAAAACTAAATATAGAAGGAAATTGTAATCATAGCTTATAAAGTAACGCACATTTCTAAAATTAATTATTGAACACCATCATCTGAGTACTTTGAGTACTGAAAAACTGTCGTTTTTTCTGTCTTATAAATATTATATTATATATAAAACTATAAATTGGTATCTTGAAACTTCAGGATCTCTAATAATAAGGTTGTAGTTAGATATTGCATATATATAATCAATTTAGAGCTTCAATAACTTGCATGAATAATAAAAAATACCATAAATTTGCTAATTTTGAAACCATGTGATAACTTGAACTACCTAGATGTTACTGCAATGCCAATAATAAAAGATCTAATTGTAAACCAATAATTTATTTTACAACTATTGATAGTGAAGACGCCATTCAATAGCCTTTGTCATTTTTACAATCAATAATAAAAATTTCATAGAGTTTAGAGGAGAGAAATTCTTTTGGTGGGGTTTCATATAGCACATTTACGATATATGAATTTATATCTTTAACATCTCACCACCTGTTGGCCCAAATGTTATGGAAATATTTGAATGACAAATTGTCTAGAGTAACTTCAACTATATCATTTCTAATGGTGTTTAAATAACACAAGCTTGTTCAGTTTCTTTTGTACTTTTTCACCCGTAATTTTCTGCATTTGTTGTTTTGCCAGATGATGGAGCCGCACCTTACAAGGACATGCCTGTCAGAAGTGGTGTCCCCAAGCGATCTGTTTTAGCAGCGCTTTTATTTATTGTGTACGTCAATGATCTACCATCCGTAGTTAATTCTATTCTATTTCTATATACGCCTCAACTAAATTTAATTTATATCATTTATACACTAATTTTTAAACGTGAAATATTCCTAATAAGTTTCCTAGGAAGAGTAAAAAGCGAATTCAAATTGAAGAGTGAACCCCAATTAAATGTTTCAAAGCAAAACCCGAACAGTTGTAGAATTTTGTGCTAGTCGTGAAACCAATAAAAAACTGTATTAAAATAATGAACAAATTCAAGTGTAAATTTTGGTATTATTGTCAATCGGGCAGATGTGACTCTATGAACAAATATTTATGTTGATTCTGTGGATGAGTTTAGATTGATTTTTGTACGACTTTTGCTATTTGTACGGAACGCAACACTGGATCAAAACACCCGTAGCTATAATCAAAGAGACATCAGTAATTGTATTTAATGGTCCGCGCTATATAAGGACATGAAGTGATGATGCAATACATCTTTTTTGACCCTGAAGACAAAAGCTGCCAATTCAGAAGGTCCATCATATAGTTTGGAAACTAGAGACCCTAAGGATAATAAAATTTATTTAAGCCTAATTCCCGCGAGGAGGCCCATAGCCTATGTCGTTAAGACAAGAAGTCCAACTTTGCTTCTGAGTTCCATTCTCCTATATTAAATCGCTCATTGGGTGTTCATTCTTGATAGATTTTTCCTCCCCTTTAAGTTGTTGCAGAGATTGGTTTTTGGATTAAATCGCTACTCGATACTTCGAACAGTCAACTTTTATTTTTTTATTTCTATGCCAATTACATCAAACCTCTTGTTCGTATAATCCATCATTAATTTTTTCAATACTTTGTAGTATACACTGACTGTAATACAAGTTTTTGCCAAGCACGATGGAAAGACTTAGCGTTTGGACACTCAATTCATTCCAAAATTAATACAGCCTACTACGGATTATTTGAAAAATAGGAAACGGATTTTCTTATAAGCAGTTTCTACGGACCAGACTTTAATATTTTCATACCTCAATTTTTACAGAAAGGTGTAAACTTTATATAACTTTACTTACACAAAAAAGGTCCAAAAACGAGGAAAAAATAAAAATTTGCGGGAAGAAATTGTTGCGAACACTGGAAATAATTAAAAGTTGCGGGAAGAAATAGTTGCGAATTGTAAAAAAATGAATTGTTGCGGGAAAGAAAAGTTGAGAAAGTTTCGAAAATTTGCTCGCAACATTTTCTTCCCGCAACGTTGTTTCACGCAACAATTTCTTCCTTTAAAGTATTTGTTATCAGTGAGTGACATATTTTGAAAATATTTAAATTCAATTCGACACGCAGCTATCACACCACTGTCACACACTGCATATTTTCTACAGGGTGGAAAAGCTGGGAAAAGAGGACTTTTTGAAAGAAGGGCTGGAAAAGCTGGAAAATAATATAGTTTTGAATTATAAAAGCTGGATTTTTTGGCAAAAAACCTTTGCTAACTTTGTTTTGTTGATGTTTATGAGACAAGAACAGGAGGCTTTTAATTAATTTATTCTGTTATTTTTATAGATCATTGTTACGATTATCTAAAATGTATTATGATATGGTAATTCCTTAGTGCTTTCAAATGTTGCAAAGCGCCTACCCGAAAGGTCTAAATCTTTTTCCGGATTTCGTGATTTTTCATTAATCAATTTCCAGAAGTTTGGATGACATGCTAAAACCCTTGACAAGTACCCAACACATCCTTAGGATATTGTTATTTGTTCTGAGCAGTTGTTGATCGGTTCTGTGGTGCAATTTGATATAAATTCCAGATGTGTTTGCAAACGTTCGAAGATGAAGCAAAATTTATTTTCAATTTGGTGTCGGGTGTTGGAAATACAGTTAATTAATTGGACATTTTTCAAAGTCGATTACAAAGCCGTAATGAGAGAAAGTGGGAAACATAAAAACTGGGCATTACACATTGTTTGATTTCAATTCCTAATACAACAAACTCTTGTAAAAAAATAAATAAAAAAGGTACTGAACTTACTTAAACAGCGAATAAACCGCAGTACTTTTACCAGGGATGTGGCAGAATTCGATCCGAGTGGGAGTCCATCCAGGGACCTTTTGATTCTGAGCGCAACGCTTAGACCACTCTGCCACTGCTGCGAACTTAACCGAATCCTGTTCCGAGAGTTAAATGAACAACAAAAATGACAATATGAAAAATAATAACAGTTGACAAAAAATCACGTTGCGCACGGGTTAGTTTGTACAGCTTTAAAATCCTTTACTTCCTTGATGTTCTCCTTTTTCTAATTTAGAATTATAATTTTTTTTCCAGGGTATTTCAGGGTAACCCCTGGTAGTGATCAGGGATAATTTTTGGATCATCATTTAAACCTCGAATTATCCCTGGTCACCCTTTTTCCGTTTAAGCTAAACAGCTCTATACAAAATATGTTTTCATTTCAACAATGGGTCAAACATTTTTTCTAAGACGGTGGATGTATCGTAGGACAACAAAAGCGGACATTTGTAACAAAAGAAGTTCATAAAATGACTGACAAATTTGCTATGTAGAAAATGAAGCACAAAATTGAAAATAATGGATGGATTTTAGTATATAGGTTTCAAAAAATCACTTTTGCACAGTGCCCAGCATTGACAGTACTAATCAAAATGTGATATGGTACAGAATCGAACAAAGTGTACACTTCAAGTGAGTTTTTCATTATTTTAAGAATTTTTATCAGTGCCAATACTGACATTTGCGCTTTTAAAAAAAGAACACTGGCGTCCTTATATCTAGCTTTCTTTTGAAAAGGCCGCACCTCCTATAATCTAAGGGTAGATACGCCACTACCTAATTTTCTTTGATGACAAGACCAAGTTAGTGTCCAAAAAGTACTCCAGTGCTAGGAGAAATGATCCTTCGAAATATCTAAGGTATTTAGTCTTCGAAACAAATAGTTGAGGGGGGGGGGGGTTAAGCCTTGTAATTGCCCACGAGTTTTTATTACAAGACAAATTTCGTTATTTTTTCTTCCTTCAGATCTTAAATAATTCTTAATAATATGTATTCCAATTTTATAACTCGTTATAGCATAATTAACAGACCAGAATATGATGACGCCATTTTCAGATATTTTTTTTTTGAATTTTACAAAAAGTCGACACCGCGACTGTTATAACGTGACATTGTATCTTTTGGTGAACATAAACTTCTCTCTCTCTCTCTCTCTCTCTAATGATGGTAATACGACTTTGCATGCGTAGGAGGTCTTGTATCTATCCATTTCTTCAGGTTGATACCTTGGATTGAGGTGCATTCATATCTTCTATCGTACTCGTTATGTGCTTTCAAAGCTTTCTTTCCCATCGACACAATACCACGTGCATTATCGCAAATGACCTTCGCTAAACTGCTTTTCTTTATTTCATGTAGCTGACTCGCTTTGAATACACCTCGACGTTTGTAAAAGAATCTATCACCGTCTCTAAGTTCAGTAAAGTGTCTTTTTATAATGCATTTAAACGTTGGTCCAACTAGAGAGCCAGGGACAGGTTCTTCAGCTATTCCAGCCGCAAACAGATCAATATGATTGCTTACATCACCATAAGCTTTCTCAAGTGCTGCTCTAGCGAAAGGACATGGTATTTCGTTTTGCAAATCATCAAAGGTCTCTGCTTTTTTGAAACCGCAAAATTTTCTCCATGCGTTGTAGTCAGGAATACCATGATCCCTTCCACGTTGAATATTTAATGCCGCAAGGTTGCCTTTACCCTTCTTCCCAAACTCAATAAAAAGTTTTTTGAAAATTCCATCAGCAAACTTTCGATCAACTTTATTTGAGTTATTACCGACCATTCCAAACAACGTAGGTTCAATACCAAAATCATGTATTACAGAGTTGTTAAAGAAGGTACCTCTCAAAGGAAGTTCTTCTGCTATAGGATCAAAGTTTGCGTTTAACTGACTCCAATGATTCCGTATTTGGCTATGACCGAACCTGAAAGCTACTGTGGAAAAAACATTAGGCGTTTGAGCATTTACATGTTGATTGTACCCTTTATATTTGGGAAGCTCGGTTAACGTGGGAACATATTCGTTGTAAACAATGTGCTGCAATATGCCCCCCACAATCTTTCTTGTTTCTTGGTATATCTTCTCTCCTTTCCAATGTTTGTTATAATATTTCAACTTTTCTGCAATCCTATTATGTTCTCTTACAAACAAAGTATGCAAAACGCCCAATCCGATATGTTCATTGACCCGGCCGTCTCCTGCTTCGTAACAACCACCATGCCTGTTGTGGCAGCTAGCTCTGGATTGTACGTTCAAAGGAAGAAAGCCAGGTCTGGACTCCTTCAATTTACCACTGCCTGCGAAAAAGTTATAGCTTTTTTAGAGGGTTTCCCAGTATCAGTTCGTGTATGCGAGACATAACATAGCCCTTTCTTCAACTATATCCATACACTGATGTTATAATGAGTGAGAGAGATTGGTTGAATAGTAAACTTTGCTGTTCACCGTATTAAATTGTGTAAACTTCAAACAAGCGGTAAAGTTCTATTAGCACATAGTAGCAAACCAACAAACTTACCATCTAAGGCTCTAATATTCCTAGAAGATTTGTTGTTGCTACCGTATATATGCGAAGAATCGAGATATGCGGTGGGCTCGTTGATCTGTTGCCTCGCTGTTCGTCTTTGATTTTTTTGACAAATCGCTTGAGAACGAGCGAATTTCAGGCAACCAGGTTTGCCATATCCCTCTTGGATAGGAAAGCACGGATATTTAAAGTCTTTAAGACTCCCCTTGGCGCACCTATAAACAGGGTACGTTGTTAAAGAAATAGTAAGAAACATAGCAATGAAATAAGGCACATATCCCTTTGTTTTGTTTATTTATTTTTTTTAACGAGGCTTCCAGAACGCTCATTAAGCATTATCATGAAGACCTCGACCCGGAGTTTTAGTATTGAACCTCCATACAAAATATTCTAACATAATATAATAACTTGATTTGAATACATGGTAACTATTTACTTTGGATTCAGACATCCACCAGAATTAATCGAATGGTCAATGTCGTGATCAGTATACTGCCCGAATGTCATATGTAGAGTGGAAACCGTGCTTTCATCTTTGTTTTTTGAATCAATGACATTTTCAAAGACTATTTCAGCTACTTCGCTAGCAGTCGGGACACCTTTTTGCTTCAATAGAGGGTGTCCCAGTGGGGTGTCCAACCCATGATAGTCATAATATTTAGCAGCTGAAAAAGTTAGAAGAGGGTTAATAACAGGTGTAGCTGAAGTTTTCGTTTCAATGGGGACTCGGAGTTGTTGGTGTACTTACGTAGGTATCTTTTGATGGCAGTCCCCGCTGCGCCCTGTGTGAGGTTGTGCAAGTTGTTACAAGTGCCATCGATCGTGCGATATGAATGAATTGACCGTTTTCCGTAACAATCGGCCGTTGTCGGCGGCTGTTTGCAATCGCTGAGTGTGTTACCTAACTGGTCTAAAACGCAATATGGATAGACTTTATCGATGGACGCTTTCCAGATGACCCAATTTGGTCTGCAAAGTAATGCTTACTAATTATGCTCTTTCGATGGTAGCCGTGCACCGTGATTGAAAGAAGAGCTACCACAATCCAAAACATGATTTCGTTTTTGAAAAACACGGATAGCAGTCCAACTATTTATACTCCGTTAGTTAATTGCGAACGATTAAGAGTATTATTGACGTAGGAGAGTTATATCACACTTTAATTATATTTTGTGTTATAAAACCCTAATCATGAACAATTTCGTCGTCACCTCGTTGCATGCTCGACATTTTTGTAAAAATGACTAAATTTATTCCTGCAATCAATATCATGTCTCTGTATTAATGGAACGAGAGCACTAGTTTCTAAGGATTTAAACCGATCTTAACACCTTCATAGTTTTTAGGATATCAGTTGTAAAGAGAATCTCCTGACCTTTTTGTTAAGAATGGTTTTGAACGCAAGAATGAAAGCATATTTCAACCACGTTTGAGACAACTATTGCTTGCATATGTTCTTCTCAAAATTAGACAGTAATTTTAGTAATCACATAGTGAACTACCAATATAAGCGTTTGCAGGGCTACCTATTCTGCTTTCCTGATAATATGTGTAGTGTATGTCACAGTTTTAAGTGATTAAAATAACGATAGAAATGCTCGAAGGTTTAAATAGTTCTTAACGAGGTGGCAAGGTATATTTTCAGTCCCAGTTTACACTTAAATTTTCAATTTTGCCAAACTGAAATCATAATATAATCGTAAAATCAATTTTTCAAAGAACATTTTTAGAATCTGCTTAGTATTGCAATTTTAAAATGGAATACCACATGGTAATAGTCACGAAGTGAAACTACAACGAAACTATCTTGTTAAACAACCCCTCGCGTTACGTAATCACCTAATTAAGGCTAAAATTGTATACAGATTATCCCTCGTGTTTCGAAAGTGGGATATTGCTTGTTTGATTTTAATCTTCAGTTATTGCTGAAATAAATGTTAATCATGCATTTATACCATTAAAGGACGGCGCTTGTGATGACTAAAATGTTAAAATGTTGGGGTCACCTTTCCTCATCAACACAACAAACGATTTACATGTTTTTATGCATCTTGTGAAAAGTGGTGCCGCCAGTAATACTGGAATATAGCAACTTAATCAAAAAAACTGCCTTTTCAAATTTACCTTCCGTAAATAAACCGAAGCATAAGAAATTGCTTTATAAGCAAATTAAATATAAGGTATGATTTCACGTGCGAAAGAACTGCGTGGGCAGACTCGTCAGAAAAACAAATTTGTGAATAATAGGCAAGTCTACTTTGCTTAAACGTGGCCACAAACTTGATGACTTTTCCGTGGTTAAACTACCCCTCCAAATACTTAATAAAACAAAAGCAAAGTTCAAATTTAAATTCAAATTCAAATTGTTGTTTATTCACCATATAATAAAAATACAGAAATACATAGAAAAACAAATTACAAAAATCTATAGTTGGTGTCACTCGATAGCATAAAGCTGAACAATGTAGTGACACCACAGTAGAAATATACGTAAATATATATATATATATATACAGTAGAAATATACGTAAATATATATATATATATATATATATATATATATATATATATATATATATATATATGTATATATATATATATATATATATATATATATATATATATATATATATATATATATATATTATATAATTGGCAAAGATACACACAACATAAAATACAAACCACCAAGCAAAACATATATTTGTTTAATTACACTAAGCTAAACAATTGATTTACCCCTGATGCTAAGTTTGACTAAATTAGAAAATTGTTTACTGTTTAAATCAAATATAGAATTTAACCAATGCATGTTTTTACATTTTACATCAAAAATATTTCTAATATACCGTAAATGATTGAATAAGCGCCCAGGGCGCTTATTAGAAATTTTAACTTTCAGAGGGGGCGCTTATTTAGCAGGGGCGCTTATTCATTTGAATCAAGAAATCGATAAACATATAAATAACATAGTATCTAATAAAAGTCAAAATAAAATTTCAAATACTACAAACTGATGAAAATGTTAGCTGCAAATATCTATATCGTCATCCTCTTCGTCGTCAGAGTCAATTTGCAAAAAGTTTGGAGTAGCCTCGTTGACATCTTCTTCGTTGATTTCGGTGAAAGGATTTTCATCTTTTTCTGTCAAAATGGACAGTTGAGAGGCAAGTTTCTTGAGTGCTTGTGGGCCACATCCCAATAGAAATATCAAGCGTCATGGATTACCTTTTAAGGGACTCACCAAAAAATCGACTTGACGCAATTGTTATCAGCAAAAGAAAACGAGAAGTTGGAGTTGTTATTCCTGCACAGTACATCGCAAATACCAAGGATTTGCGGGTCGCCAACATTCTTAAAAGGATGCTGGAGAAACGAAAAACAACATATTCACATTTTGACATTTGACATAAATCAGCATGTAAGAAAAATGCCTATATTTAATAGTTAATAATATCATAATATCGTCTTAATATCAATTTATGTCTTTTATACGTTTGTTTGAATAAGCGCCTCCTTACAACCCAGGCGGGGCGCTTATTCAGTTATTTACGGTAATGTCTCTAATTGATTTGTTCCATTCAATGATGCTTTGGTGTTTAATTGAGTATTTTCCATAAAAAATTGTATTTATTATGTTAACAAATTTCAAGTTCATTAGCTAAGGCATTGCGAGATGGATAAAGATAAAAATGACAAAGATTAGTGAAGAAAGTGCCAATCGAAGGGGGGGATATTTTGGTTTAAAAAATCAAAAACAAACATAATGTTGAGGAGTTTAATAGTAGACCAAAATGGAAAGAGATTCAATTTAGTAAATGCAGCAGTTACATTTGATCTAAAAGTTATCACGGTTCGTCTCGTTATCATATCGAGGCAATTGAATTCTAGAAAGATCTATTACTGAGCTATCCCAAATTATTTTTATTAGAACAATATTTATACAGGGTATATAATATAACACTTCAGAAAATATTCACAAGTAAAAAGTTCTGTTATCAATGTGTGCCCTGTTTCATAAACGTATACTTGAGAAAATTAGTCAAAAAAAAAGATTATACTTAAAAATTAAAAAAAAGAGTAGAAAAGTATTTTTAAAAAGTATAAAAAGAAACAAGAACCTAGTGAGAAAGCGCGAAAGACCTAGCTAAGCATTGATTTGAACTTAGCAAAATCTTTGGTGTTCCTAATATCACGTGTGAGCTCATTGTACAGCTTGGCTCCAGTGTGATAGAAGGAACCTCGAGCATATTCTAACTTTAGCCTTGGCACTTCAAGTAAAATTCCATTATTTCGCGTGTTTTTGCCATGGTGGATAACCCGAAAATAACCATTAAAATTAGAGCATATGCTTCCATCCAAACATTTTCGTACTGTTTGAAGAGCTTTCACTTTTATCATTTCTGCTGGAGATTTAATCTTTGTTGATGTTTCACTAGAGTTCATTATTTCAGTTGCTCGTCTGTGTAGGCTTTCAAGTTTCGCGATTTTCCCTTGCGTTTTCTTCAAGTGTGCTGTGGCGCAATAGGTCCGGATCGGAATTATCATTGATTGATAAAGCAAACCGCACGAACCAGATGAAATACCTAATAATCTGTTACTTCATTCAAACCTATTACAAATAGTATATATTTATCAAGATTTTGGTTCTAATTTGTATTCCTGCTGTTGCTATGTTTTTATTTCAAAACAGGGGCGGTGTTAGCATTATTGGAGCGGGGTGAGTGAAGTCCAGTCGAGTTCCTTCTCGGTGCATTAAGTAAGTGCATTTACTATTCAAGATGAGGAAGAAGATAAACTTTCCGATCATCAACATTCCATCCAAATGTTTATCAGAACAATATATGGTATGTTTGCAGCTATACCTTTCATATACAATGTTTTTATGTAAGCAAAGAAGAAGCTATTTATATTGTTAACATGTATATCATTTTCCCTTGAATTTGTAAAATTGGCATCATACTGTAAGGGAAATATTTATTTGATTATCAGTAAGAAGGGGTGAAACTAAACCCTGATCATTTCACGAACGCATGTTATTGTTTGTTGTTGATTATGATTTAATTAGTAAAAATTAACAGCTGAAAGTTTGATTGTCGGCTTAGCTATTCATTGCGTCACGTTTTGACCACATTCACGTTGCACGCTAATTTTGTAATCGTCACAAAATTTCCTTTTTAAATTGTGCTTTTGTTCATTGTGGTCATTCCCCCCCCCTCGTCATTACAGCCGCGTGTTTTTTAGCAAAACTTTCGGAAATTAAAATTGATGTCGAGAATTGCTTCTTAAGACGTGCGTTCAAAATCCCACATGAAAGAGTGCTCTGTTGAAGTTCTTCCAAACCTCTTGCTCGATAATGATAAATGTTTCTTGCATATAAATCTATTTCTCCATTCATTTCAGAATACAAGGCATTTCTGATAGAAAGGCCGTCATTTCCCTTCAAGTGAAAGATAATGAATTTGTTTTTATAGAAGTTTATTGTTTTTTATATAGTTTCCTACGTCAAATCATCCATATGAAGATGTTGATAAGCATTATGACCCTATTCAAAGTGTACTCTCGAGTATGGAATAAGCGTCCTGCATAGAATAACCGTCCACCCTGGAAAATTTGTTAAAAGTTACTAAGCGTCTACCATGGAATAAACGTCCAAACTAAATTGTCCTTAAAAAAAGTTTTTTAATCCTGGAGTCAGCTGTATCAACTTATTTTGAAAGTTTCTTAATAATTGCTTGACTGGGAGAAATGGGTGGGAATAGATAAAAAATATGTCTAATATTACTTCAAACTAATGAACAACTTATACGAATATATGAAAGTTTGTTATATAACGAAACGGTAAGTATTTTGGACAAACGCCACTAATATGCTACACTCGTGTGCTAATTTGTTTTTTAATGATCTTAACGAACCAACTCTCCTTTTTCTTTTCGAGTACTTTCCCTGTAATTTACGAAATTGAGCCATCTAAGATGCAGTCAACGAAAATATGAATATTGTTAAGATTTGCGAACCGAACAACAATATAACATCGCAAACAACTTTTCTCAAATAATAACAAAAACACAAGTCAACTCGATCAAGTTCGATCTAGAAAAAGAATCCAATGAAAACATTGCATTGTAATAGAAAAATCAAATAAACGTCCATGATGTAATAAACGTCCACATTGGAATTTTTTGCAGAAATTGAAAAACGTTCAGGAACAGGATCAAATAAGAGTTTCCAGGATGGATTTTAAATAAACGTCCATGGTCGCTTATTCCATACACGGGAGTATTCGATGAAATACATGAGCGAGATTTTCTTTTTATTATGGGCAATTTTAATGCCAGAGTCGATGGCCTACATTCCACATATCCAAAATATGTTGGTAAACATACTATTGAAGCCAGTAATGACAGAAGAGAACTCCTCGCTAGTTTTTGTTCTGCTAACAATCTTCATATAGTGAGGGCTGTTAGCATTAAAAACCATAACAATAGTTCAAATGGTGAAGAAAGCATGGAACTTGATACAAATGTCTATCATAATATTCCAAACAAGTTTAGGGTGGGAGACACACACAAAAGTCACGTGATCGCTGACGACAGCACTTTTTTGCTGGGAAATCAACTTTCTCAAATTTCAACATATTGTATACCGTTGAAAAGGAAATTCGATGTAGATTCCAAAAAAGAATTACCTCATATCGTAAAAATTAACCTATGAAGAGTTATTGGTGCTTAAAGTCAGCAAAATGACGTCATCAAATTTTACTTAAAACCAGTAATTTGCTTTCGAGGAGAGCAAAGATTTTTCGATGCAAATTTTCCTTGGCTATTTAATACCTTGCATTGTAAAATTTGTTTTTTGAAATAAGAAAACAACGTTTGAAGATCTTAGTACGTGTGTTGACTTGGCGCGACGCTTGAGCGCCATCCATTTTCATGGCTAGTTGATTCAGCAGGTGTGTTGTTACAAACTCCGTAGCGGGTTCCAACTTCCATCGCCACCGTTCTGCTGTCTGGATCAACCAACACCTTTTGTGGGGTCTGATGAGCGTCGACTTAGGTGCCTTAACTCGGCGTTTGGTTCATCCCACATCGCCAGTTCTGCTTACCAAAAATGGCCCACTAAGAACTCTCATTCTGTGTCCCACTTCAATTGAACAAGCCGGGCCTTTTACCAATTTAAAATTTGAGAATGGGTTAAGGTCGTTTCAACCCTAAGACCTGCTCTAATCATTCGCTTTACCTGATAAAACTGTTCCGAGTCCCAGCTATCCTAATGGAATCTTTGGAGGGAACCAGCTACTAGATGGTTTGATAAGTCTTTTGCCACTATACCCAAGTTTGACGATCGATTTGCATGTCAGAATCGCTACGAGCCTCCACCAGAGTTTCCTCCGGCTTATCTCTATTCAAGGATAGTTCATCATCTTTTGGATCCCAACAGATGTGATCTTACTCAAACCTTTCTAGGAGTAGAACAGGTCGGTAAATGATGCGCTCACTCGGCGACGAACAAGATCTCACTTCGGCCCTTGCAGACCTTCACTTTTATTGCGCACGAAGGTTTCGCTCACCCGAAGACTCGCACACATGTTATACTCATTGGTTTGTGTTTCAAGACGGGTCGTATGAAAGCATATAACCGCCAAAAACCTGGGCACATCGTGTACGCTTGCCTCGCCGACAGTCGTGCACGCAGTGTGGTCTGCTCGACGAAGAACCGGAACGGGAGAGGCCAGCCCGTCAAAAGGTCAAGCATGTGCCGTTAATCACCTCTGTTGGCGACGAGCTCGCCGCGACAAACAATAACACCGGCAGGAGCCGGTCTCCGGGCTTCTCTCTCCGACAGATGTTGACGCACGCTTCAGGGAAGTGCGACCAAAGGCGATACCTCACCGTGACACGACAGTCCATTCGAATCCGCGCAACCGCGCTTCGAAAATTGCGAAGGAAAATGCCTCTACAGGTCAGGATAAAGAGTAGCTCTCTAAACTTCTTCCATGCTGATCGTATTCTAGCTGTGGTTGCTTCATAACAGCCACCTTTCACTCCGGTTGCATCACAAAGGTAGCGATGTAACAACTTCAAGAGGTTCTCCATGTAGTTCTACTTGAACAGCTACATGTGCGACTGGAACAGGCCAAAACATGGAACAGGCCAAGACATCTTTTACATTTGAAGTTTGGATCTTCTTTAAGCCTGCTATTGATACCAGAACAGGCCTTATGTATCCAATGTTTGCAAGATGAACACATAATGGAGTTAACACCTTTTCTACAAACACCGCAAGGAAGCTTTTGGGATTTGACAAGTAATTTGACAAGATTACCCAAACTTTTCGGTTAAGTTTAAAACTCGTTAAATTCGACAGTGTAGCGCCCGTGCGGCCCAGAACATCTAAGGGCATCAAAGACCTGTTATTGCCTTCCTAACTTTGGTTAATCACCAACAGTCCCTCTAAGAAGTCAGTCACGATTCGTGAATCGTCTGACCATTTAGCCAAAAACCAAAAACTTTGGTTTTAAAATAATGCCCGCTGATGGGGATGGAAACGTGAAAACCAGATATTTACCCCTCGCTGGACAACATTGCCAGAAGCATCCAAGTTGTATGTAAAACTTGTAAAGTGTGAGTGCAAAGCCCGTTGTCAGAAACGATGCAGCTACAGAAGGTCAAAGATGCCGTCCTGCACAGAAATTTGCAAATGCAGTGGTGGTTGTTGATATATATATGAGCTTAAATAACTTTTTAACACTTTAACCTTTAACTGAGGCTAACATAATTCTTTTTCATAATCTAAATTAAATTTCCTTTCCGACGGTATATAATATGATAAGGTTTGGAAAAAAACGATTTCAAGCAAAACTTTGATGACGTCATTTTGCTCACTTTAAGCACCAATAACTCTTCATATGTTGATTTTTACGATATGAGATAATTCTTTTTTTGAATCTACATCGAATTTCCTTTCCAATGGTATATAATATGTTGAGATTTGAAAAAGTTGATTTCTCAGCAGAAAAGTCATGACGTCAACGATCACGTGACTTTTGGGTGTGTCTCCCACCCTAAATTTGTTATATATATCATGATAAACATTTGTACCAAGTTTCATGCTTTCTTCATCATTTGAACTATTGTTATGCTAATAGACCTAACTAATATAACAAACTACGTCTTTCAAATACGTAGGCTCCATACTTGGAAACGCCTCAATGGTGGCAGTGAAGATCAGATAGATTTTACACTTTCTCGACATAAATTTCCCCAAAAGGTCACGGAGAAATCAACTATAAAGAAATATAATATCTCTGCCTTGAAAAACGTTGAAACACCTACTTTTTCCACCTTGAGCTGACCAATCGTTTCATGCCCCTTATTGCTGCTTCTCCTACTGATGTTTAGGAATTTTCCGATACAGTAAATAATAATATCCTTGAAATTGTAAAAGTATGGCGATTCCTCTTTCCAATATAAAATTAACTAAAAAAACTATTAAAAAGGGATAAAATCAATCAACTTAACGTTGATCTTGATGACATTTCTAATCGGTGTACGAACGTATCGAAACTAGCCGTTTCGAAATTGACGATTCGAAACCGACAGTTCGAAACAATATTGTTTTATGTTTTTTAAAATTCACGAATTCGAGTCACGTAATCAAGTGTTTTATCTTGGAACGTTATTACGGTTGCTTTTAGGCGGCCACGAGATATGACGGAGCTTGTATGTATTTGTTCAATATAAATTTTGTGATGACCTCTCTGATATGAATGATTAGTAAATGAAATTTAGTAAATGAAGAACCAACTGGACAAGAACAAAGACCATTTTCTGACACTCCTTCAGTAGATAACACCTGGTCTCACTTCAGTACCTTTGCAGCCTTTTGTTGTTGGCAATAGTTACTTTCTTAAAACAGTGCTTATAAATTATATTATCTTTTACTTTGGGAAGTTCATCTGATTTCCAGCACGAGGTTATTTTTGGAATTTCTGTAAACTATATTTAGAAGTAAAAATCCGTTGTGTGTTTTTGCTTGTATTTTTTTTTAAATACGTTTCTTCCTAACTCCTTCTTTGTCTATTCTAATCTTTATTTTTATTATTTTCATAGCATAGTAGATGATGTAGTACGCGTTTGATGAATTTTCTAATGTTTCTAACAAACCCGTTACCATTTTAGATTTTTTCCCCCGGCATTTCTAAAACTCATTACCAGTCTTCTTTATATGAATAAGTCTAATAAGGATAAATAACTGCGGCTTCCGTTCGCAAAAATACGGCATTTTTAAAAATAATCTCACATCTCTTCTCGTCTATTTACAACTTACACGTTGTTTTTTTTATAAGAAACCTAGCGAAGGCCCTAGTATCAAAAGTTTCTTCATTTTTTAAAAATTTTAGTCCTAAAAGTTTCTTAACTAATTTCTTATTCTAAAGTTTGATTTACAAAGAAAAAAACGCAAAAAAGAAAATAATAAATTCGTTCGATTACACGTTCGATCAGGATGGTTTTCACATTTATAAATACATAGCTACAGTAGTATAGAGTATAAACAGTGAAAAGAGAAAGTTTTATCATTGGAAAATAACAATTTACGTCTATACAAGTTGCTTATCTAAAAATAGCCTGTAAATCTTGGTTCCAAAAGTTTCTTAAATTTTGGAAGGTCTAGTACAAGGTTTCTTATAAAAAAAAACGTGTAACTTCTTTTATATGATCAACTGGCACACTATCCACGACAGAACTTCAAAACGTCTCACTGAAATGCATAAGGTTGATACTATAACTCATGTTCGGCACATTGACAACTCTTTTAGCAGGAAAGTCAGCTGCCCTGGTGTGAAAGCAATCTCCTTGGTATTAATGTTAATTCAAACGCCGTTGTAAGTAAGAGATTATGTTAAACAACTATATTGTGTACGATCTGTACGTTTGAAACATACGCTTTTAAAAACAACATGAAGTGCTATTTCTTCCCAGTCTTCTTACTTGGGTTACTGATTATGTGTCAGGCTAAACAAGGTAAGTGACACGCATAACTATGAAAATAAAATATTAACCACAGTCTACAAACCCGAAAGCTCTTAAATATCTAAAAAATTATTGATTAAATTTTGAAATTTGTTTTCATAGATGGTAATGTACTGATTCGTTTTCATATTGTAAATCTTGATTTTACATTTGTTTTCCTTCCTTCAGTTTGTATAAACTTGTAATTTAAAATTCACTAACCCGGTTAGAAAAATCATTTTCGCAGAACAAACTTTGATGATGATATTTTCGAGTTTCGTTTATTAACGAAATTGCGCTTCTAACCAAATATAGCAGAAAATCAAAACTGAAAATCAACTGGTTTTTTGCGTGTTTTTTCACGAACACAAATTCTGGTTTTTAAATTGAGTGTCTTTCTTTAATGTTAATTCCCTATTATTCATGGAGGTATTGGAAACACGCTCAGTGACTGTAAATGGCCGACAAAAACCGCTGATTGCGAGGGAGCTTCCGATTATCGTACCTTTGATGGAACATGCAATAACCTGGGCGAAGTAATACAAGGAGCAACTGTGACGCCTTTAAAAAGATATTTACGTAAGTGAAAAGTATTCGTGATTGTTACATAATGGGTGTTCCAAGTGCAACATCAATTTTGATGAGGATGAGAATTTGAGGCTTTTTAGTGCGTTTCACTTTGTGATACTGACAATTGAAAGTTTGTTACTTTTGTGTAATTTAGTCACTTTAGAGGAGCTTTTAGCTGGCATGCTCAATGTCGTCTGGAATTGAAGCTAGATTTAACACGCTGAGTTTTTCGCGCAAAATGAATTTTCATGTGATAACTGTTGAAATACTGAGACTTTTTGAAATCATTGAAGCGAAGAATTTTTAACTAATCAACATGCAAGTTAAGAAACGAAATTCTAACTCGAGACAATGCGAATAGTATTTTGTTGTTAATAACGAGAGTGTAGAAGTGACGCATTTTTTTAGCGGCGTTATATTTTGATGAGAAAGGTCTGGACACACCTTTGGGGCATCCGAATTTGGGGAAGTGGGGTGTCCCCACACCATTTGAAATAAGCAGCATAGTTTTCGAAGATGTGATCGAATCGAAGCGAAAAGACATATCGAAAATGTCCAACTTGCACATGGCTTTCGGACAGTTTCTTGATCATGACATCGATCATTCAAAACACGAAGCAGCTTGCATGAAACCAACGTAAGTAAACTTTTCAACACTAAGATAGCCACAGATTAACCATAAGTTTCGGGTGTAAACGAGAATATTCATCTCGCGCAAGACCTTGGGTGTAACCGCTGAGGCGTCTTCGACACGGCTACCATTAACATCTGTACTTTGCCGCATTGAAATGCTAATCACTCGCTGGGGCTGTCTGGCTGGTAGGTTTTGAACTCGCATCACCAGAAATTACGAGAACTAAGCTTTCCCGGTACTGAGGTTCACCAAAATCAACGCAATCTTTCTATCAAACACTGCCGCTCAAAAAACAATAAGGTCCACCTTTAATACCATTGCTATAACATTTAAACATTTTTACAAACCATACAGTTGGTTTAGCGCTGACATATGGTGAAATTTCGGCTGCTATCAGTCTGTCAACCATATGATAATGAATGTTTATACTTTTTATATATAAAATATTTTAACATTTATTCCCATACTAATTTATTCCTTTATGGTTATAAGTAACCTAATGTAAGCAGCATGTAAAAAAACACCAGTTAATGTAAATTTAAATAATATGACTTCAGAAATCATATTTATATGCCCTTCCTCAGGTGCGCCGGTATGACTCGCAAGGATTTTAAATACCCTGCCTTCCCGATAACAGAAGGATCCGGGAAATCTGGCTGTTCAAAGTTTTGTCGGTCGTTTGCCGTTTGTCAAAAGGGAAAGCGACAAGTTCGAGAGCAAGTGAACGAAGTTACTGGTTACGTAGATTCCTCGCATATTTACGGGTTGAGTAAACAGCACGCAAGATTGCTAAGAACTCTAAATGGTGAACACTTGCTTACAAATATACGAGCTATTAAATAACTTAGCAATGTGTAATTTTTAGATACTGGAGAGATGAAAGAAGGTCTTAATAACCTTCTGCCAGCTCTGATAAAGACGAGAGACAAATGTAAGTCTAGGCGCGGTGGGTGCTATTTGACAGGCGACGCTAGGGCGAATGAGCACATTGGTTTAGCATCGTTACACACCCTCTTTATGAGAGAACATAACCGAATAGCAAAGATGTTAAGAGAAATAAATGACCATTGGGATGGCGAGAAGATTTACCAAGAAACAAGAAAGATTGTGGGGGGCATATTCCAACACATTGTTTACAACGAATATGTTCCCACGTTAACCGAGCTTCCCAAATATAAAGGGTACAATCAACATGTAAATGCTCAAACGCCTAACGTTTTTTCTACAGTAGCTTTCAGGTTCGGTCATAGCCAAGTACGGAATCATTGGAGTCAGTTAAACGCAAACTTTGATCCTATAGCAGAAGAACTTCCTTTGAGAGGTACCTTCTTTAACAACTCTGTAATACATGATTTTGGTATTGAACCTACGTTGTTTGGATTGGTTGGTAATAACTCTGATAAAGTTGATCGAAAGTTTGCTGATGGAATTTTCAAAAAACTTTTTATTGAGTTTGGGAAGAAGGGTAAAGGCAACCTTGCGGCATTAAATATTCAACGTGGAAGGGATCATGGTATTCCTGACTACAACGCATGGAGAAAATTTTGCGGTTTCAAAAAAGCAGAGACCTTTGATGATTTGCAAAACGAAATACCATGTCCTTTCGCTAGAGAGGCGCTCGAGAAAGCTTATGGTGATGTAAGCAATCATATTGATCTGTTTGCGGCTGGAATAGCTGAAGAACCTGTCCCTGGCTCACTAGTTGGACCAACGTTTAAATGCATTATAAAAAGACACTTTACTGAACTTAGAGACGGTGATAGATTCTTTTACAAACGTCGAGGTGTATTCAAAGCGAGTCAGCTACATGAAATAAAGAAAAGCAGTTTAGCGAAGGTCATTTGCGATAATGCACGTGGTATTGTGTCGATGGGAAAGAACGCGTTGAGGGCGATTGGAAAGCACGAAAAGAGGCATGAATGCACTTCCATACCTGGAATCAATCTCTATCAATGGGAGGATACAGAATAAAACACTTTTTTTCTTTCTAATTTCTTTTTATACAGCTTGATATAAAAATAATTAACCGGGTTGTATTTTACTATATACTTAAGAAAGAAATACAACGTATGATTTCGACAAACATACTCTTTTTTAACAACGTTATTTCACAACAAGAAAACAAACAAGTATTTGTTTTACAAGTATCTCTTATTCCAGCAAAGGTAAAAGAACGCTACAAATAGTTGAACGGCTAACAAAATAATCTCTGCTATGGTGAGAATGGAATACCCATTGAAAAAACCTAGCTGTCCCCCAACATCGGCCAGAAGATTCTCTATCTCATAAAATTTGTAATCCTGTATATGCGTATACTCTAAATCCCTTAGATAAACGGATACTTTGAGAAAATTGGTCGCCTGGTGGTGACTGATATTGGCCTTGCCATCCTTGTTAAACACAGGGTAGCGTTGCATTGTGATATGGGGCTCGTACGAGACTTCTAAGCACGGGGCGTTACAGTTTTGTATACACGGCATGTCCCCGGACACCCACATGGCTGTAACACTATCCACGCACTTTTGGTTAATCCGTCTACACTGGGATATGTTTAAGTTTTTTCTTGTAGGCAAGTAATTCGGTGTGCATTTGCACTTTTCAATCATAACCTTTGACAAACACCGGTGATAGCAGAACTCTCTGGAGTATTTTGTAATGACTTTCTGCCCGAAGGTCTTGTTAGAGAACTCAATTCGTTCGTGTTTGATGCAGCTGTTATTAAAAAACGGATCGATTCGCTGAATAAGAGTTTTCGTCAGTGCGATGTTGTAAGAGAAGCCTGAGGAGAGACTTAAACCCTTGGTGTACGGGGAATAAAACTCTCCTTGATCGCCTATGTATAATCGCATTCCCGCCGTCTCCGTCAACTTCACATCGTACTCGTCAAAATTTATGTTTAGGGTAAAATCCAAACCACTTAACGGGCCGCTGCGCGAGACACTATGCACGACTGTTTCTTCTCCGTTCGCACGAAAACCTGAATTAAACACGAAACATTGTCCGAGTTTTGGATGCCAGATTGAATTCCACGATGCGGCGCTGGAACAGTCTTCAATGTTCTTCCAATAGCAGCTCACAATCGTCTCATTCAGTTGATGACTGTATTTTATAATCTTTTCGCTGTCCAATTGAGAAATATAATCTCTTATTTGATCCTTTCTTAATTTCGTAAAATTAGTATTACCCAGAATTTTCATTATTTCCTTCCTACCGCTTTTCTTAATCATGTTTTCATTGCAGAGGACCATGACGAGGAAGACTGGCGATTTCTCGGCCACCAATGAGATTTTAGTAGCCACAGGGCGACTCATGAACTTTTTGACAAGGATGTCTATTTGGAAACACAGTATGACGGCTAACACAGCTATTATTACAATCCACAGTGACTTGACGTAGGAGTGTTCAGAGAGAACGACCTGCCCAAAGCCGTGCGCTGTAGTATGTTCTGCAAACCTTTTCAGGATATACCACACACCCCTACGCTCCATTTTCTCGCTGGTGACGCCTTCACTCTGAAGAGTAAAGTTATTTTCAGCGGCGAACACTTTCTTTCTATTACTATTAGGTGTATTTTTCCAGATCGGATTTGGACTTCTATCCATTTTGTTCTCTAAAACCTGAACACAGTTCACTTATTAATCTAACATAAAATGAAAGTTTAACACAACAAGGTTGAAAATAAGAAACTAGTAAAACTAAGATACGTTTCAAGCAAAGCTGTTTACAACCAGGCGTCGAATTTTTCCCACAATTCTAATTTTTCGATTGGTTAAAAATTCTACCTTTTAGTGATTTCAAGAAACCAGTTTCCAGTTTTTAAGTTAAGAAAGATGCGATTCGTACGGATTAAGTTTGATTCGCAGAACAACAAACAGAATGAAATATTTTTATTGTAAGAGAACATACCCGTCTTCCCTTCCTACTACGTACTGATTGTTTTTCGGCTCGTAGCGTTCTACCCCTTGCAATGACTTTAAACCTACCTCGAAATTAAACCGACAAAAAAGGAATTTTGAAGCAAATAAAATGGTCTCTTAATTTATAGTCAAATATTTAGTTAGCTAATGTATTATTAATGACCGAAGAGAAGTTTTACTTCCCAGTAAACAAATGTTGAACAATGCTCTCATTACAAAATGAGATATTTGTAGTTGGTTTTTAAAAATAACTTCCAGCTTTTGGCCATTTAGGCCACCTACAGGCACTAAACGTTGCTTTATTCTTTTTAAGGTTTACACATAATTTACATGCAATGTGTAGTGATTAGGCTACAGCAAAAAGAGAGAGATTTTGCTATTGCTGTTACTGTCTGAAATTTTGTTATGTAGGAATTGTGGAACATTAAAAAAAGAGGAAAAAGTCATCAAGAGTTGCACCCAGCCTCTTACCTTAACGAAGACACTACTAGTTAATGATTTTAAGTAAGAAAATCTATCGGAGAGGAATGCTAAGGATTGGTAATGTGCAAAAGGTTTTCTCAGTAAAGTGTCTAAATACATTTCGTAGGAATGCCAGAGAATTTTGTCTCAAAATAATTTTATCGTTTTAACTGCATTTTGGATGTGCTACAACTCATGCTGAGGGTATTTTATTTGAAAAAAATCGTTGAACAGAAACACGTGGAGTTTATTCGTTTTTCCAGGCAAAACTATTTAGTTGCACTATCATGACTTTTCCGAGAATTTTTTGCGGTTACTGTTTCTTTTTTTTGTTTTTTGTTTATTGAAGATTGCTCAAAACAAGGCCTAAAAGGCCACTCGCGAGTAAAGAGCTACAGGAGAAGTTAAGCAGATTTAAGGTAGCGATGAACATTAGATTTGAACAGTTGAAGGTTAAATTCAGGAGGAAAGCATGTAGATGGAAGGGAGTTCCAAAGTCTGGACGTTCGCGGGAAAAAAACTGTTTTTATAAAAATCCCTACTACAATTTTGAACACAAACAGTCTATTGGTGAGACGAAGAAGACAACCTCGTTGAACGGAGAAAAATTTTGAGAGAAGGTGTAAGAGATGATAGTTCACTTGAACAACGACCATAAAAAAACTTGTAGAAAAGACAAAGAGACGCTACGTTCCGCCGGAGTGAAAGGGAGTCCAATTTCAAAGAAAGGTTTTCGCCAATTGCGTTGCAAACACGCCGTTGAACACGGTCTAACAAATTCAGGCAATCTTCTCAGCCGTTTTCTCAGCCGGTACTTGCAAAGCGTTTAGTTCGGTTTTGGCTTTGGGGTCATTCAAAAAGTACGTACGCTCATAATTTGTAATTTTTGAGCCCATCTCCCCGAACAGTCTTGGATACTAACAACACACAATCTACTACTTAAACCGTCTCTTTTTTCATCGCTCAAACAAGTTTACATAGGCATTGTGTCATCCTCTTCTTTGTCCACCGTGGTTGCGACATATTGCATCTCGTTTGGATCTGCAGCGTTCGTAGCACGTGGTTCATTTGTTTTCGCGGCAGTGACATCTTAGGTATTGCTGTTGTTGTCGTAAAAATCTTTAACAATATCACCTTGCGTCACAGCATTTTTATGCAAAGCGTACATTCGTTTTCAGCAAGATATCTCACTCGCCCTGTTCGTTTTTGTTCGTCTTTTTGGGGTCCCCGCCTCCTCCAGCGTGCATTTTCAATGTCCGCAAGACAATTAATATCGTAGAAATTGCCTTAAAGTTGAGAAAATGCAACGGGCACCAGAAAGGATTCTTCAAATGGTTGAGACAAACTTTGAAGGTTTCCAGTGAAAAGCAACAAGGATTCGAAGAGAAGAGAATGACGGACGGTGAGCAAATAAGATACCCACTGGAGACTCAATGGAAATGTGACACCTTCTACAGTTGATACGATCCAAGTTTCAAACGCTGAAAAAGAAAATTTTGAATTTAAGACCTTCTAGATTGGCTAAAAACGATACCAATTTGGGGGATTGTTGCATTCATAAGAAATTAAATCCATAAAGTGGCAATTGTTTTTTGATCAATAATAAACCAAAAATAAAGTGTACATACAGTTAAATATACAGCACATAATATGTAAGTGTTATTTACAAATCGTTCTCAGTAAATTTACCAAATATACGAGATCTATTTTCATTCAACTGAATGAAAGAGTTAGTAATTTTAATAATGTTGAGCTTGTCCGTCCGATCCTTATGGAAATGCAAGATCGAGACAGAGTTAAATCGCGACGGCAGCATGGTAGATCGCATCCAGGTTTTAACTCTCCTTGCCAATGAAAAAGTTCTTTCCGATGTTGAACTGGATGCTGGGTTAACTGCTAGAATTTTACAAATTTTACATACGTTATTCAACATTTTTTATTCGGCTTCTAGTAGGAACTTCATTTGTTTTATCAGGTCGTTGAAATGTTCAATACTTTGATCTTTCAAAAGTACATTAAATGTTGAAAGTTCTACTACCAAATCATCAACATCAATGTCTGTTCCAAAAGTTTCTTTCACAAACTTGATCTCGGAAGATGTGTCCTCGCCATTTAACACTTTCGTTAACGATTCTAACTGTTTTCAAACACTTTGAACGATGGTTGATCAAATCGGTCATGTACTGAAGACACCATCACATCAACAGCTTGGTAGAACTGCTCTCGATAAGATCTCAAGTTTCCTGTAATTGTACTTCAAAGATGTTCTACTGAGTTATCTCCCGTTTTGTGTGCTCTTTTCAAAAAGTGTTTGGATGAATCCTGTTTCCCTTCATCTTGGAAGTTTGCCTCTGTTATTCCAATTTTTAAAAATTGTGGTGAGCGATCTCATCCTTCTAATTATAGACCAATCAGCCTCATTTCCATCTTAAGCAAAGTTTTCGAGACTTTAATTAACCTGAACTTAGTTGAATTTATTGAAAAAAATAATTTGTTTTACGACTCCCAGTATGGGTTTCGTTCTGGGCGTTCCACTGCTGACATTTTGACAGTTATAAGTGAACGTTTTTATCGTGCCCTTGATGTCTCTGGTGAAGCGCGAGCAGTTGCCCTTGACATCTCCAAGGCATTTGATAAAGTCTGGCATCGGGGGCTACTGCACAAACTTAAGGCATATGGTTTAAAAAGTCCATTTTTAAATATTATCTCCTCCTTCCTTTCCAATCGTAAACTCAAGGTGGTTCTTAACGGTCATTCTTCTTCCATTTTTTCCATCAATGCTGGTGTTCCTCAAGGTTCAGTTCTCGGTCCGACTCTGTTCCTACTGTACATTAACGATCTCCCAGACAATTTATCATCCAAAACCGTTATTTATGCTGATGATTCAACATTGTATTCCTGCCTTAATAAATCAGATGATTGTGATAAAGTTAGAATGGCCTCTGATCTGGAAAAAGATCTCAATACAGTAGTTGAATGGGGTAAGAATTGGCTTGTTAATTTTAATCCATCTAAAACTAATCTTCTTTCCATTAATCATCTCAATCATGCTTACTTACCTCGAATTTTGATGAATGGTTCTCATTTGCCTGAAAGCAATTCATTTCGTCTTCTTGGTCTTATATTTACCAGCGACCTCTCATGGCGATCTTATATTGAAAATATAGCTAAATCAACTGCCATGAAGGTTGGTTCTCTTTTACGAGAAATGAATTACCTCACTCCTGAATGCGTCCTTTACTTATACAAATCATCAATTCGTCCATGTATGGAATACAGCTGCCACATTTGGGCAGGTGCACCAAAAAATTGCCTGAATTTGTTAGACCGTGTTCAACGGCGTGTTTGCAACGCAATTGGCGAAAACCTTTCTTTGAAATTGGACTCCCTTTCACACCGGCGGAACGTAGCGTCTCTTTGTCTCTTCTACAAGTTTTTTTATGGTCGTTGTTCAAGCGAATTATCATCTCTTACACCTTCTCTCAAAATTTTTCTCCGTTCTACTAGGTTGTCTTCTTCGTCTCACCAATGGACTGTTTGTGTTCCAAATTGTCGTAGGGATTTTTATAAAAACAGTTTTTTTCCGCGTACGTCCAGACTTTGGAACTCACTTCCATCTACATGCTTTCCTCCTGAATTTAACCTTCAACTGTTCAAATCTAATGTTCATCGCTACCTTAAATCTGCTTAACTTCTCTTGTAGCTCTTTACTCGCAAGTGGCCTTTTAGGCCTTGTTTTGAGCAATCTCCAATAAAAAAAAAAAAAAAAAAAGAGGAAAGACGGCGACGAGCTTGTAGACTGTCAGATCTCAGTTGACGGCACTTGGCAAAAACTTGCTGTTCATTCAGCTGTTATTAATTTTAATTCAGGACTCTGTGGGTTTGAAGACATTTTTCATGAATTGGGAGTAGAACCAGGTGTACATTTTTATAAATATGCTGCAAAGAAAGATGAGAGACGCTTGCAGCATTCGTGTACCAAGAACACAGAGGAGGTAAAAAAAAGAAGAAAGAACCTTAGAGCCAAGAAAAAGGGACATTTAGACTAGGAAAGAGACACAGAGGGGGGTAAAACATATCACAGTGGTAATTTTTCATAGTTTTTTAGTATTTATTTTGTCTTGTTAAATATTTTTTCACTTTATCATTCATTTACTCAGATTTACGTTTTGATGAGTTTTCGACCGGCTTGAAAGACAATAACATTTGATGTACTTAATATTTTTCAATGAAATTTTCAGGTTACTTTCTTCATAATCATACCTATCATATATACTAGAATAATCATTGTTTAGAAAGTATTTTTCTCTAAATCTCTTCAAACATAACTGTTAAACCGGAATTTTTTCGGTCATTTTATGGTCCTTGCCGCCATTTTGGAAGGAAATTTTATTTTTCATTTATTCTAGTATATATGATTTATGTTTATATAACTAACATTCACACAAAATTTCAATCGTTGTTGACAAGTTCTAAGTGTCTTATAGTGTTTCAAATAAATCATACTTTTTTGATTATTTTTTGCTGACTCAGCACAAAAAAATTGATTTTTTTTTCAGATTTTTGTATATTTTGACACAACACACCTTAATGTTTATAATAAGTGGAAAAACTATGAAATTACATACATTTTTCTTACTTCCAGTCCTAATAGGGAAGTGCCACCTTAAAGTGGGGCTTGAGTATGTAATCAATGTCAGTGGCGCTAGCAGGTAATACATTACGAGATTGCTCAGATGTTTGTTTTTCTTTAGATCGCCAAAAATCGAAAATATTTTTACTTTTCTTCATATATAAATAAGGAATATCCCTCCAGAGAACCCCCCCCCCCGGCACAAATCTTTCCATGAAAAATCCCCCTGGAAAATATCCCCCGGTAATATGCCCCTCAAAGGAATTCCCCGGAAAAAATCCCCCTGGAAAAGTCTCATGAACATAATTTTTATAGCCGAAAACAAGTAACATTTTTGATAATTAATTGATTGTCCTTTCAATAAAAACATCAATACATATAAAGATTAATTCACACAGTGTGTAGTTAGAACGCCAAATTGTGTACAATTCCATGTAAGTAGCTATTGTGGTCTCGATCATCAACAAAGGTCAAGATTCTTGCAATGCAATCAATATATATATTTCTGCTCGATCTTTTAACTGACCTTTTAATCGCACCACTTCACATTTTGTTTCAGACGGTGGATGTATGCACCATATGCTCATACACTGTTGCAACGGCGTCACCTTGGGCGTCAACTTTCAATCTTGCTTGGCATGACCACCAGAAACCAGGGACGAACAGGTTTAGAGAAAGCTTCGCTCTTTAAACTACCTCATTACGCAATGGTAAACCAACGTGGGAACAATTTGTGGGACCTGTAACTAAATTTCTTTTCAGACAACATTGTGAAAGTTCCAGACAAGCAAATATATGGCGTTTGCTGCACGTGGAACATTTTCCAGAATACATTGACAAATTTCACGGGGGGTTTTTTCCCGGATTTTTTTTTCATTGAGGGATTTTTCCGGGCTGATTCTTTCTAGGGAGGTTTATTCATGGGGGCATATTACCGGGGGCTATTTTTTCCAGGGGGATTTTTCAAGGGGGGGGGATTGTTTCCTAGAACCTTATAAAACATCCATGAATGTTCAAAGTTGGCGTTCAGTCATCTTACTCTGTATACTTCCGTTTGAGAATTTGTAACAGTTCATTTGACTTGAGCAAAGATCAGCAAGCTACTTGCAGCCTGTTCGCCGCCATGATGCGGCCTCGTAAATCTGTTACGCTAGTTAAACTCGAGATGTGTGGATGTTAAAATGTTATTGTGGAAGAAGCTGGTTTTACTAATAAGTTTTTATTCGACTAAATTCATTAAACTCTTAAATTCAATTAAAATTCTTTTTAGTTTTTAAAGTTTTTTTAAGGATTATTTATTATTTATTTATTCTCAAATATTTATAACAGGATAAATTCCTCAGTCGTAATAATATATACAAGATTATACATAATAAATACATTGTTGTTCTGGAAGTCCTGTGGGACTTATTATCAAAAAGGTAAATGTAGACATATAAAATCTACACACAGAATAAGAAGATCTTTCTTCATCTTTTTTAAATTTCCATTTACCTTTTTGATATATATTTCTCGATTTGTTTTTAGTTAATTTCTGGCATATCATTTCTATTTTTTTGATTATCAAAATTTTTCGTAAATTCCAATGTTCGTTACTTTATCATTGTTTTCATCACCTGGTGACTGAACCTCAACACACCGACTGGAATATCACAATCAATTCAATCTGAAAGTAATTTATAACCAGCCATGGCTGGATTCGACCAGCTTCACGAGTCAAGCGCGAACACTGCAAGCATATCTAATCTCTTAGAGTTAGCACCTCTCTACTAAAATCCAATAAAGACTAAAACGTATAAATATTCAAGTGTTAGGAGGGCGCTGTAATGATTTTTGTGCTTCACTTGTATATTTTGCCAAACACTCGAGGTTGTTACTTTAAGGGTTCGGGGTTTTAGGGTTAAGGCTAGAATCAGGGGACTGCGCATACTCCGAAAATACACGCAATAGTCTTTTTTGAAAAGAAGCCATTCTGGTACTGACGCAAATGCATGGTAGCAATGAAATACAGTATAATCCCGATAACTCAAACCAGAAAAATACGCTACAACGCTCATAGCAATATGAATTGTAAACATCACTTTTTAGTTTGGATCATTACAACCAATATCTTGATCGTGGGCTTGAACACAATTGTCGAGATGGGCAATTTTCATGTTTTCTCACAAATTTCCGTTTCCGTTGCAGCATCACAATGAAGGTTATATTTTGTTTACTTGTGGCGTTTTGTATTGCGCATGAACAAGACTATTGTGAACGTGACAAAAATGGTTCGTGTAAAATCAACACAAACCAATGCGATGATGAAGACGAGCCATGTTTCATTGAAGAAGTCGAAGAAAAACCAACGGAAAAAGACTACCCTCATTTCAAAGTTCTGTCGAGGATTCGCTCAGTTAAGGTTGGTTCTCTTTTTAAGATTTTCTAGTGTATGCGTTTAACAAAAAACGTGGAAAATTCCAGTGGTTTTTCTGTTTCTTAGTGAAAATTTGCGTCATTGTTATGATACGTGTGTTAATTCGGGTAGCCATTATGAAACGAAGGAAAACAAAACCACGTGTTTATAGCGTACACGTATTGTTCTTTTGTACGATCTGTGCCTTCAAATTAAAAAAAACATGGCTAGTTATTTTAAACAGAAAAGTTTGTACAACAATTCTAATTTTCAATGCGACATCATAGAAGTATGCGCAAAGAGCGCGCCGGGGAAAACAAACCGATATTTTTACATAAAAACGCAAAGAAAAAATATGTTTTTAAATTAAAGGGTGTTTGCTTGTTGTTTTTTTTAAACAAAAATTATCTTTAAAGAAATAAAACACATGCGACTAACATGCCAGATGTTAATTTATAGTTTTTTAAAATGGTGACGCGCTATTTATCATTTAAAGTTAACCAGCATCATATTTCTGTCTAACGACCTCGTTAACCATCCGCCCTATTCTTTTTGGTTAAAACCCAGCATACTTCTTCGGGGTTTTTCTTCACAAAATCATAGTAACTATATGTCTTCTGTATATTTTATACTAAAAAACCATATGCGTTCATACTTTGTTTTGTATATAAGATGTAAATATTTGAGCAAAAATGCATGCTCTTGAAATGTCTGCTCTTGCGTTCGCAACGGTCTGAAATGTGTCCCCGCCTGCCGTGGATGTCGTGGCGAATCATGTTGTAACAGTACAAAGATGTTTCTGTTGAAGAAGTTGATAGTGAGAATGATGAACTCAACAGAAACGTGTCATGCCTGACTGTACGGTTAAAAAATATTATTATTTGTAATGTTATTTTACTTGCTTTTTGCATATTCAATATTGAAAAATAACAATTAAACTTAAAAAAGCTTAATTTTTTACCATACATGACAACAAGAATAAAAAACTTAAAGCCAAGTAAAACATATATTTGCTATTTCGACACTCTATTAGTACTTTAAATCAAATTTACTCTGACTTTTATATAATGATAAGGCTGGAAACATTTTTTATACATGTATAACAATAGACTTAAAACCTTTACTTTGAACGCAAGTTGAATTTTGGAAACTTTGGCACCCCATAAAGCTTTGGTTAAGATTACCATTAAGAGTACCATTCATTTGGCTAAAGTAACAAAACAAACCAAGATAAGGTTAAGGTTAATTGTTGTATCTCGATTTTATATGATCAATGAAAGTTTGTCACAAAGGTTTTAGAAGTTAATTTTGAAATATTGATTTGAAAGTTGTCATGCTAAGGAGTGGGTGGTTTAACTTTTAATGTTATACTAAGGCTTATTCTAACATGTAACATGTAAGAAACAACTCCTGCTCCTGGCAATTTTTGATCTCACCAACCAGTTTGAACAACTAATGTCAGAAATTTTCGCGAATCGGTCCACTTGCGAAATTTTTTTGCATTTCGCGGGAATTAATTTTTGTGAATCGGTCCAAATGGAATATTTTGCGAATTCTTAAAGTTTTATCCATTTTTTAAGTGAAATTTTTCATAGAGTCTTTATCGAATCGGTAAATTGAAACAACATTGCCTGCTATTAGAACAATGTTTTGCCAAGTAACAAAAAAGTACCAAACCGGCGAAGACTGTCATAAGTACTGGATTAGTTTGTTAATATTTATTCAATGTTGATAAAAGAAAAAGAAAATATAAGAAGATTTCAATTTTTCAAGAATTCAATTTTGTTTGTGAAGATTTTTTTCACTTTAATATGAAATTTTAAAGAATTTTGCGAATCTGCAAAGAATTTGATCAAATATTTAAAATATTTTGTGGGCATTTAATTTCTGACATTAAAGTATATATATAATATAACATCATCATGATCATATCAGGTCAAACATACTCGGGATTAATATAATATAAATGTCACAAATTGGGATAATCATTGAGAAAAAATCTGTTGTTTTATATATTTTATAAATTTTAGCTATGAAAAGATAACTTTTATGTAATGGCTCATAGTTATCTACCAAAAAGTTCATGCTCTTCAAGGAATGAAAGGAGATTTTTAAGGGATGGAAGACGCTATATATATTTTTTTGCTGCTTCACCATGTTAACGTTTAGAAATTTAAAACGTATATATACAGAATTTTTTTTTATTATTTTGTTTGATTTGACCGTTTATGATTAGTTTCCCGAGTTGGGATATCTCTTTATTGTTCTAGTTTGAGAATTTAACTTAGGTTGGTGACCAACAAACATTCAAAATTGGTGGATTGGATCTGAAATTGACTACAAAATCATTACAACCACTGCTTTTCGGTAATTTCATTACTAGAACGTTTCTGTTATGGTTGTTTGTATATATCACATGAAAAATAGCTGTAAAATGTTTATTTTACAGGTTTTACAGATCAGTTTATAAGCAATATCTCTGAAATTTGATTAGTTTACACTTTAAAGAGAAGTTTCTCATGACAATGTATTTTTACCAATAAACAATATCTCAAAAACTGTTTCACATAATAATTGAACCCTAATAAATTATTAAATTTATTAAAATTGTTTTTGTTCATTTGTTATATTATTACATATATAATCAATTTTTAAAATTCTTTTAAGGCACAGTATTAAAACATTGCTTTTCGCATACATAGCCAATACTTAACATTTAGAAATCATTTGCTAATTATATTTTTGTTCGTTGATAGAATTTTAATGAAATCTTTAAGAAATTCCAAATGCTCTGACGGAGGATGAAATCACTCATATTGTTGAAAAAACGAAAAATCCGAACTTCAGTGGCGGCTTGTTTCACAGCGAGGCAAAAGGTGGACTTACACCCGAAGACACGTTCAAGCCATCTATAGGTATATGGTAAAGATAAGTTGTATGTAATTTTATGTTAAACAGCAAATTAATACAATGATTAACACAATGATTAATGCTTGATTTGCAATTATTATTAGATAAGCCGGAATCAATTGTGAAGTTTTTTATATTGCAAAGAATAGTTGTGATTTCACTCAGGTCTCTTCTCTTTCCAAGAATATGCGATGCTCGTAAAATTTGACATTTTCTAAATCGGAAACCGGAAATTGTTGGAAACCTTTCTATCAATTAATTTCTGTTTCGTTATATAACATATTTTTCTGTTATTGACTATCATGGGTATGCCGTCAATGTAACATCTTTGACCTCATGGACATAAGCACCCATGCCTTTTGCTTTAAGCAATGCTACCACAGAGTTTAAAATACAAAGTTGGTATCTTGTGTAGGTTAACTTGCTTGTTTTTCCCTCTTAGTGGGGTTGGCATTAGGAAGTGCATCCAGGTGTAAAAACATCTGCTTCAATAAACCATCAGACGATTAAAGCTTCACACATGTGGGGAGTATCATCTTTTGAAAACCCCGTCCAACCCATGCTAGCATGCAAATGGACGTTAAACGATGATGATGATGATAACTCCTTGACTTATTATTATTGAAATATTAAAGAAATATCTAAATTGTAAAAATTGTTCTACTTTAACAGAACCTGGACGAGCTCTTGGACCGGCATCACTTTTTGAAAACTGGGATGTAAACCAAGACGATAAAATCGATTTGGAAGAGGTATATTAGGTGTTATATGATGTGGTTTCAGAAGTTCTAGTTTAGGGAGTTAACAGATTGCAATGTGTAAAACAGTAGTTTGACTATCTACTACCATCAATATAAAAACTTGTTTAAGAATAATTTTCTCCTTGAATCTCTTATGACCAGAAAAATTAAATGCCAAAAAAATAGAACAGTATTGATGAACAGTATGGGAATACACAACCTGATGACACATTAAAAACGGTGACTAAGGTGTAGGAGTTAACTTTTCATAATGAAAAAAAAATTGTGAAGAAAAGTTGTTGTTTTCGTATTTAAAATGGAGATAGTAGATATGAAGATTTTTATGCGATTCGATGTAGCTCTACACCTCACAGTCCCTTACATAGTGCTACAATATTATGAGACGTACACGCAGCTGTTGAGTTGATGTTGTTCATGTTTTGTGGTATTCATCATGTTTTGAATTGATCATGGAAGTGAAAATGCAAAATGATACGATTTCAATTTTTGAACTTGTTCCTTAGATTCTTTAATTTATATTATATAATAACTAAACAATACTAATATAGAAATTTTAATTTTAGATATTAAATCATATATTTTGTTATACTTTTAAATATATATATATATTATATTGAATTGCTGCATCTTTAGGTTGCAGATTTTTGTCGGAATTATAACTTCCTTTATTTCAAAGAGAAAGATGTGAAGACAATGTAAGTGGAAGATCATTTATCGAAACTTTTCTTTTTTCAACTTTTGCTCATTGCTTTTGCTCTTTTGCTCACGTTAGCTCAGTTGGTAGAGCACTTGCAATTTTGCATTTCTGAGCGCTTTCAATTTTGCATTTTCTTTTAAAACCATCCAACTCATGCAAGCATGGAAAAGCGACGTTAAAAGGGTGATGATAATGATGATGATGATGATGATGATGATGATGAGGTTGCGAGTTCAAATCCTCCCGACTCAGTGAATGAGTAGCATTTCGATGCGGGAAAGTACAGGTGTTGGTGGTGGGAGTGGCGCCCACCTCAACAGTTACACCCAATGTCTTGCGCTAACGAAAAGGGGATAGACACCCTCGTTTACGCCCGTTACCAACATTAGGGTTAATTCGGTCACGTTACTTCTTTTTTTTACTTTTTCCTTGTGTTTGTCTTATAAAAATTTCTCCCGCAGTTTTTCTTTTGTTGGTTTACAAATATTGTGTTAATTTAGGTTTGACAAGTTACACCTGAAAGAATTTGATGATGGTGAGAATATGTTTTGACACACCATTCTTGCTTGAAGCAAGACAGACGAATCCTTTGATTGTTGATCTTCTGTCTAATTCTGAATTTTGTTTACTGAAAATGAAAAGTTTTGGTCAATGTTTAGAATGTTTCTTCTATTAATTGACTGATTAACTTTGTAAGTGTTTCCCATTTTCTTTACCATGTTGTTATCTTTTATTTAGTTCCTGCTGTTTTAGTCATGTCTCATATCCTTTCATAATCAGTGTTGCGTAACTCAACATTCAAAATGAATACGTATTTTAGTATTTTTCTCTCCTCCTTAATTTTTCACATGTTCCCTCTGACAAACTTAAGTTTACACTCGCAATATAAGTACGAAAACAATTTTTAGGTATCAGTTTTATGAGAATTATTACTATTTATACAGACTAAAACGTTTCAACAGTTTACAATATATACATATTAAAATAGATACATAAAAACTGTTTAAAATAGATACAAAATCAACGTTTGTCCTGTGTAATAAATAACATACAATGATATATAAAATGTCTGTAAAAAGTAAAAATATCTTTATTAATAAAACCTCAATAAATCTCAATAATGTTATTTTTTGAATGTTTTAAAGCTATCATTCGCATGTTGTTTACATTTTAAACCTTCAGATGGGGTAAGCCACATCATTGATGTTGTGTCTATTTGTTGGCTTTTCTTCTTCAGGTTTCGCAGATCGGAAAGAGTTTTCAACGATGAACACACTTGGCATTGAAGATTATTTGAACCAAATCATGAGGGAACATCCACGGTTTCGACAGAGGTATAGCGATCAAGTATGGTTGCCAATGGCAAAGGAATTTGACAGCGTTCTTTCCAAAATCCGATACAGGTGGGTAAATTCTTTTTTTTGAAAATCAATTGTTTTTGCATTTTTTGTTTAACCATTATAGTCTGTGAGCCGGGGATGGGTATAGCCCTCATTTTTAGTCCAAGTTTGAGGCTGTAAAAAAGATAGCCTTTTTTCTTCCAGATTTTGTCAAAAATTTTTTCTTGTTTTTCATGCCTTAAAGGATCTTTAGCAACATTTAAAAGTGTTTTTATCTAACTGTTTAATAATTTTAATTATTAAAAAATACATTGCTTCAGTCTATAAGAAACACAAGATTTGTAAACTAATTAAAAACGTAGGCAGGTAGAACTTCAATTATTGTTAAAAAAATGTTTCGCCGAAAAATTCCAAAATTCAACAAAGTCAACATGCAATAAAGTCGTAAACATTCATTCAAATCAAGATCGATTTAATTTTAAGAACCTTTTGCAGTGAATTTGGAAAGTGTTGCGCAATATGATGTAATTAATCGTTGCTTCATCATAGAATTATGTTAATGACCTTTTTTTTCTCTGAGTGCTATATATTTGTATACTGTTTTTTTTTTCAGATTTGGAGAGCTTTTGAAAATACCCGAGAAGATCTTGTTAGGATCCGAGCACATGCAAGTATGTCATGACACCTGTTTAATGTAATCTAGTTCTGTTAGTTTTTGTCATCCTAATAGGATGTTACTTGAGTACTTTTTATTATTTTTTTTTGCTCTCTCTCTCTCTCTACATTTGATAGTACAACCGATTTTTGATTAACCAAACTCAATAAATATTTCTGCATTGTTTACCTTGAAATAATTAACCCATCACTTCTTATAAATCAGAAAGCTTTGTTTTATTTGATAGCATTAACTTGATAATAAAATATGGAAGCTATCTTTACCTGTGCCACCTTGTTTAAGAATATTAAGGCAGTTTAATTGTATTTGATGATTTAAGGTTGTGAGGTATCTACCGCATGGTCATTATCACGCCCATCATGATAGCGAGACGGAAAGAGCGAGAGATAAACCATGTTGCCATCACACGAACACTGAAACCGTGAAAAAATTCAATAAGTGTCGTCTCTGCAGGTGACCTTTTTTAACATATTGTTTTCGTTTAAAAATAATGTTTTTAGAAGCAAATGATTTTTGTTGTATTGTTATTATTATTAACTATGATTCGTTTTTATATATATAAATCATGAAAACAAATTACAAATAAGAAGTAGGATTTAAGAGCGAAACTTTGCAGCCGACGAATCGGGACACCGCCAATCGACTTTCGAGTCCTGCAAAATAAGTTATAAGCGGCACCTTTAAATACAATGCTTTATGAATTCAACAACATGTATCATTTCTGTGCACATTAGCTTACAAATTGAGTGAGATCGCGAGGTTTCAAAGAGCATTTTTCATCTTATTTAGGGGTGTGTTGCTCGTGTGAGATTTTGTTATACGTTCCTTCCATAGATTCGCAACTGTGATGGTGTACTTAAACGAACCGGAAGAAGGTGGCGAAACCGCCTTTCCAGCGGCTGACAATATAACATATTCCGACGCCGTAAGTTCGTTGAACTAAGTACTGTCTCGGAGCTGACTTCGGGTCAGACGGTATAGAATCTGAATAAGAGGGTATAGAATCCGAATAATATCTGGAATTCGTAATTTGCTACACGATCTTCTTATTTGAGCGTAGATTTGTCTAACCCCAGCTGCTGGGAAAAGAAGCCGTTAATCCGTGCAGTAAGTAAGTAAGTATTTCCTCTGTAATATATTTTTGTAGGCGTTTCGCCGACGCGGAAAAAACGCTGTGGACTTGTTCAACCTATCGGAGCATTGCCACCAGGCCAACCTAGTCATCAAGCCGGTTACAGCTAAGGCCGTGGTCTGGTATAATCATTACGTTGATTACAAAGGGTGGATGGGGGCTCTGGACGAGTGGAGTTTGCATGGAGGATGCAACGTGAAGAAAGGGGAGAAATGGATCATGAACATTTGGATCACCGCCCCCTACAGCAACAACGTCGATAAATTGAGCATGTATTCGATGGAGTACGCTGAATCTTTAACTGGCAATCGCGATTTTTAAAGGATGAACGGAATATTTACTTTCTTCTCATTGTTTTTTTATGAATTAGAGCTTCGTGTTTTGTGTCTGTGAATCGCACGACGGAATTTGCTTTTAGTTTGTCATCGCTTCGTGGCTGTCTAGTTTATTGTCTCTAGCTGTGTACAAAAATCTATGTTCTAAAACTAATAGTCGAAATTACCAACGTCTTTTGAATTTTCTGTTTTCCTGAAATGAACATATTGTCGCATCATATGCGAGGAAATCGAAAGAATCGCCGTATGGTGACCGCCATTATTGAGAGCAATTAGATCATTCAAACGAGAAGGCATGACCCAATACGGCGTCAGATTTCTTTGAAACCTGATAGGCTTATTAAATACGATGCGTACAGTAAAAAAGCATTCAATGCAGATTATATCGTGAACTTTTGTTCAATAAAACCTGTTATCAATAGGTTGCGTGAATATCTGTAACGTGATTGGCTAATCACGAGGAAATATATATATCATATTTCGGAGTGCAAAACTCAATATTTTTTCTTGATTGGCTAAAAAGGAGTGCAAAATTCAATATTTTTTCTGATTGGTTAAAGCAACTATTCCCGGGATTCCTATTGCTATTTTGAGTGCAAAATATGACACGTGCGAATGTTAGAATAATGTAGTCGTAAAATCAGTTGTGACAACGTTCATGTTCACGTTTTCAAAGCGTGTTATATAAGATATCATATAGACAACTCGATAAATATGGCATATTTTTCTCGTTTTTTATGTTTTTCTTAAATATTTAAATCGCCTAAAAACTCGTTAAATATTTTGAAAAACATAAAAAAACTTGCCATATCTACTACTAATTGCACGCAACAATTGATTCTTTCACTGTGAGATAAGCAGCTTAAGGCGATGGTCAAATGAATCATTATGTTGACAGATTGTGCACCTAGAAGCGAATGAGTTGTCGCGTGTAACTCGTTTTTCACGTTGGTTGTCTTTTGAAAAGCGTAAACATTTGGTTAAAGTTTGATATCAGGGCCGTTAAAGAATGATCGAAAAGAGGTTATTATTATACATTGCAAATTAATTTCATAAATTATATTTGTATGCAGTATTTTTTACCTCAAAGATTGCTGTGTTTTTTCTTCAATACACCATTCTTAGTTCTATTCACTTACATATACTCGTATAATATATATATATATATATATATATATATATATATATATATATATATATATATATATATATATATATATATATATATATATATATATAGAAGAACAGAAGAAAAGAAAACAATAGTTTATTTACTATTTACTATTTCTTTTCTTTTCTTCTGTATTCGCTCTGTTTTTACATTGAGCACTTTAAGAAGTAAGGAGTATCGCCTTCAAAATATATATATATATATATATATATATATATATATATATATATATATATATATATATATATATATATATATATATATATATATATATATATATATATATATATATATATATATATATATATATATATATATACTATTTTGAAGGCGATACTCCTTACTTCTTAAAGTGCTCAATGTAAAAACAGAGCGAATACAGAAGAAAAGAAAACAATAGTTTATTTACTAAACTAATAGTTTCATGCCGCCACACGGACGACAATCTTCAGTAGTAATAAACAAAAACCGTTAAAAATTACAATACAATGGTATCAAAATTGACGTAAAATGATGTAAAAAATGACGTCAGTCGCGCGAGTCGAACGTAGCGAGATAAAATTTGTTCATGTGCCTGCATTTAGTTATAATTTCAGTTCTCTTATTGAGAAGATTGTTGTCAGGGTAGATGGCAATCTGATATTTTTCCTCCTGGCAGAGCTGACATGAAACACTTTCTGGAGTGAACGATTTAGCTATATTAAGAATCTTCCAACTAATTACAGGGTTACCATTCTGCTCCTTGACTCGCCAAGACTCCATTGACAAGGTTGTGTTGCCTTTGTACTTTTGATGTACAAATGAAGTCTTGTGAATCGCATAGCGTTTCTTGAATGTAGTATCACAGAGCCCAATATACTTTTTCCCGCCATAGTTGGGTAGATCTGATGTAATCGTTGCTACATACACAACATTAGAAGCGAGGCAGTTTTGGTTCATCGGGCATTGGTCTTTCCTTATACAGTTGCAAGTTCGTAGAGTTGTGGGAGGTGTTGGAGGGTTGATGATTTTGTTGTTGTGAGAGTTGATGATGGTGTTCATATTCGGCATGCAGCTGTAGCTCAACTTGATGTTGTTTTTATTGAATATTTTGTGGAATTTATGCTTTTTAGGGAAGTGTTTCTGTAGGAGGTGGAAGAAGAATTTACCGATGTTAGTGGCCAGGTTTTTGTCGTAAGGCGGGTTGAACCAGATGATCTTACGTTTCCTGTTTCTGTTTTGTGTGACCCGTTGTTGTTGGTGTGGTTGAAACTTTAATTGGTGGTTGTACCCAGATCTTTTGAGGGCTTCCTCGTAGAATGCCGCTGATTCTTGGAAAACCTCTTCATTGCATGACGTGTTGGACAGCTTAGTTTCAATTGAGATGGGGATTTGTTTGATAATGTTTGGTGGATGATTGGACTGTTTATGGACGTAGTTAATGATGTTTTCAGGTTTGTGGTAAGGTCGGTAGGTTCCATTAGCATTTTTTTTTTTTTTCTTTTTTTTTTTTTTTTCTTCAACGACAATCGTTGTTGAGTACTTTTTTGTTAAATCCAGGAACAAAGATTTTAGTAAAACAAAGACCACATTTGTTTATAACGAAAAACATCTGATGCATCACACGGGATGAGCGTAAATATTTTTAGTTAGTTGTTAAAGAACTATTAAGGGTTTTAAAGCAATACTTTGTTTCTCTCTTGTCCCTCCCTTGCTTGAATTTCTTGCAGTAGGAAGAGCTAGCCAAGCTGTTTGTTCTGTTGGACTGATAACATTTGTTTAGAGAGATTCTTGAAATGGCTATCCTTTCCTTTAACCGGGGAAATGTGCTTTGTAATCAATGAAGTTTTTCGATTTCTATATTTTTATTTGTTTAAGTTAATCAGAGCTTTACCAAATAAAAATGCACAGTTTCATACTTCTCATTTCAGGCAAAAATGCGCAAATATGCAAACATATTACGTAGGTTGTATGTGTTTTCGCTTATAGCTCTACTATTCGTAATTGGTGTTACAACGTTTTTGCATATGTACCAGCAAGAGCTTCCATCTCAAAAACAAATTATCATTAACAATGTGTTTGCCGATGCGTTGAATCATTATAACATATCAGTTAAATGGGCTTTCAACAAAAGTTATAAAATGCCTGTTGTTGTGGAAAGATCTGTCGTCGAACGTTATAACATGACCATTGTACCTGCAAGATCTGTCGTCGAACGTTATAACATGACCGTTGTTCCTGCAAGATCTATTATCGACATACCAACAAACCAGGCCTCAGCAGAACAGAAAAAACCCTCTTTGCTTTTAATATACACAAAATATTACTCAGCTCGAACTTGGTGGTTTATGAAAGCAGGACATACGTGTCGTAACCTATTAAAGTATGTTCAAATCACATACAACCATTCGCATTTTTTAGAAAGCGATGTTGTCATGTTTCAAGGCAGGAGGGTGCCGAAGATAAGGGATTTAGAGAAATTATACGCAATAAAACCAAAGAAACAGATATGGATTTACTTTACAAAGGAGAATCCCTTTAAAAATCGTCGATCAATAGAATTGAATCGGTTCTTTGATGCTACATCTTCTTATAGGACACTTGCCGACGTCCGTATACCGTATCGCTTTTTCAAACGGAACGAAAATCCGGATTTTTCCAAACCAAAAATCAACTACGCTCTAAACAAAACAAAGCAAGTAGGCTGGGTAGTGAGCAACTGTCGAGCTAAAGAACGTTTGGAATTGGCCCACAAACTCATCAGCTACGGAATAGACTTGCATGTGGCAGGGGGATGCTCTAGATATTTCAACAAAACCTTTCCTGCAGGCAACTGTTCCACATTCAGGTCACCTTGTGGTAAGGTCCTAAATCAGTTCAAATTTTATTTTGCAGCAGAAAACGCTCTTTGCGAGGACTATATTACAGAGAAATATTGGGGCACACCATTTCGAAATTTTAATGTACCGATCGTTTTTGGGGGCTCGAATTACTCCAATCCTGCTATAGCGATACCAGGATCATTTATTGACGCTATGAGTTTTCCGTCACCAAGAGCGTTGGCTGACTACATCAAGAAAGTGGATGCTGATGATGAACTGTACAACAGCTTCTTTGAATGGAAGAAATATTGGGTGTTTAATAGCGAGAATTACTTCTGTAATTTGTGCAACGCCATTAAAAACGGTATAAAGAAACGAACCAATAGTTTAAACGACACAATTAATATCGAACATTGTGACAGACAGAGCAGACGCTTTGAAAAATGGATTCAGTTATAGAAACTTTAGTTTACTTTATGTATTTGCTATAATATATAAACAGTAGATTTTCATTTTCTGAAATATTTTTTTGTAAAAGTCCGAAGTCCAGGATATACCAAAAGCCTTTTAACCAATGTAAATGGTTAGTTTTCAAAACAGTGCACTCTAATCTGTATCCTGTTTTTATATACTTTTCTCAATTCTCAGTTTAACCTATTTTTTAAATTGTATCTTGTTCAGCAAAAAGTAGTTTTCCTAATTGACTCCCTGAACCTACTGCCACGGAAAACCATTATGATTCTTATTCCTTAATTGACTCCCTGAACCTACTGCCACGGAAAACCGTTATGATTTTTATTCCTTAAATTACTCCCTGAACCTACTGCCACGGAAAACCGTTATGATTCTCATTTCTTAAATTACTCCCTGAACCTACTGCCACGGAAAACCGTTATGATTCTCATTCCTTAATTTACTCCCTGAACCTACTGCCACGGAAAACCGTTATGATTCTTATTCCTTAATTTACTCCCTGAACCTACTGCCACGGAAAACCGTTATGATTCTTATTCCTTAATTTACTCCCTGAACCTACTGCCACGGAAAACCGTTATGATTCTTATTCCTTAATTTACTCCCTGAACCTACTGCCACGGAAAACCGTTATGATTCTTATTCCTTAAATTACTCCCTGAACCTACTGCCACGGAAAAACCGTTATGATTCTTATTCCTTAATTTACTCCCTGAACCTACTGCCACGGAAAACCGTTATGATTCTTATTCCTTAATTTACTCCCTGAACCTACTGCCACGGAAAACCGTTATGATTCTTATTCCTTAATTTACTCCCTGAACCTACTGCCACGGAAAACCGTTATGATTCTTATTCCTTAAATTACTCCCTGAACCTACTGCCACGGAAAACTGTTATGATTCTCATTCCTTAAATTACTCCCTGAACCTACTGCCACGGAAAACCGTTATGATTCTTATTCCTTAATTTACTCCCTGAACCTACTGCCACGGAAAACCGTTATGATTCTCATTCCTTAAATTACTCCCTGAACCTACTGCCACGGAAAACCGTTATGATTCTTATTCCTTAATTTACTCCCTGAACCTACTGCCACGGAAAACCGTTATGATTCTCATTCCTTAAATTACTCCCTGAACCTACTGCCACGGAAAACCGTTATGATTCTCATTCCTTAAATTACTCCCTGAACCTACTGCCACGGAAAACCGTTATGATTCTTATTCCTTAATTTACTCCCTGAACCTACTGCCACGGAAAACCATTATGATTCTCATTCCTTAATTTACTCCCTGAACCTACTGCCACGGAAAACCGTTATGATTCTCATTCCTTAATTTACTCCCTGAACCTACTGCCACGGAAAACCATTATGATTCTCATTCCTTAATTTACTCCCTGAACCTACTGCCACGGAAAACCGTTATGATTCTCATTCCTTAAATTACTCCCTGAACCTACTTCACAAAAAGTAAAGTAACGATTTGCGAATTAACCATAATGTTGGTAACGGGCGTAAACGAGAGTGTCTATGTCACGAAAAATTGATTACTGGTTTTCCGAAAAAAAATTAAAAAAAAGGGTAAGTGGATTGATTTAAATATTTTCTTTCTATTATTTTTAATAAGTTTATTTAAATTTGTGGAAAATGGAGATGATTTTGTAGTCGTAAACGATAATAAATATTGAAAGTAGAATG
The DNA here is from genome assembly GCA_963930725.1 of Candelabrum cocksii. Lineage (NCBI taxonomy): Eukaryota > Metazoa > Cnidaria > Hydrozoa > Anthoathecata > Candelabridae > Candelabrum > Candelabrum cocksii. The sequence continues at coordinate 3,209,818 of OZ005668.1, read as the reverse complement.
TTTCAAATTGAAATTTTCATTTTTTATTTTATTAATGAACTCATCATTTCTCCATTTTGAGAGATACATGATGTAGAGTTAAGGAAGTCACAAGTATCAACAGACACAGCCTGAGATCCAGAACGACTCGAGATACGTGATGTAGAGTTAAGGAAGTCACAAGTATCAACAGACACAGCCTGAGATCCAGAACGACTCGAGATACGTGATGTAGAATTAAGGAAGTCACAAGTATCAACAGACACAGCCTGAGATCCAGAACAACTCGAGTTACGTGATGTAGAGTTAAGGAAGTCACAAGTATCAACAGACACAGCCTGAGATCCAGAACGACTCGAGATACGTGATGTAGAGTTAAGGAAGTCACAAGTATCAACAGACACAGCCTGAGATCCAGAACGACTCGAGATACGTGATGTAGAGTTAAGGAAGTCACAAGTATCAACAGACACAGCCTGAGATCCAGAACGACTCGAGATACGTGATGTAGAGTTAAGGAAGTCACAAGTATCAACAGACACAGCCTGAGATCCAGAACGACTCGAGATACGTGATGTAGAGTTAAGGAAGTCACAAGTATCAACAGACACAGCCTGAGATCCAGAACGAAATACTTAAAGTAATACAATCTACTGAAATGGTATGAACTCATTTTTGTTCACTCATAGCACCTTTATTATTCCTATTAGATACTTTCAAATCAACTACAACGGTCAATAGTAAAAGGATATATTTAAATCCAAATAATGATTTTTTTTAAAGTGTTTTCTGAATTATATGGATTGTCGAATCCTATGAATAAGATTATCGTTAAAAGGAAAAATATCGCTAGGATTACCAAAGGAATAATAAAATCATCAAAAAGAAAACAAAAACGTTTTGAAAAATATCTTAAACGAAAGTCTCATGTTGGAACCACTTATAAAGATTATAAAAGTAATATAACGTAACGCAATTAAACGTAAATCAAAGAAATTTTACTTCCAAGAACGTTTAATGAAATTTAAATATGATATTAAAAAACATGGGATATCATAAGGGAGGTTATTGGAAGTAAAAATTCTTGTGAAAAAACCTTCCCGAAAATAGCCTAGTTGATGGGATTGAATTTGAAGACCAAAAAAAAATTGCGTCACAGTTTAACAAATACTTTTCAACTGTAGGCTTGAAGCTGGCTGATTGAATTCCACAACCTATTGGAAAAAGTTTGACCAATTGTTAAAAAGGCAATTATAGTGTTCCCGAAGAATACCCTCTTACTGATGAAGAGCTTAAAGAATCTTTTGACACATTAAAATCAAATAAAAGTCCAGGTTTTGATGATTTCAAATCGAATGTAATTTGGCTTGTTTTGGGTGGTTTCGTTATAATTTGGCTCGTTTTGGGTGGTTTCGCTCTAATTTGGCTCGTTTTGGGTGGTTTCGTTATAATTTGGCTTGTTTTGGGTGGTTTCGTTATAATTTGGCTCGTTTTGGGTGGTTTCGTTATAATTTGGCTTGTTTTGGGTGATTTCGCTCTAATTTGGCTCGTTTTGGGTGGTTTCGTTATAATTTGGCTCGTTTTGGGTGGTTTCGTTATAATTTGGCTCGTTATTTTTTCATTTTTTTTTTTCATTTTATTTCGATTTCAATCAATACAATAACGTTTAATAAACTTTTAATAAACATTTTAATAAACACAATAGAAAAACGTTTTGTATTGATCAGGGACCCGTAGAAGGTTAAAATAAACATTATCATCAGGCCCCTATACTAATAGTAATTACACAAACACAAACACAGATCTTTAAAATAATAATTTCAAAAAGAAAATATATAATAGTATTAATTCAAAGAATCAGATCAATAAAATATAACTTCATTTTCAAAATCTAAAATTTTTCCTTATAATTTTCTTTTAAAAGTATTCATGGCGAAAAATTTTTTTTCTTCGTCTGTTAAAAAATAATTCCAAATTTTAGGACCACGATGTAATATTGAGAATCTTGGCAACCTTGATAGTCCAGGAAACTGAAAGTTGTTTGAGGAAAATCTTGTTGAATAAACATGTTCTATGTGAGAAAAATCATTATTAAATGTTTTTGGAACAGTTTTCATATTGACACGGTGCATAAAAATAGATATTTGATAAAGGTTAATTTGCATCACATTGAGAACTTTAAGTTTTTGAAATAAAGAACGCGATGCAGTCAACCTATCTTTATGAAATATAATACGAAGAGCTTGTTTTTGTTTACGGAAAATCTTTTTCAGTCCAGTTTTGTTAGAACTACCCCAAGCAATATTGGCATAGCTAATGAAAGATTGAATAAGTGCAAAATAAATATTTTTTAAACAAAGAAAATTAAGGATTTTACTGGCTTTATATAGTAAACCGATATTTTTTGAGATTTTATTTTCTAGTATATCAATATGTGATTTCCAATTTAGGTTTTCATCAATAATCACTCCTAAGAATTTCAAGTTTGACACTGCTTATTTCAGCACCATCAATCTGTAGTGAAGGCAAAATGGGAGGGAGTTTCTTTTTCTTTTTTTGGTTATGGAAGAGCAAGTATTTTGTTTTCTTGATGTTTAAGGATAATTTATTTACTTTAAACCAAGTGCTAATGTTTATAAGTTCATTGTTAACCGTGTTAAATAACAGGTTAATATCTTTCCCGGCGAAAAATAAGCTAGTATCGTCAGCAAACAAAATTGGGTTTAGTAAGGCAGAATTTGGTAGATCATTCACAAAAATTAAAAATAAAAGTGGTCCAAGTATTGAACCTTGCGGAACCCCACAAATTACAGACTCCATTTCCGTGATACCATGTTCAGTTTCCATGAATTGCTTCCTGTTGAAGAGATAACTCTTTAACAAATTTAGATTATTATTACGAACTCCGTAAAACCAAAGTTTCTTTATTAAAATTTCATGGTTCACTGTATCAAAGGCTTTTGCAAGGTCAATAAAGACACCCAAGGTGAATTTATCGCTCGCAAAAACTGATGAATTTGATTAACGACTTTAAGTATCGCATGTTCTGTAGAAACATTTTTTTGAAATCCAAATTGATTCATATAAAGTACGTTATTTTTTATTAAATGAGATATTAGTCGATTGTATATTATTCTTTCGAGGATTTTAGAGAAACATGGCAATACGGAGATGGGTCTATAGTTAGTAACTTGCTCTATGTTCCCTGATTTGAAGATAGGTGTTATTTTTGCAATTTTTAGTTTATACAGGAAAAGGTTTTAAAGAGAGAAAAAATATGTGATTTAAGGGTTTGACTATTGTTTTGAAAACAAAGTTAACAACATTAGAACTGATATTTGGGACACAACACTAGAACTCGATAAAAGTAATACTAACCAATCTTTCCGCTTGTTTTTCGATCAATTTAACTCTTTACTTGATAGCCACGCTCCCGCCCAAAAACTAAGTAACCGGATATATAAACGCCAGTTTAAGCCTTGGATTACTAAGGGAATCAGAGTAGCTATTTGGAAACGAAATAAAATCAAAAACAAATTTATTAGAAGTAAAGACCCCGAAAAAAAAGCGGAATTAAATAAAAAGTTCAAAATCTATAGGAATATGATAGTAAAGCTGATAAGACAAAGTAAAAAAAATCATTATAGCGAATATTTTAAATTAAACGCCTCAAGTCATCAAAAGACATGGAAAGGTATTAATGAAATAATAAATATAAAAACAAAAAAATCATTATTACCTAACTCTATCTTATATAACAGCTCAATAAGTACAGATCCAGCAGAAATATCGAACCATTTTAATAACTACTTCACAACGATTGCGGATAAAATACAATCCACCATAGTTTCATCTTATATAGATTACAATAAATTTCAGGTCTAATCCTAACAATAATTCTCTATTGATTTCCCCTATCAATAGTAACAAAGTGTCAAAAACAATCAAAAAGCTAAACATAGTGAAAGCTGACGGACCAAATAGTATTCCCAGCGATTTACTTAAACTTCTTGAAAACGAAATGTCTATCATTTTATCGAAATTATTTAATTTATCAATCTCCACTGGAATATTCCCTAATTTACTCAAAATATCTACAGTAATACCAATTTTTAAAAAAGGACCAAGGACACAATGCAACAACTATCGTCCCATTTCGCTTATATCGAACATTAGCAAAATCTTCGAAAAACTTATGCATAAAAGATTAATAACTTTCCTATATAAGCATGACTGTTTGAGCAACCAACAATTTGGAATTCGTGAAAAACATTTGAGCTCTCATGCGCATATCTCTATAATAAATAAAATTCAAAAAGACATATGACTCGGGAAACTATGTCTGCGGTATATTCATTGATCTCCAAAAGGCATTCAATACAGTAGACCGTGGAATATTATTAAAGAAACTTAATCATTATGGAGTACGTGGCATAACATTATCTTGGTTTTCAACTTATCTGTGCGAGCGTGAACAACACGTCAGTATTAATGGCTTCAATTCACAGACTAAAATAATTAAACACGGTGTCCCTCGAGTTTCGGTTTTAGATCCCTTGTTATTCCTATTGTATATAAATGATCTTAGTTCTTCCATAAAATATTCCACAGTACACCATTTTGCTGATGACACGAATCTGTTATATCCTAACAAATGTCTTAAAAAAAATCGAGTATAAAGTTAATATAGATCTAAGAAAGCTTACCAATTGGCTTAATGCTAACAAAATCTCTCTAAATATCAGCAAAACCGAATACGTTATTTTCCACCATACGAAAAGAGCATTAAATTATGGATTAAAAATAAAATTAAACGGGAAAAAGATTTACCCCTCTAAAGAAATTAGATATCTTGGCTTACTATATGACAAACATTTAACATGGAAAAAACATATAAATCTTTTAACAAATAGACTTTCAAGAGCAAATAGTTTGTTAGCTAAAATTCGTTATTACGTTAATAATAAAACACTTATCTCTATTTATTATGCTATCTTCTCCTCTCATATGATGTATGGTTCAATGGTATGGGGTCAGGGAAACAATCATAATTTGACGAAAATCGAATCAATGCAAAAAGCAGCGTTAAGAATTATAACTTTCTCACCATTTCGTTCACATTCCACAAAGTTGTTTTCAGATTTGAGAGTTTTAAAATTTAATGATGTGATAAAAGTGCAAAATATTCTATTTACTTATGATTTCTTAAATGACCTCCTACCAACGTCTCTCTCTACACTATTTACAAAAACAACTGATATACATACTTATAAAACAGGAAATGTCTGTCAATCCAAGCTCATGGTGTTTTGTTTTAACACAATAAAATACGGGAAACATTCAGTCGTTTATCGATGTATTACTGACTGGAACGAATTTATTAAAAATAACAAAAGCTTTAAAAAACTCTTAAATTTTACAAACATATCAGATGTACTCATTGTAAGAAATAAACTGAAACAATTTCTTAAAAAAGATTGTTTATCATCTTACAAATACTAACTTTTTATCCCGCGATTATTACGGTAACTCGCTCAGGATTGCTGTTCTTGTTGTCGTGTTTATATTATTCTTTTTGTTCTTTAATATTTCCAGGATTATCCAAGCATATATGAATTTAATAACTGTATGTTGTATACATGTACATGTTTAAAATGTTGGCGGAATTTCGTACGCACACACACACCACACATATATATTGAGTTTGAGTTGCTCCTTTTCTCTTTTATAATTAAAACTTCAAGGTGTCATTCCTTTGCCTAGTTTTACTATTGAATGACACCCTCCAATCACAATTTGTTTCTTGTTTGAAAATAAAAAATAAAAAAAGAAATTTGGACTGTATATATACGTTATTTTGCTAGTATTGAAATGTATCTATTATTCATTTTAGTTTTTAAAGAGTTTCTTTTTTATGTACATATTGTTGATTGGAAAATAAAATTGATTGAAGTCCATCAACAAAAGTAATATGATCGAGAAGATGTACGTCGACTACATAATATCAAGTTTCTCGTCTTTCTCTTCATCGTCATCGAGGAGGTGGAATGGCTGAATCGCAGCCTCCATATCTTCTTCATTAATGAAAGAAAAGGGATTGGTATCACCTATCTCCTCGTTTGTCATTACAGCTAGTTGTGCTTTTAACTTTTCTGCTCTTGCCTCACAAGTCGTACCCTCCTTAAAGCAATGTATTTGGTCATCTTCAGAGCCATTTGTTGGGAGATTTAGGGGCCCAACCTTGAACGACATGGCAATCTGGGTGTTTATTTGGGAATGGGCGTTAATCGGGAGTGGGCGTTAGTTAAAAAATTTAACTTTAACCTTGGGCGTTTATTCGGGATGGGCGTCAGTTTGGGAATGGGCGTTAGATCGGTCATTTACGGTATAGTCTGTTTAGTCACATTTTATATTCAAGTGTGGCGAGCCACACTATGTATCCAGCCATTAGAAAAAACATGAAAAAGTCCGATTACAGCACCAAGGTTAAAGCCCTTGATAATCAGCCAATCATGCGGGCTGACAATGCAGTTCCTGCATTCAATGATGAGCCTATCCTCAACTCTGCGGGGCGGAAAGGCTTTGATTGTCACAAACCGAAGAAAGGCCTCTCAAAACCAACTTATACTTACAAAATTTCAACATTCAACTGTAGAACTCTGAAACATCTGTCACCACAAGCAGAGTTTGATAAACTGTTGAATGATTATACCATTGACATCACATGCATACAAGAACACCGTTTTCTGCACACCAATACCGATCCTGAAATAGTTATCCGAAATATTGGATCATCAACTCTATTTACTTCATCAGCCATACGTAACAGCTGTGGAGCTTCAATACATGGCGTAGACATTGCGATAAACACCAAGCTACTGCCTCTTCTTGAATCTGTGAAGAAACACGATGAACGCATCATGACTGCTACATTCAAGGGTAATCCGAAGACCACTGTCATTGCATGCTACTCTCCTCACAATGCTCTTGAGGATGCCATTGTTATAGACTTCTACTTGAAATTGAGTCGTGTTGTTGAAGACGTGCCATCACACTCAATGCTATTTATCGGAGGGGATATGAATGCTCAGGTGGATATAGGCTTCTCTTACCACACTACAGCCAATCGAAATGGCGTCCTTCTTCACGATTTCATTCAACAACATAACCTCGTCATTGGGAATACATCATTCCAAAAGCCACCAATGAAACTTTGGACATACAGACCTCCAACGGGCGCACCGTCTCAAATAGACTTTGTCATCTACCGGAAGCGGTGGCGTAACAGCATCCGCGAGTGTCGTGCTTTCTCATCTTCCAATCCTGTAGGTAGCGATCATCGTATGGTAACTGCAACTGTCAATCTCAGTGTGCGACGCCCTGTTCATCCTGTCAAGAAAAAGCTATCGTCCTCGCTGCTCAAATTGACGACACTATCTTCACACGCTTCAACAACTTGCCCATAGAGAAACAAGATTATACATCTTTTGTTTCAACTGCAACATCAGTTGGCACTGAAATGCTTCCGCCAAGACCACCAAGACCTACAAAAACAGTGGACATTGATCCAGTCGTAGCTGCACGTAAGGCTACCCTTCGCGCATCAACTCAGATCATTCAATCTGCTCAGAGCCACCTCCGGAAAACAATTTATCGCTATGAAGATATACGTATCAATAACATTTTACGCTCATACGAAACGCCAGCCGCTGCTTCTGTTATAAAGAATGCGTGGAATCTAGTAAAAACGTTATCCGGGAAAAAGTCGCGGAGTACCATATTCATTGAAGGTGATGACCGACTCAAAACATGGAAAAATCACTTCAAAAATCTTCTGAATCCCGATGTTGCTGCTCAACCAGATCTACCACCCGTTGAGAAAATTTTTGATCTTTTCACTGAGATTGAAAGTTGTGATCTGACTCAGGATGAAGTAGACACTGCTGTCCAACAGTTAAAAAACGGAAAGGCACCCGGTCTTGACGGATTACCACCAGAGTTTTGGAAAATGCCAAAAGTGAAAAAGAGTCTGCTGTCTTTCTGTAACCAGACATTCCATGGAAATCGTCCAAAAGAATGGGGCATATCAGGTCTAACACCAATACCGAAGAAAGGTGATCTCTCCAAAACAGACAACTACAGAGGAATTTCACTTTCCCAAGTAGCAGCCAAGATCTATAATCGCTGTCAGCTTAATAGAATTAGACCTGTCATCAATAAAGTTCTGCGTCCGAACCAGAATGGATTCCGTAAGGGACGGTCAACCACATCCCACATTTTAGCTCTGCGTCGAATTGTTGAGGAACTGAAAAACCACAAGAAGGAAGCTGTCATTACTTTCATCAATTTCCGTAAGGCCTTTGACTCCATCAATCGCGTCCGAATGATTGAAATTCTGGCAGCCTACGGAATTCCTACAAATGTTGTCAACGCAATCCATGTGATGTACAAGGACACTTCCGCTGTAGTGATCACGCCAGAAGGAGTTACAGATGCATTTAAGATTTTTCTTCAAGAAGACCCGCTTGCTCCTTTCTTGTTCATAATTGTTCTCGATTATGCGCTTCGCATATCAATCACCAGTAGTGATGGCCTTACACTGAAACACCGCCGTAGCAGTAGACACCCTGCTGAAATGCTAGCTGACTTGGACTATGCTGACGACATTGCACTCCTCGGGGATTGTGTTGAATCTGCTCAAGATCTTCTGAAACGCGTCGAGAAAGCTTGTCAGGACGTTGGCCTATATAATGCTCCAAAAACAAAGTACATGCATCTGAATCGATCTTCTAACGCACCTTTGTTTTCGTCAGGTGGATCTGAAATTGAATGTGTTGATGACTTCAAACACTTGGGAGGCTATTCCGAAAGCGGACATGATATGAATGTTAAGATCGCGCTAGCATGGAATGCTCTTAATTCTTTAGGGAAAGTATGGAAATCCCTAATCAAGAAAAAAAACAAAACAAAGGTCTTCAAAGCCTGCATAGAGTCAATCCTTCTGTACGGCTCAGAATCTTGGACGCTAAATGTGTCGCGCCGAAAACGTCTCGATGGCACATATACAAGAATGCTTCAATTAGCCTACAACATCTCTTGGAAAAGTCACCCAACAAACAAGTCATTGTATGGTTCCCTACCTCGTGTATCCAATATTGTAAGACAGAGAAGTCTAGCACTTGCCGGTCACGTTAGTCGCCATGATGAACCAGCAGGAAAGCTACTACTTTGGACTCCAGACGCTAAAAGGAGAGTCGGACGTCCATGTGTAACACTGAAATCTATTATTGAAGAGGAAACTGGTCTGGCAGGAACTGAGCTGATGGCTGCAATGGCTGATCGAGAGCTCTGGCAATTAGAATTTGTTCGTGTTTCACCTGCGCCTACTGGCATTGGATGAAGCAAGTCAAGTCTGTTTAGTCTGTGGTATTAGACCAATAAAACTTACTACACATAAATTAGAAAAAATCAACTTAAAATAATATAATTTAATAAGCGATAAAGCAGAAAAGGTACTGTAATAGTAACTACATTGTAAGAAATAGTAATTAAAAAAACAACTGAACTACAAATATGAATTTGATGAGATTTTGCAACGTATCTGTATGACTGCTTAACTCAATTTAGTCATTAAGTGCAGTAAGCATCATCCCTGATCTTGGTGACCGCATTCACACTCGGCCGAGTCACTTAGTCCTCATTTCTTCATGGAGGCGACGAAACGGCCAACACCGGATCCCAGGCGGTTGAGCGTTGTCCACTGGCGGCGGGGAAGCTCGGAATCAAGGGTGTTGTCTGGCGTCTCAATGAACTTGTGGAGTCGTGATTGCTCTGATGCTCCCCGCCATTCCTTCTGCCAACGGTTCCTGGTCTAGGTCTGTTTGTTTATGTCTAGTTGTGTGTCACGCAAGAGTTTGTGCGCATGTCCGACAAAGGCGTGCCGTGATTATAGCCGTGTGCGTGTAGGAGGCTCAGCGACCGTAGCGTACAAGAGATAGTTGATGTCACGTTTGGCCTTGCGAGCTAGGGCGAGAACCGCAGCTTCACGGAGTAGTGATGCCAGCCAGAACTGGAAGATGGTTCACAGGTGTGGGGTGCAGAGATCCTGTGATCATGCGCAGGGAGTTGTTAAGGGCCACGTCCATCAGTTTCTTTTCATGTGTGCACTGGCACCAGACTGGTGCGCAGTACTCAGCTGCTGAGAAGACAAGAGCTTGGGTTGAGATGCGCAAGGTCTTAGTTGCAGCTCCCCATGTTGTTCCGGTAAGGCGGCATATCAAGGAGACTCGAACGATGTTTTTGCTGAGAGTTTTTCCAGGTGTTGTCGGAATGTCAACTCACGGTCCAGTTTCATTCCAAGGTACGTTGGTGTTGCTTCGTACTGCAGTACACTGCCGTGCACCATGATTCTCAGCTCGCGGTTTGCTTTTCGGTTTGTGAGGTGGAAGACAGATGACATAGTCTTAGCGATGCTGACCAGACCGTATATCACTTCACTGATGAATGTCCGCTGACACGAGAGAGTGGCTGTCCTCGACCAGGCTGGAGATATGAGACAGCACGCGTACGACAGAAGAAGAGGCATCATCCCTAATTTTTACTACATTGCAATAGGCAAAAACATCTGCTATTGATAACAGATTAATTAGGCTGTTTTTTTGCATTGCACTCTAGGCCTACTAACTCATTAGACCAAATCATTATTTTCATTTTTCAATTTTAAAGCATGTAAGCCCATTGATAAACAAAATAAAAATTGTTTCAAATATTTATGGGCTCCTGTTTAGCATCGCCCCGGGTACTTTGCCCCCTTGCCCTCTCTCGGTGGGCCTGATCCAGGGTCGAAATGACACTCTTATAGGAATCACACTCTTTGACGTAGTTGTAAACATTGGACGATACAAAGTTAACAAAAGAGCAAAATTTATCTGGAGCATTGTCTCCACATTCTTAGATGAAGTTATCAAACGATCGTTTCTAATGATTCCATTCTTTTGAAGGAGTTGGTGAGTTGTGATCAAGATCAAGCCTCGTCGGCTTTAGGATCTTCGACATATTGATAGTTGTTGAATGAATTGTAATGAACTCAAGGGATACTGAAACATAACACGTTCAGTAAAGTAGACCTCTTGATAAAGGTTTTATTCAACAAGTAATAGAAACTGATCTAAAGCATAAATAACAGTTATATATAAAACACAAATACACAACAAAATACAAATGCAAGAATTCATAACATAGCTATTGAACATGAATAATATTAACAACAAATGAACATGAATAATATTAACAACAAATGAACACGAATAATATTAACAACAAATGAACATGAATAATATTAACAACAAATGAACATGAATAATATTAACAACAAATGAACATGAATAATATTAACAACAAATGAACACGAATAATATTAACAACAAATGAACACGAATAATATTAACAACAAATGAACATGAATAATATTAACAACAAATGAACATGAATAATATTAACAACAAATGAACATGAATAATATTAACAACAAATGAACACGAATAATATTAACAACAAATGAACACGAATAATATTAACAACAAATGAACATGAATAATATTAACAACAAATGAACATGAATAATATTAACAACAAATGAACATGAATAATATTAACAACAAATGAACATGAATAATATTAACAACAAATGAACATGAATAATATTAACAACAAATGAACATGAATAATATTAACAACAAATGAACATGAATAATATTAACAACAAATGAACATGAATAATATTAACAACAAATGAACACGAATAATATTAACAACAAATGAACATGAATAATATTAACAACAAATGAACATGAATAATATTAACAACAAATGAACATGAATAATATTAACAACAAATGAACACGAATAATATTAACAACAAATGAACATGAATAATATTAACAACAAATGAACACGAATAATATTAACAACAAATGAACATGAATAATATGCTCTTTTTACTTTTTAAAATCAAAATGCAAAAATCGGCAAGAAAATACTACCTAACAGAAAATGTTATATTAGATACAAAAAACAGTAAAATTCGCAAATCAACGTAATTATTTAATGGATGAATTATATTTAACTCATAATTTAGGTTTAAAGGGTATGAAAACTATCATTATTATGTCATTAACAGGATGTATTCAAAAATCCCCCGAAAGTATACACAACATTTAAATGGTAATTTGAAACAAGAAAAGCTGATTAAGACTTCCAATCTTCGATTTATTACAGCTACGATTGTGTTCGGTTAATAATAAAGAAACCTGATCGCATCAAACAGCTTATTCTAGTCACTATGAACGAATAAAAACACGACATATTCAAGCCGTGAAAATGTGCCATTTTAAACTTCCACGGCGCAATAGAAAATATGACCATTACATTTAATCCATCAGTAATACGCTTAAGATATAAGGATTCATAACAATTAAAACGCTATCGTTAACTTTAATTCGTTGCAATGTGTTTTTACAGGCAGTTGTTGTTGTACGCAGTTGTTGCTTTTGAAAAAAGCCTGTATTGTATAAATCAGGTAAGCCATGAGGTTTTAAGTCCAGTTCTAAGTTTCTAAGTATAACATCAAACTGTAAAAAATTTATTAAATTTGATTGGTGCATGGTACATTGGCATTGACTAAATAATTGAACTAATTATTTCTCAATTTTCAGGAACATAAAAGATGCGCATAGTAATGCTCTTGTATTGTTTTTCACTCGCGGTTTTAGCAATAATCTTCTGCTTTCTAAAGTTTTATGGGACAGAAGGATTTGTCAGGCACGACATCAATGGAACAGGGTATCGCTATAAAGCCTTTGCTGTTCAACCTTCAATTGACTATCTGAAAATATTTTCCATGAACTCGTCGTCCATCCCAAAGAAAAACCACCCTATGCTGTTATTATACACAAAGTACTATTCTTCTCATACTTGGTGGTGGTTAATTCAAAACGAAACTGTGTGTCCACAGCTTGACCAGATCGTGGAAATCACGCATAACAAGTCACATTTTCTAGAAAGCGATGTTGTCATGTTTCAAGGTAGGAGGGTGCCGAAGTTACCTGTTTTAGAGAAATTGTACGAAACGAAACCAAAAAAACAAATATGGATTTACTATACAAAGGAGAATCCCTTTAAAAACCCCCGAGTAATAGAATTGAATCGGTTCTTTGATGCTACATCTACTTATAGGACACTTGCCGACATCCGGATACCGTATCGCTTTTTCCGACGGAACGAAAGCCCAGATTTGTCCAAACCAAACATCAACTACGCCCTAAACAAAACAAAGCAAGTGGGCTGGGTAGTGAGCAACTGTCGGGCTAAAGAACGTTTGGAATTGGCCCATAAACTCATCAGCTACGGAATAGACTTGCATGTAGCAGGTAGATGTTCCAAATATTTCAACAAGACTTTCTATGTCGGAAATTGTACAACATATAGAATACCCTGCAAAGGAGCCTTAGAAAAGTTTAAGTTTTATTTCTCCGCAGAAAATGCTCTTTGTGAAGACTATATATCTGAAAAATATTGGATTACACCATTTCGAAATAATAATGTACCGATCGTTTTCGGAGGTTCCAACTACTCAAATCCTGCTATAGCGATACCAGGATCATTTATTGACGCTATGAGCTTTCCATCACCAAGAGCGTTGGCTGACTACATCAAGAAAGTGGATGCTGATGATGAACTGTATAACAGCTTCTTTGAATGGAAGAACTATTATACTTTTGATACAGACCATTATCGTTGTAACTTGCTTAAAGCTATCAACAACGGTATAAAGGAGCGAAACAATAGTCTGATAAACACAATAGATATCGAGCATTGCAACAAACAAACGAAACGATTCGAGGAATGGATTAATGTTTAAAATGATTTCATTTTCATTTTGTAAACTATTTATTTGTAAACGTTTGGATTAATATATATAATTATTACAGTTGACTCTCTCTCTAATTCGAATCTCTATTATTCGAACTTTCTATAATTCGAACGAATTCTAAGTCACCGTACAGTGACGTAACACACATATATATATAATGCCATGAGTTGATGGGGACGTTTACAACACAAGAAAGATCACATGAGATTCATTCATTTAGTATAATATATTCTGCACCAGACCCGTAATGTATTTATGGTGTTTTTGCATCAGCGTTTAGGACATTAGGACATAATATGTTTTTGACATTACCCCCTGAAACATCTTAAAACGGACAAGAAAAATCCAGTTTAAAGTTGAAGCTGGATGTATCCGAGAGATGAAGACTAAAACATTTTAAAAATCAATAAACTATCAAAAAATCATCAAATTCCACATTGGTTACCCAGAAATTAGGGATTTTTCATTTCCAAGCCATTTCAGGGAGCGATATCTGGTAGAGAAAAGCCCTAAACATCATTATTTTCTTTGTAGTGTTGTGTTCCAATTATATTTCATGAAATATGTTCAATTTTATGTCAAATTTCTTTCATACAGGAAATATTTACCAACCCCGCCCTAAACGCTATCTAAAAGTTCTTACCCCCTGAAATGTTTTTAAGTCGGGTGTATATATTTATTTGGGCTAATATCAATTGCTGAAAATTTCATAATGATCAAAAAGTATTTCTTGAAGTTATTAGGCCCCAAAGTTGGCTCCAAAAATCAAAATTCAGTCAATATTTACGTTTTAGACCCCCGAAATATTTTTTTTACACAACTGGGAGATTGGGACCTTTAATTTTCTGAAAGTAAACATGGAAGTGTTCACATTCTCCAAAAACCAATGCCAAGCAATTGTATTAATCAATTACTTGATGTTCTAAGTGTGCCCTGAAAATGCTCCAAAACACATTTTGTCACTTAATCCAAGAGAAAAACACACTAAGATAGCCATAAAATCAGAACCGCTTGAGTTCTAAGGCTGAAATTTGAGGAATTTTCTATCTCATTGAGATCAACAAATGCAATATAATATGGTGAAAGTTTCAAGGATTTAAAATCTTGATTTTCAAAATTTTCTCTTGACATATATAGATTTGATCTTCACAATGGTGAGATCATATGTGACTGCTATACTGTCGTTCCACTTTGACAGGTGAAAAGAAAGTGAGTGACAGCTCTTTTTAATGTTTTTAAAAAACTTCAACTGCAGAAGTTGCTATGTGCACATAACATAGTGTTGGGTGCAAGGACACCACAGAAGACCATCTCGGAAAGGTACTACTCCTATGCCTTAACCCCAAAAGGGCAGTGCCGAATTAACCATAAGGCAAACAAGGCACATGCCTTATGGCCAGCCAAAAATCCAGGCCACCAAAAAATCATTTTGTTGGTTATTTTTGTCTCTCATACATATATATTTATTGAGCCACTTGCAGCCATAATTCACCATAGTCCATAGATTTATTATAACGTTATATACTTTATATATACTTTATGTAAAGAATATTTTATAAAATAAATGACTAAAAATTATATACGTCATATAATAACGTTCACACAATTACCGTATGTATGTTATATATATACATGTTTTTTTATAAGCATGAAATTTTCAAACCGGTTAAAAATAGTTTGTTTTGACAACAGAATATTCATCTTCAACAAACTAAGCAATGTATGTAAAATTTGTATCTATATTTTTCTTACAAAGGCTATCTAAGGTACAATAATGTTTTGGAAAAATATTTAATGTGGAAGGATTTAGAAGAAATAAAAAGAAAAAAAATTGTTATATATGTTTCTTATTTAAGTTCAATTGTTGATCAGTTGATTAGTTTAGAAAAGTTTCTTTCTTTCTCAAGGAATTGTTTTTAAAAGTATTTTTCACTCTTTGTTGCCAGCAAGGAAGTGCTGAAGTGTTTTCAGAATTTATTGTTTGGTTGATTCATTGATTTCATTGATTCAAAGATTTAAAGATGTAAAACGATCAATGGGTTAACAGCGTCTTGGTGTACTGTCACTTCTGTGCATTGAAAGTGATTTGCTCAATAAGATTAACTTCAAAAAACTAATTGACAAATTTGCAGTTGTAAAAGCGCGCAAAGTTGTAATGTAATTCTTGCCTAGTAAATATTCTATTTTAAATTTAAACTTTCTTCTTTTTGTCAATAAGTCTAAAATACCTGCATTTTCAGGCCACTTGTTAAAAATGTGACTTAGGACCAGAAAAGCCTTAATCCGACACTGCAAAAGGGTCGTAGTTATTAAGTCTATGAAAACAACACTGACGCGACAGTTGTTTCTGGTCGTTTTCTAATATTGTCAACGAATAAAGTAGTAGCAAGCTCTGTGGAATGCTGTATGTGATAGGCAAACTGGTTTTGAGCGAGAAGTAAATCTTTTCAAGATATTCAACAAGCTGAAATTTCACTTTCTAAAGGTTGAAGGAATGTCTTGAAGACCTGATGCTTTTCCGCATTTTAGATTGTTATATATGTTGTTTATAAATAAACTGTTCTGGAGGAACCATAGTTGTGTTGTTCAGATCGGTGGATTCTGTTTGTAAGCCCAAACACAATCTTTAACTAAGTTTTTACCTTCTTTATTTTTTGGCTTACAGTTGTAAAGAAACTATAACTACAAATATTATCAGCTTTTCTCTTGTAGCTTGTTAGGTTTGTAGGAGGCTGAATAAAATGTCCTTTATAAGTTAGTACCTTTTCAATTATTTTCCAAAAGTATATATAATTTGGACTCTCTGTGTTTTCTTCTAATATGTGTAGTGGTCTTGCTTAGCATATCAGGTTTTATTGTTGCAAAGATTCCTGCTACATTTATATCTTTGTCAATCCTCTTTGTTTTTGTTGCTTTTCTTTTTGGTGAGTCACGATCATTCTGTTCCTGTCTTAAGTCAATGGATAGCCATAGCGAGTTTTTTCCTTTGACTCACTTTTTAATAATTGGAAGGAACAAACTTCAACGCCATTAGCATGAATGTTTTTAAATGCTGGGATGCAGTATTAACATTAGTTGAGCTATATACAAGATTCCAATCACATGAACATAAGTGTTTGATGCTGTTTATGTTGCATATATATACCATTTGTTGTACCAAGTATCATTTTGGATAGAAGTTTTTGAAAATTAGCTTTTTGAACACAGCCTATCATGTCATAGTCTGATATGCTTATGGGAATAACATAGACTTTGGTATTTATTTGTTTGTAAAAATAACATCAATATTTTAAAGTACTGCTACTTATTGTCATTTTCATTGGTTTGTTTATGATTTGCTTACCATACGAGCTAAAGTTTTTCGTCTTGGTACTCTTTCTACCTAAATATATAATTGACGTTTGCATTGCCCATTTAAAATTGTTTACATTGATTCTTTTCCAACATTTAATAGTGTATCATTAGGCGAAACAATGAAATATTTTGGTAAATGTATAGAAATATAGAGATAATACATAGCACACAATAAGTGCTTTAAATAAAATAAGTTGTAAGCAACTCCACCTAAGCCCTTACAAAGAAATACCCTGGGATCTTGACAAAGTTACGTTTATTTATTTCATATACTGTTGTCCATGCTGAACATTTAATGTGCTATGACAACGCAGTCAACAAAAAATGATATAAATATATATAGTATATATAATAATATTAATAATAGGTTCTAATATCTAGATATTTTCCGGCCTTGTAAACTGTTACAACTGAAAATACTAATACTTCCACTTCAGTTAAACTACATAAACCCATGTTAGGTTAATTTTTCAGAAACGAAAACACATATCTTCCTGTGACGTTAACAATGAGGAAGCCACCGACCATACGTTTGGCTTATCACGGATGTCCGAACAGACCATTCTTTCACATTGTTGCAACGAAAAAACTGATCGCTAGAAATAGGGGCCATTACGAACAGGTGGGTACTTACGACCCAATGCCGAATGTGTACAATGAGAAGTTGATATCGTTAAATATGGAACGGATAAAATACTGGTTAAGTCAGGGATGCACCACATCAAAACCAGTAACTATACTGTTTGCACTGGCTGGTATATTTCCTCTTGACCAAAACACTCTAACGCAAGCGGTAAGGAATCGCCAACGAAAAGAACAACAAGCTGAATCTGAAAAAAACGATGTTGAAGAAAATGTAGATTTTTAGCAAATATATTGTTTTCTTTTATTTCCTTCTTATGTAGGCTTTCTGGTAATAATGCCGAGATACTCTTTGCCCATATCTTCATACATATTTTTTTAGGTATGAACTCAAAAAAAAATGTTAAATGTTACAAAATTGCTTCAACCACTGAATCTGAGCCGCAAATCTATTAAATTCATTGTTGATGGAAGCAAGCTTAAATGTTGCTGTCCGATATTATGGCCTCGTAAGAAGTATTTGGCTGCCTTCAATCTCTGTACAGATAGAAGAGACACCAAAGAAGTAAAAGGGAATCTTAAAAAGGTTTGGGCTAAACTAAAGGTCTTGTGTATAAAGGTTATAAACTTCTTTGTTAGGGAAACATTAATTTTTACCAAAATTATCCTTACAACACTTATTGTCAATACATGTTTGACTCCAAGAATGAGGAATGTTTTTGATGATGTAATTATGTTCAACGTATTTAGAATGCTATCTCTCATTTAGACTCATTTACTAACTTTAGTTTCATTATTAAACATCTTAAATGTGTTACACTTCCTCCAGATAAGAGAACTTTTGAGGCAGGAAATTTCGTTAGCGCCCTTCATAAAAGACAATTACAAATATTGGTTTTCAAAAAAAGGTTGGTTGTCTGTCTTTTAATCTCTTATTGTGATTGGATTAGAAAAATTATTGTTGATGCTATATTGATAGAATGAAAGTTCGATGATTTTATGATTTCTTTTGTACTCTAAATTTTAGGTATTCTATGGTCTTTGAATGATCCAAACAAAAGATTTAATGAGCCAGATGGAGGTTTGATTGTCTTCTGATGTGGTTAAATTATATTCAACTAATTAGGTCACCTTTTCATGTGCCACCCATCATTGCCCGTGTTTTAAAAGAATTATAAATGATTAATAAATTTTATTCAAAGTTTAATGACACTCCCCTAGTAAAAAACCTTAAAGGTCTGGAACGTAAATACCCCCACCACCCCTCACCACAACCACACTACTACCATGCCACTCTCTTAGTGTCCCTGAGCAAGAATATAAATGGGTTGATTGTTATATCTTCAATTGGTCTCTACCCTGTAAACAAGCGCAGACTTCCTATTAAATCTTTTGTTTTCAGACTCTGATCAGAATCATGGGGATGGACAGAATCACAGTCCCAACCATGGTGCAAACTTTCTTTACTGGGCCCTCGGTTTCTTTGTATTGAGCATGATTCTCAAATCTGCTGGTAATGGTCTGCCCGAAACATCATGGCCAGTATTTTTGCGTCTGATGCTGCAAGCTGGTGAAGTACAGAAGGTTACGGTATCATCAAACCGGGACACTGTTTATGTCTATTTAAAACAAGGTGCTATGGTAAACGGCAGAGAGACCAATCGTTTTGGTCCTGATTATACGTTTTCGATTGGTAATCTTCATCAGTTTGAAGAACGTTTGAGAAAAGCACAGCAGGATTTGGGGATTGACTCGAATGATTTCATTCCGGTCAATTATGAGGCTGTAAAGAATGAGTAAGGAATTTTGTTCTTCTTAACCAGTGTCTTGTATCCAATATACCATTTGCTGGATAGCAAATTTTTAAATGAAAACAAAGCTTAGGTTGATCTTCTTTAGTTCTTTAAGGTTGGGTTGTCAATCATTTTAATGGAAATGCTTAAGTTTTATATATATTGTTACAGTTTTATGTTGATGATAAAAGCAAAAAAATCCTTTTAATTTCTATTTTTCTTTATTAGTACTTCTTTTTACTCGCTTTGTTAAAGTTACTTTTCACTTCAGTGTGACTTGGCTTGAAATAATTGTTTTCGCTGTGTTGTTGGTGGCTTTAGTCTCATATCTGATGGGCGGAAAGGGCATGAAGCTGCCAACGAACTTTACAAATCCGTTTGTAAGTGTCAAAATAGCAACATTCTAGCGACATAACACAAGGGAAATTGTCTCTCTTGTGACGATTTTTAAATTTAAATATACCTCATGTGTATCACCTAAAACTGTACCTTATACTTGTATTAGTCTCGACATACAAGTGCAAAGATGACTGTGGTTTTGCCCGGAACTCGCAAAGAAATCAGGTATTAAATGTAAATGCCGCGATCTTTGAAATGATTCCGCACTGAAGCATGAATGATGATTTTTGCCTGTGAATCTTCCCAGCTTCTTCTGATCTTCTTTTAATCTCTTAGTTTTAAGGAAGTTGCTGGTATGCAAGAAGCCAAGCAAGAAGTAATGGAGTTTGTGGAGTACCTTCAACGCCCAGAGAAATTTAAAGAACTTGGAGCTAAAATGCCAAAGGTCATACACTCTTTTGAATTTGTAACACGGTTTTCTTTCTTTATTTCTGCAGATTTTAGTTCATTGTATTACATAGCACGTAACTTCTTTTTACTTTTGCATCCTTTCTATGTCTACTCTATACGTAGAGATATAATATATAAAGTTGAGTTGGTAGAACAACGTTTGTATATTTCATTTGAAGTAGAGCTTTATGAATTTTAGGACATTGCAAACATTTCTAGTCTCTGAGTATAAGGTAAATATAACCACTGACTGATGATTGCACGCATGAAACACAGTTGTTGTGGGAAGAAAAAGTTGCGAGCAAATTTTTGCAACTTTTTTTCCTCGCAGCAATTGATTTTTTTACAATTTGCAACTTTTTCTTCTCACAACTTTTAATTATTTCCAGTGTTCGCAATAATTTCTTCTAGTAACTTTTTCTTCCCACAACAATTTATCAGAAAAAGCAATGTCGGACAAAAGTGGCCTAATTCTAATGATGAAAATGTTGTCTGATATTGTTTTAAAAAGTTATCTCCTTGGAACAACGACAAACGCAATGTGCGAGAATATTCGTCTATAAATATTTTTTAAAAAATCAATCAAATTTCAATGTAGATTCTAATCAATATTTATTGTTTCTTCCTTATTTTGTCTTGGTCTTTTTTGCCTTTATCAGAGGACTTCATATACCACTTCTGTATGGCAGCTTGCTTCTCTTCATCGTACGTTTTGAACTTCGTTTTTGGACCTTTCTTGTATAAGTAAAGTTATATGAAGTTTACACCTTTCTGTGTACATTGAGGTATGAAAATATTAAAGTCTGGTCCGTAGAAACTGCTTATAAGAAAATCTGTCTCCGATTTTTCAAATAATCCGTAGTAGGCTGTATTAATTTTGGAATAAATTGAGTGTCCAAACGCTAAGTTGCTTGGAACAACAAGAAAAATTATTGTATGTTTAACTTCACTCGCAACATTTTATGTACGCAACTTTTTATGAATGTCCTGTCTCGCAACATTTAATCAAGGATGAAATTTTTTCCGGATTTATCCGGAATTCTGTATTATTACGAATCTCTATTTGGATTTCCGGATTAACGATGTTTTTTATCACGCTGTTATTTATTAAAAAGCAACGAATAAATGGGACTATTTGGCATGTAAAACTTATATTTCAGAGCTCTAATTGTGCTAAAAAGCGATAGCTTTAAGGTGCTATGCCCCTAACCCCTCAGCTGCTTTGTCTATAAAACCTTTCAGGTTTTCGGATTTTTTAGATAACCAGAGTTTCATCCTTGTTTAATGTACGCAACTTTTTCTTTTAAAG
Source organism: Candelabrum cocksii (assembly GCA_963930725.1). Taxonomy (NCBI): domain Eukaryota; kingdom Metazoa; phylum Cnidaria; class Hydrozoa; order Anthoathecata; family Candelabridae; genus Candelabrum; species Candelabrum cocksii. Next base: position 3,188,082 of record OZ005668.1, on the reverse strand, counting down.
TTGCGAAAATAAAATCGCAACTTTTGCAACTTTTTCTTCCTACAACAATTTCTTCCTTTAAAGTATATATATATACAGTACAATCCCGATAACTCGAACCCCCGTTAAGTCGAACTCGCGTTAACTCGAACTGTTTTTCCATTCTCCTTTCCTAATAGTTTCTCACAAAAACTCCCGATAACTCGAACATTTGTTATCTCGAACTATTTTACTCGGTCCCTTGGGGGTTTGAGTTATCGCGATTATACTGTATATATATAACAAAATATCATTAATTTAGTTGTCACAGTCGGTTTGTTAAAGAAAATAAATAACAACAATAATAATAACTTCAGTTACCGTTTTAAAGAACTTGAAGTGAATGCTTTTAAAGCCAACATCAAATAATTATTTTATTCTATTTTTATCTTTTAAATAACTTCTGTATATATATATATACTTTTTAACCTTTTTTTTCTTTTTTAGAGGCAGCTTATTGTAAAAATTATTCTGTAAATACTCTAGAAAAGTTTTTAATAAAAGTTACTATAATAAGCGCAACATACAACAACAAAGTTTTATTACGTTAAAACAGGAAAAGCATGTTGGCTCTGAACTGTTGCTTGACCATAAGTAGTGTTTTTAATGATATTTTAAGCTGTTTTATTGCTGTTCAGATGTTAGAGAACCAATAATTTATTCCGACCTGCTGGTTAGCAGGCCCCTCAGACACCCAGCAGAGAAATAAATTTCCTAAATAAATAAATTCAATATCCACTTTTATTTCTGTTGCAGTTCATATGTACACATGTATGTCATTTCAGGGTGCTTTACTTTGCGGCCCTCCTGGTACGGGTAAAACATTGCTCGCGAAAGCCGTTGCCACTGAATCTGTGGTGCCCTTTCTCTCCATGGCCGGTTCGGACTTTGTAGAGATGTTCTCGGGTGAGTCAAATTACTATTAGAGGTAACTTTTAATCTCTTCATTTGCGCTTTCAAGTAAGAGGAAATTGATTATCCACTTAAAATGTTGCTCGAGCTTGGAAATATGGTCTTTATAGGTGTTGGCGCTGCAAGGGTTCGTGATCTGTTTGCACAAGCCCGCAAAATGGCACCATGTATTGTTTACATTGATGAAATAGATGCGATAGGACGTGCAAGACATTCAGCGTGAGTTTTCTCTGGTAATAGTCTTGCACAATCGTGGTGCTGTTTATAACTTTGTTTTCTGTTTGGTAATGTTTTTCTCTCTGTTTGTAGTCAAGGTGGGAATAGCGAACAGGAGAGTACGTTAAACCAGTTGCTCGTTGAAATGGATGGAATGAACAGTGTTGAGGGCGTTGTGATGCTGGCGTCTACAAATAGGCCAGACATACTTGACCAGGTACGTTGGCTTCAAAACAGGACTCCATCTGCTGTAAATTAATACCTTGCCATGTCCGGACAGTTATCATCAGTTGATCCACATTCCTATGTGATGGACCTTCAAGTTTATTAAGTTAATGATGTCAAGAGTGCAATAATGTGCTAATCCAAGATACATTAAGTGCAAAGTTTTGCGACCTTATTTTCGGACAAAAAGAAAAACGAGAAGAATTTTTGATGAGCAGTTTATTAAAAAAAAATGGTTACACAATGTTCTTAAAAAAGTCTTCTTCTTCGATCTGAAAATCAACGTTAAGGGCTTCCATAATGGAGGCACTGTGGAAGGATTGTAAAATTATTTCCTCAGAATTTCATTAACTTGTCATATAAACTTATGATCCAACTAGCATGTATGGGCTTCATTCTTGTCAGCCGTGTGTCAACATCGATTTCATAAACTTGTTTGCTAGTGTTCAGTTGTCTGGTAACCTGACTCGAATACCATTCCCGAAAACGCGATTTTAAAAAACCTATAGCAAAGGCATTGACATTAAGATCAAGTGGCTGGAACTTATGTGTTAAATTGGGTGGAACAAAAACATGTACGAAATGGTTTTCTTCTAAAAACTCCAAATACTTTTTTGTTGTTTGACCTTTAAACACATTGAAAATAAGGAGACATTTTTTATCTTCTGCCAATACCAAATCTTCTCGTTGCTTCTGTACTTATGGAATAATAACCTTTTCAATATGTCTTATGGCTAATTCCTCGTTGCTCCAGTGGTTTTCTGAATGTGTAATATCAAATCCAGAAGGAAAGTTCACACCTTTCGGGTGGCAACGTTCAGTTTTTCCAGCGTAGATAAGTTGGATCGGGAGGAAATGGCCTGAAGCAGTAGAAGTGAATGTACCCGTTATTGGATGAGGATGACAATGACCATGGGACTGGTGAAAAATAGAGTTGTAACTTTAGACTTATTTTTATAGAATTTTTTTTAAAGAAAAATGGTGTTTTAAAAATTTTGGACGTTAAAATTTTCGGACAAGCGTCGTGTCCGGAAATATTTTTGTCCGAAATTTTTTGCACTTAATGTAGTTTCTTTACTTTTGACGTTGACTGATATGAAGAATTAGGTTTAAAATCCATTTCCATTGAATGTATATCTGATAATCTATCTAATGCAACGTAAATTTTTAATGCTTTAAAAAAAAAATCTGTTTACTGCGCAATATAGGCTTTACTACGTCCTGGACGGTTTGATCGCAACATTACCATTGATCTGCCTACACTACCGGAGCGAAAGGATATTTTCATGATATATCTAAAACAGCTGAAACTGGGTCAATCGTGGAAGAAATATTCCGAGAGACTGGCCGAACTCACTCCCGGAAAAAGCGGTAAGATTCCAAGTGCAATTTATGTTTTGGCCTAAACAGGTGTTTAATAAAGACTTACGATTCAGCAATAATCTTGGTGACTAGTTACTTTTTAATATAAAACTTCTTACATTGGGGTTTAGTAGATACTGTTATGTTGATAGTGGGACTGTTTTCTTAAAAGGTGCTGACATTGCAAACATTTGTAACGAGGCTGCTCTACATGCTGCCAGACTGAACAACAAAAACGTGGACGATGGCAACTTTGAGTATGCCATTGAACGTGTTATTGCAGGTAATTAAGAATTTGTTGCAGTCAACAGAACACTATTTTTATAATAATATTTACCGGAAACATTTCCGGAATTGTTGATAACATTGTATCAACATTTGTTTAAAGTCCGTTTACATGGCCTTTAGTGTAAATTTATTAACGCTATTTACTGTATTGCAAAGTTACACCAATGTGTTTCTTTATCAACATGTAAGAACGTACTAATAACACAATACTAAGAAATCATTTTTCTAATGTTTATTAAACAATGATTTTGGAAACAAACAGTTTTTTGGATGATGGTATAAATCGCTAGATTTTTGATTATACTGCTGCGGGGGTCCCAGCTTCTGGGACAGGCAGCAGGTATATGGTATAAGGTATTTGTTTCTTGTTGCAGGTATACAGAAGCGTTCAAATACAATGAGTCCGGAGGAACGACGTACTGTTGCTTATCATGAGGCGGGCCACGCGATTGTCAACTGGATGCTACAGTACACTGAACCAGTTCTCAAAGTGAACATAATACTTACGATTGGTCATTTTGCTAAAATTGAAATTCTATTTGGGCAATTATTTATTGTACTCTTTTGCTATTAACTGCTTCTTTGACGCGTCGTTTTTTTTGTAGCATTTAATTCAAAAGTTTAAAATCTTGAGTTAGTGAATTCAAATTGTCCGATCAAAGAAAGCACTTGATTTTAAATTGAAAAAGTGCCAAATAATTCAGTAGTTTTAGTAGTTATACCATTTATAATCTTGAATTCATTTTCAGCTAGATTTACTTAAAAGTGATCGGTTAATAGTTTCGTTAGAAAAATTCGTTCTTTTAGGTTTACATAAAATCCCAGCTTCAAGTATTACTTGGATATTTCATTGTGTTTAGATCTCTATAGTGCCACGTACTTCTGCGCCTTTGGGTTACACTCAGAAGTTCCCCTTGGATATTAAACTGCACACAAACGAACAGGTATAGAGCAACTGTATATGCTTAAGGCGTACTTGTAGGGTTTATCATGTGTCATGTACCGCTATTTTCTCTTTCTATTACACGGTATATTATTCATCTTCCTCGTTACCACTGTCTTCATGCAACTCAGAATCCTCGTTACCACTGTCTTCATCCAACTCAGAATCCTCGTTACCACTGTCTTCATGCAACTCAGAATCCTCGTTACCACTGTCTTCATCCAACTCAGAATCCTCGTTGCCACTGTCTTCATCCAACTCAGAATCCTCGTTACCACTGTCTTCATGCAACTCAGAATCCTCGTTACCACTGTCTTCACCAAAATCAGAATCCTTGTTACCACTGTCTTCATCCAACTCAGAATCCTCGTTACCACTGTCTTCATCCAACTCAGAATCCTCGTTACCACTGTCTTCGCCCAAATCAGGATCCTCGTTACCACTGTCTTTATCCAACTCAGAATCCTTGTTACCACTGTCTTCATGCAACTCAGAATCCTCGTTACTACTGTCTTCACTCAAATCAGAATCCTCATTACCACTGTCTTCATCCAACTCAGAATCCTCGTTACCACTGTCTTCATCCAATTCAGAATCCTCGTTACCACTGTCTTCATGCAACTCAGAATCCTCGTTACCACTGTCTTTACCCAAATCAGAATCCTCGTTACCACTGTCTTCATCCAACTCAGAATCCTGTTACCACTGTCTTCATCCAACTCAGAATCCTCGTTACCACTGTCTTCATCCAACTCAGAATCCTTGTTACCACTGTCTTCATCCAACTCAGAATCCTCGTTACCACTGTCTTCATGCAACTCAGAATCCTCGTGTTACCACTGTCTTCACCAAAATCAGAATCCTCGTTACCACTGTCTTCATCCAACTCAGAATCCTCGTTACCACTGTCTTCATGCAACTCAGAATCCTCGTTACCACTGTCTTCATGCAACTCAGAATCCTCGTGTTACCACTGTCTTCACCAAAATCAGAATCCTCGTTACCACTGTCTTTATCCAACTCAGAATCCTCGTTACCACTGTCTTCATCCAACTCAGAATCCTCGTTACCACTGTCTTCATGCAACTCAGAATCCTCGTGTTACCACTGTCTTCACCAAAATCAGAATCCTCGTTTCCACTGTCTTCATCCAACTCAGAATCCTTGTTACCACTGTCTTCATCCAACTCAGAATCCTCGTGTTACCACTGTCTTCACCAAAATCAGAATCCTCGTTACCACTGTCTTCATGCAACTCAGAATCCTCGTGTTACCACTGTCTTCACCAAAATCAGAATCCTCGTTACCACTGTCTTCATCCAACTCAGAATCCTCGTTACCACTGTCTTCATGCAACTCAGAATCCTCGTTACTACTGTCTTCACTCAAATCAGAATCCTCATTACCACTGTCTTCATCCAACTCAGAATCCTCGTTACCACTGTCTTCACGCAACTCAGAATCCTCGTTACCACTGTCTTCATCCAACTCAGAATCCTCGTTACCACTGTCTTCATGCAACTCAGAATCCTCGTTACCACTGTCTTCATCCAACTCAGAATCCTCGTTGCCACTGTCTTCATCCAACTCAGAATCCTCGTTACCACTGTCTTCATGCAACTCAGAATCCTCGTTACCACTGTCTTCACCAAAATCAGAATCCTTGTTACCACTGTCTTCATCCAACTCAGAATCCTCGTTACCACTGTCTTCATCCAACTCAGAATCCTCGTTACCACTGTCTTCGCCCAAATCAGGATCCTCGTTACCACTGTCTTTATCCAACTCAGAATCCTTGTTACCACTGTCTTCATGCAACTCAGAATCCTCGTTACTACTGTCTTCACTCAAATCAGAATCCTCATTACCACTGTCTTCATCCAACTCAGAATCCTCGTTACCACTGTCTTCATCCAACTCAGAATCCTCGTTACCACTGTCTTCATGCAACTCAGAATCCTCGTTACCACTGTCTTTACCCAAATCAGAATCCTCGTTACCACTGTCTTCATCCAACTCAGAATCCTGTTACCACTGTCTTCATCCAACTCAGAATCCTCGTTACCACTGTCTTCATCCAACTCAGAATCCTTGTTACCACTGTCTTCATCCAACTCAGAATCCTCGTTACCACTGTCTTCATGCAACTCAGAATCCTCGTGTTACCACTGTTTTCACCAAAATCAGAATCCTCGTTACCACTGTCTTCATCCAACTCAGAATCCTCGTTACCACTGTCTTCATGCAACTCAGAATCCTCGTTACCACTGTCTTCATGCAACTCAGAATCCTCGTTACCACTGTCTTTACCCAAATCAGAATCCTCGTTACCACTGTCTTCATCCAACTCAGAATCCTGTTACCACTGTCTTCATCCAACTCAGAATCCTCGTTACCACTGTCTTCATCCAACTCAGAATCCTTGTTACCACTGTCTTCATCCAACTCAGAATCCTCGTTACCACTGTCTTCATGCAACTCAGAATCCTCGTGTTACCACTGTCTTCACCAAAATCAGAATCCTCGTTACCACTGTCTTCATCCAACTCAGAATCCTCGTTACCACTGTCTTCATGCAACTCAGAATCCTCGTTACCACTGTCTTCATGCAACTCAGAATCCTCGTGTTACCACTGTCTTCACCAAAATCAGAATCCTCGTTACCACTGTCTTTATCCAACTCAGAATCCTCGTTACCACTGTCTTCATCCAACTCAGAATCCTCGTTACCACTGTCTTCATGCAACTCAGAATCCTCGTGTTACCACTGTCTTCACCAAAATCAGAATCCTCGTTTCCACTGTCTTCATCCAACTCAGAATCCTTGTTACCACTGTCTTCATCCAACTCAGAATCCTCGTGTTACCACTGTCTTCGCCCAAATCAGGATCCTCGTTACCACTGTCTTTATCCAACTCAGAATCCTTGTTACCACAGTCTTCATGCAACTCAGAATCCTCGTTACTACTGTCTTCACTCAAATCAGAATCCTCATTACCACTGTCTTCATCCAACTCAGAATCCTCGTTACCACTGTCTTCATCCAACTCAGAATCCTCGTTACCACTGTCTTCATGCAACTCAGAATCCTCGTTACCACTGTCTTTACCCAAATCAGAATCCTCGTTACCACTGTCTTCATCCAACTCAGAATCCTGTTACCACTGTCTTCATCCAACTCAGAATCCTCGTTACCACTGTCTTCATCCAACTCAGAATCCTTGTTACCACTGTCTTCATCCAACTCAGAATCCTCGTTACCACTGTCTTCATGCAACTCAGAATCCTCGTGTTACCACTGTCTTCACCAAAATCAGAATCCTCGTTACCACTGTCTTCATCCAACTCAGAATCCTCGTTACCACTGTCTTCATGCAACTCAGAATCCTCGTTACCACTGTCTTCATGCAACTCAGAATCCTCGTTACCACTGTCTTTACCCAAATCAGAATCCTCGTTACCACTGTCTTCATCCAACTCAGAATCCTGTTACCACTGTCTTCATCCAACTCAGAATCCTCGTTACCACTGTCTTCATCCAACTCAGAATCCTTGTTACCACTGTCTTCATCCAACTCAGAATCCTCGTTACCACTGTCTTCATGCAACTCAGAATCCTCGTGTTACCACTGTCTTCACCAAAATCAGAATCCTCGTTACCACTGTCTTCATCCAACTCAGAATCCTCGTTACCACTGTCTTCATGCAACTCAGAATCCTCGTTACCACTGTCTTCATGCAACTCAGAATCCTCGTGTTACCACTGTCTTCACCAAAATCAGAATCCTCGTTACCACTGTCTTTATCCAACTCAGAATCCTCGTTACCACTGTCTTCATCCAACTCAGAATCCTCGTTACCACTGTCTTCATGCAACTCAGAATCCTCGTGTTACCACTGTCTTCACCAAAATCAGAATCCTCGTTTCCACTGTCTTCATCCAACTCAGAATCCTTGTTACCACTGTCTTCATCCAACTCAGAATCCTCGTGTTACCACTGTCTTCACCAAAATCAGGATCCTCGTTACCACTGTCTTCATCCAACTCAGAATCCTCGTTACCACTGTCTTCATGCAACTCAGAATCCTCGTTACTACTGTCTTCACTCAAATCAGAATCCTCATTACCACTGTCTTCATCCAACTCAGAATCCTCGTTACCACTGTCTTCATCCAACTCAGAATCTTCGTTACCACTGTCTTCATCCAACTCAGAGTCCTCGTTACCACTGTCTTCATGCAACTCAGAATCCTCGTTACCACTGTCTTTATCCAACTCAGAATCCTCGTTACCACTGTCTTCATGCAACTCAGAATCCTCGTTACCACTGTCTTCATCCAACTCAGAATCCTCGTTACCACTGTCTTCATCCAACTCAGAATCCTCCTTACCACTGTCTTCATCCAACTCAGAATCCTCGTTACCACTGTCTTCGCCCAAATTAGGATCCTCGTTACCACTGTCTTCATCCAACTCAGAATCCTCGTTACCACTGTCTTCATGCAACTCAGAATCCTCGTTACCACTGTCTTCATCCAACTCAGAATCCTCGTTGCCACTGTCTTCATCCAACTCAGAATCCTCGTTACCACTGTCTTCATGCAACTCAGAATCCTCGTTACCACTGTCTTCACCAAAATCAGAATCCTTGTTACCACTGTCTTCATCCAACTCAGAATCCTCGTTACCACTGTCTTCATCCAACTCAGAATCCTCGTTACCACTGTCTTCGCCCAAATCAGGATCCTCGTTACCACTGTCTTTATCCAACTCAGAATCCTTGTTACCACTGTCTTCATGCAACTCAGAATCCTCGTTACTACTGTCTTCACTCAAATCAGAATCCTCATTACCACTGTCTTCATCCAACTCAGAATCCTCGTTACCACTGTCTTCATCCAATTCAGAATCCTCGTTACCACTGTCTTCATGCAACTCAGAATCCTCGTTACCACTGTCTTTACCCAAATCAGAATCCTCGTTACCACTGTCTTCATCCAACTCAGAATCCTGTTACCACTGTCTTCATCCAACTCAGAATCCTCGTTACCACTGTCTTCATCCAACTCAGAATCCTTGTTACCACTGTCTTCATCCAACTCAGAATCCTCGTTACCACTGTCTTCATGCAACTCAGAATCCTCGTGTTACCACTGTCTTCACCAAAATCAGAATCCTCGTTACCACTGTCTTCATCCAACTCAGAATCCTCGTTACCACTGTCTTCATGCAACTCAGAATCCTCGTTACCACTGTCTTCATGCAACTCAGAATCCTCGTGTTACCACTTTCTTCACCAAAATCAGAATCCTCGTTACCACTGTCTTTATCCAACTCAGAATCCTCGTTACCACTGTCTTCATCCAACTCAGAATCCTCGTTACCACTGTCTTCATGCAACTCAGAATCCTCGTGTTACCACTGTCTTCACCAAAATCAGAATCCTCGTTTCCACTGTCTTCATCCAACTCAGAATCCTTGTTACCACTGTCTTCATCCAACTCAGAATCCTCGTGTTACCACTGTCTTCACCAAAATCAGAATCCTCGTTACCACTGTCTTCATGCAACTCAGAATCCTCGTGTTACCACTGTCTTCACCAAAATCAGAATCCTCGTTACCACTGTCTTCATCCAACTCAGAATCCTCGTTACCACTGTCTTCATGCAACTCAGAATCCTCGTTACTACTGTCTTCACTCAAATCAGAATCCTCATTACCACTGTCTTCATCCAACTCAGAATCCTCGTTACCACTGTCTTCACGCAACTCAGAATCCTCGTTACCACTGTCTTCACGCAACTCAGAATCCTCGTTACCACTGTCTTCATCCAACTCAGAATCCTCGTTACCACTGTCTTCACGCAACTCAGAATCCTCGTTACCACTGTCTTCATCCAACTCAGAATCCTCGTTGCCACTGTCTTCATCCAACTCAGAATCCTCGTTACCACTGTCTTCATGCAACTCAGAATCCTCGTTACCACTGTCTTCACCAAAATCAGAATCCTTGTTACCACTGTCTTCATCCAACTCAGAATCCTCGTTACCACTGTCTTCATCCAACTCAGAATCCTCGTTACCACTGTCTTCGCCCAAATCAGGATCCTCGTTACCACTGTCTTTATCCAACTCAGAATCCTTGTTACCACTGTCTTCATGCAACTCAGAATCCTCGTTACTACTGTCTTCACTCAAATCAGAATCCTCATTACCACTGTCTTCATCCAACTCAGAATCCTCGTTACCACTGTCTTCATCCAACTCAGAATCCTCGTTACCACTGTCTTCATGCAACTCAGAATCCTCGTTACCACTGTCTTTACCCAAATCAGAATCCTCGTTACCACTGTCTTCATCCAACTCAGAATCCTGTTACCACTGTCTTCATCCAACTCAGAATCCTCGTTACCACTGTCTTCATCCAACTCAGAATCCTTGTTACCACTGTCTTCATCCAACTCAGAATCCTCGTTACCACTGTCTTCATGCAACTCAGAATCCTCGTGTTACCACTGTCTTCACCAAAATCAGAATCCTCGTTACCACTGTCTTCATCCAACTCAGAATCCTCGTTACCACTGTCTTCATGCAACTCAGAATCCTCGTTACCACTGTCTTCATGCAACTCAGAATCCTCGTGTTACCACTGTCTTCACCAAAATCAGAATCCTCGTTACCACTGTCTTTATCCAACTCAGAATCCTCGTTACCACTGTCTTCATCCAACTCAGAATCCTCGTTACCACTGTCTTCATGCAACTCAGAATCCTCGTGTTACCACTGTCTTCACCAAAATCAGAATCCTCGTTTCCACTCTCTTCATCCAACTCAGAATCTTTGTTACCACTGTCTTCATCCAACTCAGAATCCTCGTGTTACCACTGTCTTCACCAAAATCAGGATCCTCGTTACCACTGTCTTCATCCAACTCAGAATCCTCGTTACCACTGTCTTCATGCAACTCAGAATCCTCGTGTTACCACTGTCTTCACCAAAATCAGAATCCTCGTTACCACTGTCTTCATCCAACTCAGAATCCTCGTTACCACTGTCTTCATGCAACTCAGAATCCTCGTTACTACTGTCTTCACTCAAATCAGAATCCTCATTACCACTGTCTTCATCCAACTCAGAATCCTCGTTACCACTGTCTTCACGCAACTCAGAATCCTCGTTACCACTGTCTTCACGCAACTCAGAATCCTCGTTACCACTGTCTTCATCCAACTCAGAATCCTCGTTACCACTGTCTTCATCCAACTCAGAATCCTCGTTACCACTGTCTTCATCCAACTCAGAGTCCTCGTTACCACTGTCTTCATGCAACTCAGAATCCTCGTTACCACTGTCTTTATCCAACTCAGAATCCTCGTTACCACTGTCTTCATGCAACTCAGAATCCTCGTTACCACTGTCTTCATCCAACTCAGAATCCTCGTTACCACTGTCTTCATCCAACTCAGAATCCTCGTTACCACTGTCTTCATCCAACTCAGAATCCTCGTTACCACTGTCTTCGCCCAAATTAGGATCCTCGTTACCACTGTCTTCATCCAACTCAGAATCCTCGTTACCACTGTCTTCATGCAACTCAGAATCCTCGTTACCACTGTCTTCATCCAACTCAGAATCCTCGTTGCCACTGTCTTCATCCAACTCAGAATCCTCGTTACCACTGTCTTCATGCAACTCAGAATCCTCGTTACCACTGTCTTCACCAAAATCAGAATCCTTGTTACCACTGTCTTCATCCAACTCAGAATCCTCGTTACCACTGTCTTCATCCAACTCAGAATCCTCGTTACCACTGTCTTCGCCCAAATCAGGATCCTCGTTACCACTGTCTTTATCCAACTCAGAATCCTTGTTACCACTGTCTTCATGCAACTCAGAATCCTCGTTACTACTGTCTTCACTCAAATCAGAATCCTCATTACCACTGTCTTCATCCAACTCAGAATCCTCGTTACCACTGTCTTCATCCAATTCAGAATCCTCGTTACCACTGTCTTCATGCAACTCAGAATCCTCGTTACCACTGTCTTTACCCAAATCAGAATCCTCGTTACCACTGTCTTCATCCAACTCAGAATCCTGTTACCACTGTCTTCATCCAACTCAGAATCCTCGTTACCACTGTCTTCATCCAACTCAGAATCCTTGTTACCACTGTCTTCATCCAACTCAGAATCCTCGTTACCACTGTCTTCATGCAACTCAGAATCCTCGTGTTACCACTGTCTTCACCAAAATCAGAATCCTCGTTACCACTGTCTTCATCCAACTCAGAATCCTCGTTACCACTGTCTTCATGCAACTCAGAATCCTCGTTACCACTGTCTTCATGCAACTCAGAATCCTCGTGTTACCACTGTCTTCACCAAAATCAGAATCCTCGTTACCACTGTCTTTATCCAACTCAGAATCCTCGTTACCACTGTCTTCATCCAACTCAGAATCCTCGTTACCACTGTCTTCATGCAACTCAGAATCCTCGTGTTACCACTGTCTTCACCAAAATCAGAATCCTCGTTTCCACTGTCTTCATCCAACTCAGAATCCTTGTTACCACTGTCTTCATCCAACTCAGAATCCTCGTGTTACCACTGTCTTCACCAAAATCAGGATCCTCGTTACCACTGTCTTCATCCAACTCAGAATCCTCGTTACCACTGTCTTCATGCAACTCAGAATCCTCGTGTTACCACTGTCTTCACCAAAATCAGAATCCTCGTTACCACTGTCTTCATCCAACTCAGAATCCTCGTTACCACTGTCTTCATGCAACTCAGAATCCTCGTTACTACTGTCTTCACTCAAATCAGAATCCTCATTACCACTGTCTTCATCCAACTCAGAATCCTCGTTACCACTGTCTTCACGCAACTCAGAATCCTCGTTACCACTGTCTTCACGCAACTCAGAATCCTCGTTACCACTGTCTTCATCCAACTCAGAATCCTCGTTACCACTGTCTTCATGCAACTCAGAATCCTCGTTACCACTGTCTTCATCCAACTCAGAATCCTCGTTGCCACTGTCTTCATCCAACTCAGAATCCTCGTTACCACTGTCTTCATGCAACTCAGAATCCTCGTTACCACTGTCTTCACCAAAATCAGAATCCTTGTTACCACTGTCTTCATCCAACTCAGAATCCTCGTTACCACTGTCTTCATCCAACTCAGAATCCTCGTTACCACTGTCTTCGCCCAAATCAGGATCCTCGTTACCACTGTCTTTATCCAACTCAGAATCCTTGTTACCACTGTCTTCATGCAACTCAGAATCCTCGTTACTACTGTCTTCACTCAAATCAGAATCCTCATTACCACTGTCTTCATCCAACTCAGAATCCTCGTTACCACTGTCTTCATCCAACTCAGAATCCTCGTTACCACTGTCTTCATGCAACTCAGAATCCTCGTTACCACTGTCTTTACCCAAATCAGAATCCTCGTTACCACTGTCTTCATCCAACTCAGAATCCTGTTACCACTGTCTTCATCCAACTCAGAATCCTCGTTACCACTGTCTTCATCCAACTCAGAATCCTTGTTACCACTGTCTTCATCCAACTCAGAATCCTCGTTACCACTGTCTTCATGCAACTCAGAATCCTCGTGTTACCACTGTCTTCACCAAAATCAGAATCCTCGTTACCACTGTCTTCATCCAACTCAGAATCCTCGTTACCACTGTCTTCATGCAACTCAGAATCCTCGTTACCACTGTCTTCATGCAACTCAGAATCCTCGTGTTACCACTGTCTTCACCAAAATCAGAATCCTCGTTACCACTGTCTTTATCCAACTCAGAATCCTCGTTACCACTGTCTTCATCCAACTCAGAATCCTCGTTACCACTGTCTTCATGCAACTCAGAATCCTCGTGTTACCACTGTCTTCACCAAAATCAGAATCCTCGTTTCCACTGTCTTCATCCAACTCAGAATCCTTGTTACCACTGTCTTCATCCAACTCAGAATCCTCGTGTTACCACTGTCTTCACCAAAATCAGGATCCTCGTTACCACTGTCTTCATCCAACTCAGAATCCTCGTTACCACTGTCTTCATGCAACTCAGAATCCTCGTGTTACCACTGTCTTCACCAAAATCAGAATCCTCGTTACCACTGTCTTCATCCAACTCAGAATCCTCGTTACCACTGTCTTCATGCAACTCAGAATCCTCGTTACTACTGTCTTCACTCAAATCAGAATCCTCATTACCACTGTCTTCATCCAACTCAGAATCCTCGTTACCACTGTCTTCACGCAACTCAGAATCCTCGTTACCACTGTCTTCACGCAACTCAGAATCCTCGTTACCACTGTCTTCATCCAACTCAGAATCCTCGTTACCACTGTCTTCATCCAACTCAGAATCCTCGTTACCACTGTCTTCATCCAACTCAGAGTCCTCGTTACCACTGTCTTCATGCAACTCAGAATCCTCGTTACCACTGTCTTTATCCAACTCAGAATCCTAGTTACCACTGTCTTCATGCAACTCAGAATCCTCGTTACCACTGTCTTCATCCAACTCAGAATCCTCGTTACCACTGTCTTCATCCAACTCAGAATCCTCGTTACCACTGTCTTCATCCAACTCAGAATCCTCGTTACCACTGTCTTCGCCCAAATTAGGATCCTCGTTACCACTGTCTTCATCCAACTCAGAATCCTCGTTACCACTGTCTTCATGCAACTCAGAATCCTCGTTACCACTGTCTTCATCCAACTCAGAATCCTCGTTGCCACTGTCTTCATCCAACTCAGAATCCTCGTTACCACTGTCTTCATGCAACTCAGAATCCTCGTTACCACTGTCTTCACCAAAATCAGAATCCTTGTTACCACTGTCTTCATCCAACTCAGAATCCTCGTTACCACTGTCTTCATCCAACTCAGAATCCTCGTTACCACTGTCTTCATGCAACTCAGAATCCTCGTGTTACCACTGTCTTCACCAAAATCAGAATCCTCGTTACCACTGTCTTCATCCAACTCAGAATCCTCGTTACCACTGTCTTCATGCAACTCAGAATCCTCGTTACCACTGTCTTCATGCAACTCAGAATCCTCGTGTTACCACTGTCTTCACCAAAATCAGAATCCTCGTTACCACTGTCTTTATCCAACTCAGAATCCTCGTTACCACTGTCTTCATCCAACTCAGAATCCTCGTTACCACTGTCTTCATGCAACTCAGAATCCTCGTGTTACCACTGTCTTCACCAAAATCAGAATCCTCGTTTCCACTGTCTTCATCCAACTCAGAATCCTTGTTACCACTGTCTTCATCCAACTCAGAATCCTCGTGTTACCACTGTCTTCACCAAAATCAGGATCCTCGTTACCACTGTCTTCATCCAACTCAGAATCCTCGTTACCACTGTCTTCATGCAACTCAGAATCCTCGTTACTACTGTCTTCACTCAAATCAGAATCCTCATTACCACTGTCTTCATCCAACTCAGAATCCTCGTTACCACTGTCTTCACGCAACTCAGAATCCTCGTTACCACTGTCTTCACGCAACTCAGAATCCTCGTTACCACTGTCTTCATCCAACTCAGAATCCTCGTTACCACTGTCTTCATCCAACTCAGAATCTTCGTTACCACTGTCTTCATCCAACTCAGAGTCCTCGTTACCACTGTCTTCATGCAACTCAGAATCCTCGTTACCACTGTCTTTATCCAACTCAGAATCCTCGTTACCACTGTCTTCATGCAACTCAGAATCCTCGTTACCACTGTCTTCATCCAACTCAGAATCCTCGTTACCACTGTCTTCATCCAACTCAGAATCCTCCTTACCACTGTCTTCATCCAACTCAGAATCCTCGTTACCACTGTCTTCGCCCAAATTAGGATCCTCGTTACCACTGTCTTCATCCAACTCAGAATCCTCGTTACCACTGTCTTCATGCAACTCAGAATCCTCGTTACCACTGTCTTTATCCAACTCAGAATCCTCGTTGCCACTGTCTTCATCCAACTCAGAATCCTCGT
The DNA here is from genome assembly GCA_963930725.1 of Candelabrum cocksii. Classification (NCBI taxonomy): domain Eukaryota; kingdom Metazoa; phylum Cnidaria; class Hydrozoa; order Anthoathecata; family Candelabridae; genus Candelabrum; species Candelabrum cocksii. The sequence continues at coordinate 3,172,095 of OZ005668.1, read as the reverse complement.
TACCACTGTCTTCATGCAACTCAGAATCCTCGTTACCACTGTCTTCACCAAAATCAGGATCCTTGTTACCACTGTCTTCATCCAACTCAGAATCCTCGTTACCACTGTCTTCATCCAACTCAGAATCCTCGTTACCACTGTCTTCGCCCAAATCAGGATCCTCGTTACCACTGTCTTTATCCAACTCAGAATCCTTGTTACCACTGTCTTCATGCAACTCAGAATCCTCGTTACTACTGTCTTCACTCAAATCAGAATCCTCATTACCACTGTCTTCATCCAACTCAGAATCCTCGTTACCACTGTCTTCATCCAATTCAGAATCCTCGTTACCACTGTCTTCATGCAACTCAGAATCCTCGTTACCACTGTCTTTACCCAAATCAGAATCCTCGTTACCACTGTCTTCATCCAACTCAGAATCCTGTTACCACTGTCTTCATCCAACTCAGAATCCTCGTTACCACTGTCTTCATCCAACTCAGAATCCTTGTTACCACTGTCTTCATCCAACTCAGAATCCTCGTTACCACTGTCTTCATGCAACTCAGAATCCTCGTGTTACCACTGTCTTCACCAAAATCAGAATCCTCGTTACCACTGTCTTCATCCAACTCAGAATCCTCGTTACCACTGTCTTCATGCAACTCAGAATCCTCATTACCACTGTCTTCATGCAACTCAGAATCCTCGTGTTACCACTGTCTTCACCAAAATCAGAATCCTCGTTACCACTGTCTTTATCCAACTCAGAATCCTCGTTACCACTGTCTTCATCCAACTCAGAATCCTCGTTACCACTGTCTTCATGCAACTCAGAATCCTCGTGTTACCACTGTCTTCACCAAAATCAGAATCCTCGTTTCCACTGTCTTCATCCAACTCAGAATCCTTGTTACCACTGTCTTCATCCAACTCAGAATCCTCGTGTTACCACTGTCTTCATCCAACTCAGAATCTTCGTTACCACTGTCTTCATCCAACTCAGAGTCCTCGTTACCACTGTCTTCATGCAACTCAGAATCCTCGTTACCACTGTCTTTATCCAACTCAGAATCCTCGTTACCACTGTCTTCATGCAACTCAGAATCCTCGTTACCACTGTCTTCATCCAACTCAGAATCCTCGTTACCACTGTCTTCATCCAACTCAGAATCCTCCTTACCACTGTCTTCACGCAACTCAGAATCCTCGTTACCACTGTCTTCGCCCAAATTAGGATCCTCGTTACCACTGTCTTCATCCAACTCAGAATCCTCGTTACCACTGTCTTCATGCAACTCAGAATCCTCGTTACCACTGTCTTCATCCAACTCAGAATCCTCGTTGCCACTGTCTTCATCCAACTCAGAATCCTCGTTACCACTGTCTTCATGCAACTCAGAATCCTCGTTACCACTGTCTTCACCAAAATCAGGATCCTTGTTACCACTGTCTTCATCCAACTCAGAATCCTCGTTACCACTGTCTTCATCCAACTCAGAATCCTCGTTACCACTGTCTTCGCCCAAATCAGGATCCTCGTTACCACTGTCTTTATCCAACTCAGAATCCTTGTTACCACTGTCTTCATGCAACTCAGAATCCTCGTTACTACTGTCTTCACTCAAATCAGAATCCTCATTACCACTGTCTTCATCCAACTCAGAATCCTCGTTACCACTGTCTTCATCCAATTCAGAATCCTCGTTACCACTGTCTTCATGCAACTCAGAATCCTCGTTACCACTGTCTTTACCCAAATCAGAATCCTCGTTACCACTGTCTTCATCCAACTCAGAATCCTGTTACCACTGTCTTCATCCAACTCAGAATCCTCGTTACCACTGTCTTCATCCAACTCAGAATCCTTGTTACCACTGTCTTCACCAAAATCAGAATCCTCGTTACCACTGTCTTCATGCAACTCAGAATCCTCGTGTTACCACTGTCTTCACCAAAAATCAGAATCCTCGTTACCACTGTCTTCATCCAACTCAGAATCCTCGTTACCACTGTCTTCATGCAACTCAGAATCCTCGTTACCACTGTCTTCATGCAACTCAGAATCCTCGTGTTACCACTGTCTTCACCAAAATCAGAATCCTCGTTACCACTGTCTTTATCCAACTCAGAATCCTCGTTACCACTGTCTTCATCCAACTCAGAATCCTCGTTACCACTGTCTTCATGCAACTCAGAATCCTCGTGTTACCACTGTCTTCACCAAAATCAGAATCCTCGTTTCCACTGTCTTCATCCAACTCAGAATCTTTGTTACCACTGTCTTCATCCAACTCAGAATCCTCGTGTTACCACTGTCTTCACCAAAATCAGAATCCTCGTTACCACTGTCTTCATGCAACTCAGAATCCTCGTGTTACCACTGTCTTCACCAAAATCAGAATCCTCGTTACCACTGTCTTCATCCAACTCAGAATCCTCGTTACCACTGTCTTCATGCAACTCAGAATCCTCGTTACTACTGTCTTCACTCAAATCAGAATCCTCATTACCACTGTCTTCATCCAACTCAGAATCCTCGTTACCACTGTCTTCACGCAACTCAGAATCCTCGTTACCACTGTCTTCACGCAACTCAGAATCCTCGTTACCACTGTCTTCATCCAACTCAGAATCCTCGTTACCACTGTCTTCATGCAACTCAGAATCCTCGTTACCACTGTCTTCATCCAACTCAGAATCCTCGTTGCCACTGTCTTCATCCAACTCAGAATCCTCGTTACCACTGTCTTCATGCAACTCAGAATCCTCGTTACCACTGTCTTCACCAAAATCAGAATCCTTGTTACCACTGTCTTCATCCAACTCAGAATCCTCGTTACCACTGTCTTCATCCAACTCAGAATCCTCGTTACCACTGTCTTCGCCCAAATCAGGATCCTCGTTACCACTGTCTTTATCCAACTCAGAATCCTTGTTACCACTGTCTTCATGCAACTCAGAATCCTCGTTACTACTGTCTTCACTCAAATCAGAATCCTCATTACCACTGTCTTCATCCAACTCAGAATCCTCGTTACCACTGTCTTCATCCAACTCAGAATCCTCGTTACCACTGTCTTCATGCAACTCAGAATCCTCGTTACCACTGTCTTTACCCAAATCAGAATCCTCGTTACCACTGTCTTCATCCAACTCAGAATCCTGTTACCACTGTCTTCATCCAACTCAGAATCCTCGTTACCACTGTCTTCATCCAACTCAGAATCCTTGTTACCACTGTCTTCATCCAACTCAGAATCCTCGTTACCACTGTCTTCATGCAACTCAGAATCCTCGTGTTACCACTGTCTTCACCAAAATCAGAATCCTCGTTACCACTGTCTTCATCCAACTCAGAATCCTCGTTACCACTGTCTTCATGCAACTCAGAATCCTCGTTACCACTGTCTTCATGCAACTCAGAATCCTTGTGTTACCACTGTCTTCACCAAAATCAGAATCCTCGTTACCACTGTCTTTATCCAACTCAGAATCCTCGTTACCACTGTCTTCATCCAACTCAGAATCCTCGTTACCACTGTCTTCATGCAACTCAGAATCCTCGTGTTACCACTGTCTTCACCAAAATCAGAATCCTCGTTTCCACTCTCTTCATCCAACTCAGAATCCTTGTTACCACTGTCTTCATCCAACTCAGAATCCTCGTGTTACCACTGTCTTCACCAAAATCAGGATCCTCGTTACCACTGTCTTCATCCAACTCAGAATCCTCGTTACCACTGTCTTCATGCAACTCAGAATCCTCGTGTTACCACTGTCTTCACCAAAATCAGAATCCTCGTTACCACTGTCTTCATCCAACTCAGAATCCTCGTTACCACTGTCTTCATGCAACTCAGAATCCTCGTTACTACTGTCTTCACTCAAATCAGAATCCTCATTACCACTGTCTTCATCCAACTCAGAATCCTCGTTACCACTGTCTTCACGCAACTCAGAATCCTCGTTACCACTGTCTTCACGCAACTCAGAATCCTCGTTACCACTGTCTTCATCCAACTCAGAATCCTCGTTACCACTGTCTTCATCCAACTCAGAATCCTCGTTACCACTGTCTTCATCCAACTCAGAGTCCTCGTTACCACTGTCTTCATGCAACTCAGAATCCTCGTTACCACTGTCTTTATCCAACTCAGAATCCTCGTTACCACTGTCTTCATGCAACTCAGAATCCTCGTTACCACTGTCTTCATCCAACTCAGAATCCTCGTTACCACTGTCTTCATCCAACTCAGAATCCTCGTTACCACTGTCTTCATCCAACTCAGAATCCTCGTTACCACTGTCTTCGCCCAAATTAGGATCCTCGTTACCACTGTCTTCATCCAACTCAGAATCCTCGTTACCACTGTCTTCATGCAACTCAGAATCCTCGTTACCACTGTCTTCATCCAACTCAGAATCCTCGTTGCCACTGTCTTCATCCAACTCAGAATCCTCGTTACCACTGTCTTCATGCAACTCAGAATCCTCGTTACCACTGTCTTCACCAAAATCAGAATCCTTGTTACCACTGTCTTCATCCAACTCAGAATCCTCGTTACCACTGTCTTCATCCAACTCAGAATCCTCGTTACCACTGTCTTCGCCCAAATCAGGATCCTCGTTACCACTGTCTTTATCCAACTCAGAATCCTTGTTACCACTGTCTTCATGCAACTCAGAATCCTCGTTACTACTGTCTTCACTCAAATCAGAATCCTCATTACCACTGTCTTCATCCAACTCAGAATCCTCGTTACCACTGTCTTCATCCAATTCAGAATCCTCGTTACCACTGTCTTCATGCAACTCAGAATCCTCGTTACCACTGTCTTTACCCAAATCAGAATCCTCGTTACCACTGTCTTCATCCAACTCAGAATCCTGTTACCACTGTCTTCATCCAACTCAGAATCCTCGTTACCACTGTCTTCATCCAACTCAGAATCCTTGTTACCACTGTCTTCATCCAACTCAGAATCCTCGTTACCACTGTCTTCATGCAACTCAGAATCCTCGTGTTACCACTGTCTTCACCAAAATCAGAATCCTCGTTACCACTGTCTTCATCCAACTCAGAATCCTCGTTACCACTGTTTTCATGCAACTCAGAATCCTCGTTACCACTGTCTTCATGCAACTCAGAATCCTCGTGTTACCACTGTCTTCACCAAAATCAGAATCCTCGTTACCACTGTCTTTATCCAACTCAGAATCCTCGTTACCACTGTCTTCATCCAACTCAGAATCCTCGTTACCACTGTCTTCATGCAACTCAGAATCCTCGTGTTACCACTGTCTTCACCAAAATCAGAATCCTCGTTACCACTGTCTTCATCCAACTCAGAATCCTCGTTACCACTGTCTTCATGCAACTCAGAATCCTCGTTACTACTGTCTTCACTCAAATCAGAATCCTCATTACCACTGTCTTCATCCAACTCAGAATCCTCGTTACCACTGTTTTCACGCAACTCAGAATCCTCGTTACCACTGTCTTCACGCAACTCAGAATCCTCGTTACCACTGTCTTCATCCAACTCAGAATCCTCGTTACCACTGTCTTCATGCAACTCAGAATCCTCGTTACCACTGTCTTCATCCAACTCAGAATCCTCGTTACCACTGTCTTCATCCAACTCAGAATCCTCGTTACCACTGTCTTCATGCAACTCAGAATCCTCGTTACCACTGTCTTCATCCAACTCAGAATCCTCGTTGCCACTGTCTTCATCCAACTCAGAATCCTCGTTACCACTGTCTTCATGCAACTCAGAATCCTCGTTACCACTGTCTTCACCAAAATCAGAATCCTTGTTACCACTGTCTTCATCCAACTCAGAATCCTCGTTACCACTGTCTTCATCCAACTCAGAATCCTCGTTACCACTGTCTTCGCCCAAATCAGGATCCTCGTTACCACTGTCTTTATCCAACTCAGAATCCTTGTTACCACTGTCTTCATGCAACTCAGAATCCTCGTTACTACTGTCTTCACTCAAATCAGAATCCTCATTACCACTGTCTTCATCCAACTCAGAATCCTCGTTACCACTGTCTTCATCCAACTCAGAATCCTCGTTACCACTGTCTTCATGCAACTCAGAATCCTCGTTACCACTGTCTTTACCCAAATCAGAATCCTCGTTACCACTGTCTTCATCCAACTCAGAATCCTGTTACCACTGTCTTCATCCAACTCAGAATCCTCGTTACCACTGTCTTCATCCAACTCAGAATCCTTGTTACCACTGTCTTCATCCAACTCAGAATCCTCGTTACCACTGTCTTCATGCAACTCAGAATCCTCGTGTTACCACTGTCTTCACCAAAATCAGAATCCTCGTTACCACTGTCTTCATCCAACTCAGAATCCTCGTTACCACTGTCTTCATGCAACTCAGAATCCTCGTTACCACTGTCTTCATGCAACTCAGAATCCTCGTGTTACCACTGTCTTCACCAAAATCAGAATCCTCGTTACCACTGTCTTTATCCAACTCAGAATCCTCGTTACCACTGTCTTCATCCAACTCAGAATCCTCGTTACCACTGTCTTCATGCAACTCAGAATCCTCGTGTTACCACTGTCTTCACCAAAATCAGAATCCTCGTTTCCACTGTCTTCATCCAACTCAGAATCCTTGTTACCACTGTCTTCATCCAACTCAGAATCCTCGTGTTACCACTGTCTTCACCAAAATCAGGATCCTCGTTACCACTGTCTTCATCCAACTCAGAATCCTCGTTACCACTGTCTTCATGCAACTCAGAATCCTCGTGTTACCACTGTCTTCACCAAAATCAGAATCCTCGTTACCACTGTCTTCATCCAACTCAGAATCCTCGTTACCACTGTCTTCATGCAACTCAGAATCCTCGTTACTACTGTCTTCACTCAAATCAGAATCCTCATTACCACTGTCTTCATCCAACTCAGAATCCTCGTTACCACTGTCTTCACGCAACTCAGAATCCTCGTTACCACTGTCTTCACGCAACTCAGAATCCTTGTTACCACTGTCTTCATCCAACTCAGAATCCTCGTTACCACTGTCTTCATCCAACTCAGAATCCTCGTTACCACTGTCTTCATCCAACTCAGAGTCCTCGTTACCACTGTCTTCATGCAACTCAGAATCCTCGTTACCACTGTCTTTATCCAACTCAGAATCCTCGTTACCACTGTCTTCATGCAACTCAGAATCCTCGTTACCACTGTCTTCATCCAACTCAGAATCCTCGTTACCACTGTCTTCATCCAACTCAGAATCCTCGTTACCACTGTCTTCATCCAACTCAGAATCCTCGTTACCACTGTCTTCGCCCAAATTAGGATCCTCGTTACCACTGTCTTCATCCAACTCAGAATCCTCGTTACCACTGTCTTCATGCAACTCAGAATCCTCGTTACCACTGTCTTCATCCAACTCAGAATCCTCGTTGCCACTGTCTTCATCCAACTCAGAATCCTCGTTACCACTGTCTTCATGCAACTCAGAATCCTCGTTACCACTGTCTTCACCAAAATCAGAATCCTTGTTACCACTGTCTTCATCCAACTCAGAATCCTCGTTACCACTGTCTTCATCCAACTCAGAATCCTCGTTACCACTGTCTTCGCCCAAATCAGGATCCTCGTTACCACTGTCTTTATCCAACTCAGAATCCTTGTTACCACTGTCTTCATGCAACTCAGAATCCTCGTTACTACTGTCTTCACTCAAATCAGAATCCTCATTACCACTGTCTTCATCCAACTCAGAATCCTCGTTACCACTGTCTTCATCCAATTCAGAATCCTCGTTACCACTGTCTTCATGCAACTCAGAATCCTCGTTACCACTGTCTTTACCCAAATCAGAATCCTCGTTACCACTGTCTTCATCCAACTCAGAATCCTGTTACCACTGTCTTCATCCAACTCAGAATCCTCGTTACCACTGTCTTCATCCAACTCAGAATCCTTGTTACCACCGTCTTCATCCAACTCAGAATCCTCGTTACCACTGTCTTCATGCAACTCAGAATCCTCGTGTTACCACTGTCTTCACCAAAATCAGAATCCTCGTTACCACTGTCTTCATCCAACTCAGAATCCTCGTTACCACTGTCTTCATGCAACTCAGAATCCTCGTGTTACCACTGTCTTCACCAAAATCAGAATCCTCGTTACCACTGTCTTTATCCAACTCAGAATCCTCGTTACCACTGTCTTCATCCAACTCAGAATCCTCGTTACCACTGTCTTCATGCAACTCAGAATCCTCGTGTTACCACTGTCTTCACCAAAATCAGAATCCTCGTTTCCACTGTCTTCATCCAACTCAGAATCCTTGTTACCACTGTCTTCATCCAACTCAGAATCCTCGTGTTACCACTGTCTTCACCAAAATCAGGATCCTCGTTACCACTGTCTTCATCCAACTCAGAATCCTCGTTACCACTGTCTTCATGCAACTCAGAATCCTCGTGTTACCACTGTCTTCACCAAAATCAGAATCCTCGTTACCACTGTCTTCATCCAACTCAGAATCCTCGTTACCACTGTCTTCATGCAACTCAGAATCCTCGTTACTACTGTCTTCACTCAAATCAGAATCCTCATTACCACTGTCTTCATCCAACTCAGAATCCTCGTTACCACTGTCTTCATGCAACTCAGAATCCTCGTTACCACTGTCTTCATCCAACTCAGAATCCTCGTTGCCACTGTCTTCATCCAACTCAGAATCCTCGTTACCACTGTCTTCATGCAACTCAGAATCCTCGTTACCACTGTCTTCACCAAAATCAGAATCCTTGTTACCACTGTCTTCATCCAACTCAGAATCCTCGTTACCACTGTCTTCATCCAACTCAGAATCCTCGTTACCACTGTCTTCGCCCAAATCAGGATCCTCGTTACCACTGTCTTTATCCAACTCAGAATCCTTGTTACCACTGTCTTCATGCAACTCAGAATCCTCGTTACTACTGTCTTCACTCAAATCAGAATCCTCATTACCACTGTCTTCATCCAACTCAGAATCCTCGTTACCACTGTCTTCATCCAACTCAGAATCCTCGTTACCACTGTCTTCATGCAACTCAGAATCCTCGTTACCACTGTCTTTACCCAAATCAGAATCCTCGTTACCACTGTCTTCATCCAACTCAGAATCCTGTTACCACTGTCTTCATCCAACTCAGAATCCTCGTTACCACTGTCTTCATCCAACTCAGAATCCTTGTTACCACTGTCTTCATCCAACTCAGAATCCTCGTTACCACTGTCTTCATGCAACTCAGAATCCTCGTGTTACCACTGTCTTCACCAAAATCAGAATCCTCGTTACCACTGTCTTCATCCAACTCAGAATCCTCGTTACCACTGTCTTCATGCAACTCAGAATCCTCGTTACCACTGTCTTCATGCAACTCAGAATCCTCGTGTTACCACTGTCTTCACCAAAATCAGAATCCTCGTTACCACTGTCTTTATCCAACTCAGAATCCTCGTTACCACTGTCTTCATCCAACTCAGAATCCTCGTTACCACTGTCTTCATGCAACTCAGAATCCTCGTGTTACCACTGTCTTCACCAAAATCAGAATCCTCGTTTCCACTGTCTTCATCCAACTCAGAATCCTTGTTACCACTGTCTTCATCCAACTCAGAATCCTCGTGTTACCACTGTCTTCACCAAAATCAGGATCCTCGTTTCCACTGTCTTCATCCAACTCAGAATCCTCGTTACCACTGTCTTCATGCAACTCAGAATCCTCGTGTTACCACTGTCTTCACCAAAATCAGAATCCTCGTTACCACTGTCTTCATCCAACTCAGAATCCTCGTTACCACTGTCTTCATGCAACTCAGAATCCTCGTTACTACTGTCTTCACTCAAATCAGAATCCTCATTACCACTGTCTTCATCCAACTCAGAATCCTCGTTACCACTGTCTTCACGCAACTCAGAATCCTCGTTACCACTGTCTTCACGCAACTCAGAATCCTCGTTACCACTGTCTTCATCCAACTCAGAATCCTCGTTACCACTGTCTTCATCCAACTCAGAATCCTCGTTACCACTGTCTTCATCCAACTCAGAGTCCTCGTTACCACTGTCTTCATGCAACTCAGAATCCTCGTTACCACTGTCTTTATCCAACTCAGAATCCTCGTTACCACTGTCTTCATGCAACTCAGAATCCTCGTTACCACTGTCTTCATCCAACTCAGAATCCTCGTTACCACTGTCTTCATCCAACTCAGAATCCTCGTTACCACTGTCTTCATCCAACTCAGAATCCTCGTTACCACTGTCTTCGCCCAAATTAGGATCCTCGTTACCACTGTCTTCATCCAACTCAGAATCCTCGTTACCACTGTCTTCATGCAACTCAGAATCCTCGTTACCACTGTCTTCATCCAACTCAGAATCCTCGTTACCACTGTCTTCATCCAACTCAGAATCCTCGTTACCACTGTCTTCATGCAACTCAGAATCCTCGTTACCACTGTCTTCACCAAAATCAGAATCCTTGTTACCACTGTCTTCATCCAACTCAGAATCCTCGTTACCACTGTCTTCATCCAACTCAGAATCCTCGTTACCACTGTCTTCGTCCAAATCAGGATCCTCGTTACCACTGTCTTTATCCAACTCAGAATCCTTGTTACCACTGTCTTCATGCAACTCAGAATCCTCGTTACTACTGTCTTCACTCAAATCAGAATCCTCATTACCACTGTCTTCATCCAACTCAGAATCCTCGTTACCACTGTCTTCATCCAACTCAGAATCCTCGTTACCACTGTCTTCATGCAACTCAGAATCCTCGTTACCACTGTCTTTACCCAAATCAGAATCCTCGTTACCACTGTCTTCATCCAACTCAGAATCCTCGTTACCACTGTCTTCATCCAACTCAGAATCCTTGTTACCACTGTCTTCATCCAACTCAGAATTTTCGTTACCACTGTCTTCACCCAAATCAGAATCCTCGTTACCACTGTCTCCATCCAACTCAGAATCCTCGTTACCACTGTCTTCATCCAACTCAGAATCCTCGTGTTACCACTGTCTTCACCAAAATCAGAATCCTCGTTACCACTGTCTTCATCCAACTCAGAATCCTCGTTACCACTGTCTTCATGCAACTCAGAATCCTCGTTACCACTGTCTTCATGCAACTCAGAATCCTCGTGTTACCACTGTCTTCACCAAAATCAGAATCCTCGTTACCACTGTCTTTATCCAACTCAGAATCCTCGTTACCACTGTCTTCATCCAACTCAGAATCCTCGTTACCACTGTCTTCATGCAACTCAGAATCCTCGTGTTACCACTGTCTTCACCAAAATCAGAATCCTCGTTTCCACTGTCTTCATCCAACTCAGAATCCTTGTTACCACTGTCTTCATCCAACTCAGAATCCTCGTGTTACCACTGTCTTCACCAAAATCAGGATCCTCGTTACCACTGTCTTCATCCAACTCAGAATCCTCGTTACCACTGTCTTCATGCAACTCAGAATCCTCGTGTTACCACTGTCTTCACCAAAATCAGAATCTTCGTTACCACTGTCTTCATCCAACTCAGAATCCTCGTTACCACTGTCTTCATGCAACTCAGAATCCTCGTTACTACTGTCTTCACTCAAATCAGAATCCTCATTACCACTGTCTTCATCCAACTCAGAATCCTCGTTACCACTGTCTTCACGCAACTCAGAATCCTCGTTACCACTGTCTTCACGCAACTCAGAATCCTCGTTACCACTGTCTTCATCCAACTCAGAATCCTCGTTACCACTGTCTTCATCCAACTCAGAATCCTCGTTACCACTGTCTTCATCCAACTCAGAGTCCTCGTTACCACTGTCTTCATGCAACTCAGAATCCTCGTTACCACTGTCTTTATCCAACTCAGAATCCTCGTTACCACTGTCTTCATGCAACTCAGAATCCTCGTTACCACTGTCTTCATCCAACTCAGAATCCTCGTTACCACTGTCTTCATCCAACTCAGAATCCTCGTTACCACTGTCTTCATCCAACTCAGAATCCTCGTTACCACTGTCTTCGCCCAAATTAGGATCCTCGTTACCACTGTCTTCATCCAACTCAGAATCCTCGTTACCACTGTCTTCATGCAACTCAGAATCCTCGTTACCACTGTCTTCATCCAACTCAGAATCCTCGTTGCCACTGTCTTCATCCAACTCAGAATCCTCGTTACCACTGTCTTCATGCAACTCAGAATCCTCGTTACCACTGTCTTCACCAAAATCAGAATCCTTGTTACCACTGTCTTCATCCAACTCAGAATCCTCGTTACCACTGTCTTCATCCAACTCAGAATCCTCGTTACCACTGTCTTCGCCCAAATCAGGATCCTCGTTACCACTGTCTTTATCCAACTCAGAATCCTTGTTACCACTGTCTTCATGCAACTCAGAATCCTCGTTACTACTGTCTTCACTCAAATCAGAATCCTCATTACCACTGTCTTCATCCAACTCAGAATCCTCGTTACCACTGTCTTCATCCAATTCAGAATCCTCGTTACCACTGTCTTCATGCAACTCAGAATCCTCGTTACCACTGTCTTTACCCAAATCAGAATCCTCGTTACCACTGTCTTCATCCAACTCAGAATCCTGTTACCACTGTCTTCATCCAACTCAGAATCCTCGTTACCACTGTCTTCATCCAACTCAGAATCCTTGTTACCACTGTCTTCATCCAACTCAGAATCCTCGTTACCACTGTCTTCATGCAACTCAGAATCCTCGTGTTACCACTGTCTTCACCAAAATCAGAATCCTCGTTACCACTGTCTTCATCCAACTCAGAATCCTCGTTACCACTGTCTTCATGCAACTCAGAATCCTCGTTACCACTGTCTTCATGCAACTCAGAATCCTCGTGTTACCACTGTCTTCACCAAAATCAGAATCCTCGTTACCACTGTCTTTATCCAACTCAGAATCCTCGTTACCACTGTCTTCATCCAACTCAGAATCCTCGTTACCACTGTCTTCATGCAACTCAGAATCCTCGTGTTACCACTGTCTTCACCAAAATCAGAATCCTCGTTTCCACTGTCTTCATCCAACTCAGAGTCCTCGTTACCACTGTCTTCATGCAACTCAGAATCCTCGTTACCACTGTCTTTATCCAACTCAGAATCCTCGTTACCACTGTCTTCATGCAACTCAGAATCCTCGTTACCACTGTCTTCATCCAACTCAGAATCCTCGTTACCACTGTCTTCATCCAACTCAGAATCCTCGTTACCACTGTCTTCATCCAACTCAGAATCCTCGTTACCACTGTCTTCGCCCAAATTAGGATCCTCGTTACCACTGTCTTCATCCAACTCAGAATCCTCGTTACCACTGTCTTCATGCAACTCAGAATCCTCGTTACCACTGTCTTCATCCAACTCAGAATCCTCGTTGCCACTGTCTTCATCCAACTCAGAATCCTCGTTACCACTGTCTTCATGCAACTCAGAATCCTCGTTACCACTGTCTTCACCAAAATCAGAATCCTTGTTACCACTGTCTTCATCCAACTCAGAATCCTCGTTACCACTGTCTTCATCCAACTCAGAATCCTCGTTACCACTGTCTTCGCCCAAATCAGGATCCTCGTTACCACTGTCTTTATCCAACTCAGAATCCTTGTTACCACTGTCTTCATGCAACTCAGAATCCTCGTTACTACTGTCTTCACTCAAATCAGAATCCTCATTACCACTGTCTTCATCCAACTCAGAATCCTCGTTACCACTGTCTTCATCCAATTCAGAATCCTCGTTACCACTGTCTTCATGCAACTCAGAATCCTCGTTACCACTGTCTTTACCCAAATCAGAATCCTCGTTACCACTGTCTTCATCCAACTCAGAATCCTGTTACCACTGTCTTCATCCAACTCAGAATCCTCGTTACCACTGTCTTCATCCAACTCAGAATCCTTGTTACCACTGTCTTCATCCAACTCAGAATCCTCGTTACCACTGTCTTCATGCAACTCAGAATCCTCGTGTTACCACTGTCTTCACCAAAATCAGAATCCTCGTTACCACTGTCTTCATCCAACTCAGAATCCTCGTTACCACTGTCTTCATGCAACTCAGAATCCTCGTTACCACTGTCTTCATGCAACTCAGAATCCTCGTGTTACCACTGTCTTCACCAAAATCAGAATCCTCGTTACCACTGTCTTTATCCAACTCAGAATCCTCGTTACCACTGTCTTCATCCAACTCAGAATCCTCGTTACCACTGTCTTCATGCAACTCAGAATCCTCGTGTTACCACTGTCTTCACCAAAATCAGAATCCTCGTTTCCACTGTCTTCATCCAACTCAGAATCCTTGTTACCACTGTCTTCATCCAACTCAGAATCCTCGTGTTACCACTGTCTTCACCAAAATCAGGATCCTCGTTACCACTGTCTTCATCCAACTCAGAATCCTCGTTACCACTGTCTTCATGCAACTCAGAATCCTCGTGTTACCACTGTCTTCACCAAAATCAGAATCCTCGTTACCACTGTCTTCATCCAACTCAGAATCCTCGTTACCACTGTCTTCATGCAACTCAGAATCCTCGTTACTACTGTCTTCACTCAAATCAGAATCCTCATTACCACTGTCTTCATCCAACTCAGAATCCTCGTTACCACTGTCTTCATGCAACTCAGAATCCTCGTTACCACTGTCTTCATCCAACTCAGAATCCTCGTTGCCACTGTCTTCATCCAACTCAGAATCCTCGTTACCACTGTCTTCATGCAACTCAGAATCCTCGTTACCACTGTCTTCACCAAAATCAGAATCCTTGTTACCACTGTCTTCATCCAACTCAGAATCCTCGTTACCACTGTCTTCATCCAACTCAGAATCCTCGTTACCACTGTCTTCGCCCAAATCAGGATCCTCGTTACCACTGTCTTTATCCAACTCAGAATCCTTGTTACCACTGTCTTCATGCAACTCAGAATCCTCGTTACTACTGTCTTCACTCAAATCAGAATCCTCATTACCACTGTCTTCATCCAACTCAGAATCCTCGTTACCACTGTCTTCATCCAACTCAGAATCCTCGTTACCACTGTCTTCATGCAACTCAGAATCCTCGTTACCACTGTCTTTACCCAAATCAGAATCCTCGTTACCACTGTCTTCATCCAACTCAGAATCCTGTTACCACTGTCTTCATCCAACTCAGAATCCTCGTTACCACTGTCTTCATCCAACTCAGAATCCTTGTTACCACTGTCTTCATCCAACTCAGAATCCTCGTTACCACTGTCTTCATGCAACTCAGAATCCTCGTGTTACCACTGTCTTCACCAAAATCAGAATCCTCGTTACCACTGTCTTCATCCAACTCAGAATCCTCGTTACCACTGTCTTCATGCAACTCAGAATCCTCGTTACCACTGTCTTCATGCAACTCAGAATCCTCGTGTTACCACTGTCTTCACCAAAATCAGAATCCTCGTTACCACTGTCTTTATCCAACTCAGAATCCTCGTTACCACTGTCTTCATCCAACTCAGAATCCTCGTTACCACTGTCTTCATGCAACTCAGAATCCTCGTGTTACCACTGTCTTCACCAAAATCAGAATCCTCGTTTCCACTGTCTTCATCCAACTCAGAATCCTTGTTACCACTGTCTTCATCCAACTCAGAATCCTCGTGTTACCACTGTCTTCACCAAAATCAGGATCCTCGTTACCACTGTCTTCATCCAACTCAGAATCCTCGTTACCACTGTCTTCATGCAACTCAGAATCCTCGTGTTACCACTGTCTTCACCAAAATCAGAATCCTCGTTACCACTGTCTTCATCCAACTCAGAATCCTCGTTACCACTGTCTTCATGCAACTCAGAATCCTCGTTACTACTGTCTTCACTCAAATCAGAATCCTCATTACCACTGTCTTCATCCAACTCAGAATCCTCGTTACCACTGTCTTCACGCAACTCAGAATCCTCGTTACCACTGTCTTCACGCAACTCAGAATCCTCGTTACCACTGTCTTCATCCAACTCAGAATCCTCGTTACCACTGTCTTCATCCAACTCAGAATCCTCGTTACCACTGTCTTCATCCAACTCAGAGTCCTCGTTACCACTGTCTTCATGCAACTCAGAATCCTCGTTACCACTGTCTTTATCCAACTCAGAATCCTCGTTACCACTGTCTTCATGCAACTCAGAATCCTCGTTACCACTGTCTTCATCCAACTCAGAATCCTCGTTACCACTGTCTTCATCCAACTCAGAATCCTCGTTACCACTGTCTTCATCCAACTCAGAATCCTCGTTACCACTGTCTTCGCCCAAATTAGGATCCTCGTTACCACTGTCTTCATCCAACTCAGAATCCTCGTTACCACTGTCTTCATGCAACTCAGAATCCTCGTTACCACTGTCTTCATCCAACTCAGAATCCTCGTTACCACTGTCTTCATCCAACTCAGAATCCTCGTTACCACTGTCTTCATGCAACTCAGAATCCTCGTTACCACTGTCTTCACCAAAATCAGAATCCTTGTTACCACTGTCTTCATCCAACTCAGAATCCTCGTTACCACTGTCTTCATCCAACTCAGAATCCTCGTTACCACTGTCTTCGTCCAAATCAGGATCCTCGTTACCACTGTCTTTATCCAACTCAGAATCCTTGTTACCACTGTCTTCATGCAACTCAGAATCCTCGTTACTACTGTCTTCACTCAAATCAGAATCCTCATTACCACTGTCTTCATCCAACTCAGAATCCTCGTTACCACTGTCTTCATCCAACTCAGAATCCTCGTTACCACTGTCTTCATGCAACTCAGAATCCTCGTTACCACTGTCTTTACCCAAATCAGAATCCTCGTTACCACTGTCTTCATCCAACTCAGAATCCTCGTTACCACTGTCTTCATCCAACTCAGAATCCTTGTTACCACTGTCTTCATCCAACTCAGAATTTTCGTTACCACTGTCTTCACCCAAATCAGAATCCTCGTTACCACTGTCTCCATCCAACTCAGAATCCTCGTTACCACTGTCTTCATCCAACTCAGAATCCTCGTTACCACTGTCTTCGCCCAAATCAGGATCCTCGTTACCACTGTCTTCATCCAACTCAGAATCCTCGTTACCACTGTCTTCATGCAACTCAGAATCCTCGTTACCACTGTTTTCACCCAAATCAGAATCCTCGTTACCACTGTCTTCATCCAACTCAGAATCCTCGTTATAACTGTCTTCACCCAAATCAGAATCCTCGTTACCACTGTCTTCATCCAACTCAGAATCCTAGTTACCGCTGTCTTCATCCAACTCAGAAAGTGATGGTTTTCATTTTTATTAATGGTGACAATATCTATAAATGTTTTCTTTAAACTTAACATGATATTATATTTTTGTTAGCTCTTCGATATGATGTGTGCGCATCTAGGTGGGCGAGTCGCAGAGGCCTCTGTGTTTGGTCGTATCACAACAGGTTAGTGAATTCATAAACTGAAACAAATGAATCAATTTAAATCTTGTCGTCATCATGTACCCGTAGTTGCTTGCTTAATCTATTATTTCAACATCTTCTTTCCCAGTCGCTGGGTTGGACATTCTACGTTATTTCTGTTGGCTAGGTGCTGAAGACGACTTAAAGCACGTCACCGATATGGCCTACCAACAGGTGGGTTACTTCAAGGCGCAAAACCCTGTTGTCTAAAGTCTGGTGAAAAAACTTCTGGAATAATGAAGATGAAGAATATTTTAGATGGTGCGATTCGCTTTCATGTTTAGATTGTTACGTTTGGTATGAACGAACGACTGGGTCCCATATCCTTTCGCTTGAAGAAATACACCGAGCTCTCTCGTAAACCATACAGTGACGCTATGGCGAGGGTGATTGACGAAGTGAGATTGTGTTTGTGAGATACTTCCTTTGAATTCATTGTGTGTTATTGTCTTCAGGAGGCAAGGATGTTAGTGGAACGCGCTCTTTGTGTGACGAAACGTCTCATCGAAGAAAACAAACATAAACTAGATAAGGTGAGTGTTTGATCCTATACATTTGGTGTTATGCTAGAGCAATACACGATATTCGAGAAAGTTAGAAAATGCCGTGGAATCGTAATTCGTGCATGTTACAGTGTTTCTATCTTACATAAACACGAAATGGTAGATACGTTAGTTCCTCCTGTAGGTTTATTTTGTTTAACATCCCTTAATGAAATTCCTTCACGAAATGTGGTTTCGCAGTATTCATTGACCATCGAATATTGTGTACTTTGGGCTTTTTTCCCACGTCTCAAAATCTGAGACAAAGAACCGTCGATTTTTTATTGGTTCTTGTTTCTATTAGTTGGCCAATGAACTACTCGAAAAAGAAGTTGTCAATCACGATACTCTAGTGAAATTGATTGGTGCCCCGCCGCACGGAGATAAAAGGGAAGCCGTATATCGAAAGCACGAGGCTATTTTCAATTGACGCGAAAAATTCACACTCTTATTGTGCTTGCTGAAATAAAAAAAGATTTCGTTAATTTAACCTTTAGTTTCTTTCTGATCTTGAAGTTAATGGGGTTCCATCAATATAAATGCGAGTTTTGGGACATGTTCATAAATACCTTCAACATTTACTTTAGCGTCCTTCTTCGCTTTAGTAAACTTTGAACATAAAATCATGAAGTAGAATAAAGTCAAACGAGCAACTAGAGAGAAAGCTTATTTTGACTACTGCTTCTAAATTTAATAACTTTAACTGGCACCTAACTATTTTTTCTTTTTAAAAGTGGAACTACAAGTTTTGATTTAACTTGATTGGAACAACCAGTTCTCAATCTCCAACTCAGGGAGCGCGCTTTTTAATTCAAATTAACGTGAAATTCACTCGATTGTAAACTCGCATTTCTCAATCTTACATTTAAACGTTAGATCGATTTATGAAATTTTTGAAAATCTCCAAGAGATGTTAAGAAATTGCCGCCGCGAGTTTACCGTCATATGTTATTAACGGCTGTAACTGAGAGTTGGAGAAATAACGACTCGTTATTAACCAAAGTTTTTGTAGAATAATGCAACAGGTTTAGACGATTCATTAATCTCCGGAAAACTATCGTCCCATTTCGATATTCCATTTGAATGCATTAGAAAAAGCGATGCATTTCCAACAACCTATTTATCATCAGTTTCAGTTTGGATATCGCGCTTCGTTATTAGCCGATAAAATTAGACGAGAGTAGACCACGGTAATATAGTTGGTGTAGTGTTTATCAATTTTTCGAAGGCTTTTAACACTGTGAGCCATAGCTTTCTTTTAAACAAGCTACGTGGCACAGAGTTGCAATGGTTTACTGACTATTTCATCGCGGTCGGGTCATAGACAAAGCACATTATCAGATGATACTTCAATGTACAATGGTGTGCCACAATGATCTAGGATCCTCTGCCTTCCAAAACCGTGATGTTACTTTTAAAACAGAGAATTACATATCGTAAATGATTCTTTAACAGATGATCTTAAACGTCTAGGAGAATTATTTTGACGATAACAAACTTATCGTTAATTTGAAACGGCGAAAAACGGTGAGTCGATGCTGTCGGAGGGTTCCGCCGAGCAAACTATCTCACCGTTGCGCATTGTGGTGTTGTTGCCAACTTTGTCACAACCTATAGATATCTTGCTAATTGACTCGACCTCACATTTAAACTGGTTCGAATCATATTAGAAAAAGCCAGCAGCAGAGTATTGCTTTTAAGCTAGATGTGATCTCACAACGCACGCCGCCTAAAAAGTGCACGATTTCACGACTCTACAGTAGATGATGTACGGTGGAAAAACAAACCTTGTTTTCAATAAACAACAAATAAATCAATTATTTCTAGAAGTGAAATCATTAGATCTCTTCAGAAATTTGTTCAGGCGACTACGTATGTTCATGATGATGAAGATGGCTAAAGAGTGGCAAAAATTACAGTATAATCCCTACTGACTAAAATAGTTGGAGATAACGAATGTCCGAGGTATGGGAAGTTTTGAGAAACTATTGGGAAAACAGTTGGGATTGTATTGTATCTAATCCACTGCGGTTTTTAAAAAACTTTGCATCTGCATTATGCTTTTCGTATATTTGTCTGAATTCAGTTTAAGTGGACTTTAATAGTGATTCAATGGTTAAAAGAATAAAATGCTTTATCGCATGTTTGTGCGAGAGTTGATCTACTTATTCAACCAAGTTATGGCGCCGTTCGTATATCATTGGATAACACTGGAAATATAAAATATAGTTAGCTACAAATTCATGTTTTGTTGATAAAATATGTTTCTAAAAAAGATATGTATATTTTTGTTTGAATATCAGTTAACTTTTTGTTTTGTTATCAACTGTGTTACTAATTAAGATTATTGTAAACACACAAAGGCGGGCTAACTTGATTATCTAAAATTTAAGAAGTGATGAATAGTATACAACGCAATGGTTAAACTCCCGAGTTACCGGGATTTCACTGTATATACAGTCGACTCTCTCTAATTCGACTCTCTATTATTCCTACCTTCTATATTTCGAACGAATTCTAAGTCACCGTCAATTTTCCTTAAGAAACTCTTGTAATTTACTTTCTATTATTCGAATCTCTGTAGTTCGATAACCTGCATATTTCGAACAAATTTTCTAGTCCCCTTGGCAAAATCCTCTCTGTAATTCGAATTTTCGGAGTGTAAACTAACAGTTAACACTTTCGAATGTTTTTTTCAAAATTCGAATATCTATTTGAATTTTTTGAGTTTTTGTAAATACACGTCTTTTGTATGAAGTTTGATCATATTTTCTTGTGACTATGGTTTGATGAACTGCGTCAGATTTACGAAATTTGGAGTTGATTTGTGGAAAGCCTCAGCGAAGCAAGTCGTGTGTTTGACTTGACAATCTATCTATCTAACACGAAACAATAAAAAACTGAACACTTTTTCAGCAACTGTTACTTGTTCATGTATGATCGTGCAACTTAGGAAAAGAAAAAAAAGAATCAATGAAAACTCGATCATTCTTTTTTAATTTTCACCTCAATTTTTCAAAGATTCCGATTTCTCTCTTTAATTCAAAATTTCATCCTTTCAACCTGAAAATTCGAATAAGAGAGACTTTCTACTATTCGAATCTCTCTATAATTCGAACAAAATTTTTTTCCCTTGGGATTCGAATTAGAGAGAGTCAACTGTATTTATAAAAAACGCACGAAGGAAAGGCGGTTGCCACAGTTATTCTTTGTCATGCAAATAAAGCGCATTTTTCACGTGCGTCTTGCTGTTAGTTGAATAATATTAAGTTAGTTCTTTATTTTGGTGTTAATTTTATCGAGGTTGGATTAGGAGAACGACAACCGACCTAATCTACATTGATGTTTTTATGCCGGATTAATTAAGCTTACAGTTGGTTGTAGTTCTATTTCTGGCCTCGTTGTGTGATAAGGCAATTACTTTAATTGGTTATTTTCAACCTCTCTACTATTCTTCTTCTTAATTTTGTTAATTTTGTTATTAAAAATGCATTGCTAGACCTCGAAATTTATCAACTTTTTACTTGAAGCGGAAATGACTTAAGGCCATACACTTTGATTCTTTTAAAACGTGCGTTCTTAAAAATGATTGCTTCCCGCCTCATTCTTTCAATAACAGCTAGGGACAGATAAAGGTGGTTTTTGTTCCACATTTCCTTGTTGCTTCCAGCGGCGTGCGGTGCTTATTATTCATTATTAATTTTCGATTTGAAGGCCTTTGTGTGGTATTTGAATGAAAGTAGAGATCCAATTTCAATTTGAATTGGTTATTGTGAACATCCATAAAAGCCCCGGGGGAACTGGTGCAGGTTATGAAATAATAATAATTTGTACCTTCACAAAGAATGTTTAGTATTTGATATGATGACTATCGAAGTGAAGGAAAATATGGCGGAAACCGTAAAAAAAAGTCGTTTAAGAGCTTTGTTCAAAGAATTTGCAGAAACGACAACGGCACATGGGTTTAGTCATATCGCGCAGACGGGAAATTTAGTAATTCGTGCAATATGGGTGCTTACGATGATTGCTTGCTTCGTCTTTCTGACGGTGCAGTTTCAACCTTTAGTTGTACGTTATTTAGAAAGGCCTACAACCACAAAGATTACAATCGTTCGTGAGAAACACCCTGTCTTTCCTGTTGTCGTAATATGCAACGAGAACATGATCATGGCAAGCATGATGCCTGAGTTAATGTCTGATAAAAGTATATACTATGCTTGGAGTTGGGCGGGTAAAGCTTTATCAGACCCGGTTTTTGATGTGGACAGTGCGAAGTATGAAATACCACTAAACAAGTACGGTCATCAATTTAACGACACTGTACTGCAGTGCACGTGGAAAAATACGATAGACTGTAGAACAAAATACTGGGAGGTTCTATGGCATTACAAGTACGGAATGTGTTTCGCTTTTAATTCTGGATTTGATGACAACGGCAAGGATGTTCCCGTATACAATGTGTCTCGCAGCGGACCAGACAGTGCGTTGAAGCTCAAATTAAACGTACGGAAATATGAGTATGATGTTGCAAGAACAAGTTCCTTAGGAATGAAAGTCTATATAGGTGTGCAAGGGGCACTCTTTTCGCCGCACTCAGAGGGTCTGGGCGTATCACCTGGATTAGCATACACAATCGGTTTGGAAAAAACAGTTATACGAACAGACGATCCTTTTTTAAATGGATCTTGCGTTAAAGATAAGTTGGTAAAATTATCTCCCGATTCTGTTGGGCAGAAGGTTATTATGAAGTACACGCAAGAGTTTTGTTACCAGGATTGCCTCGCTAAAAACATGTACAAGGAATGCGGATGCATTGAATATTGGTTGCCTAGATATCGTTCCCAAGGGAACATTACAACGTGTACCAAAGAAGAAAAGTATAAAAATTGTGTGATTGAAACAATCAGAGTTTGGGCAGCTGGGGAAATGGAGTGTCTTGAAAAGTGCAACCCTCCCTGTCGCGAAGTTTTGTACAACTATCAGGTTGGTATGCAGCGTTTGTATAACTTCGACAAAATGTTGGAAGAGATAATAAGGGAAAATACTCTTACACTCTCCATCTTCCTAAAGAATTTGGACTACGTATATTATGAAGATCATCGCTATTATTTACTGGAAAACCTTTTAGGGGATATTGGTGGTTTGCTTGGTTTGTTCAATGGTTATTCGGTACTTACGATGGTGGAAATTGTCTTCTTTTTCGGTCACTTATTTGGTTTCCTGTTTTATTTTTGCACGTTAAAAGCATTAAAAAAAGACAAAGAAAGGCAATGACGATTATAATCGTCATTATAAGATTGTTTAATTATTCTGATATACTCAATCGTCGCACCATACCTTTTCATGTAACGATAACAATTTTTCAAATTGGTGTATTTTATTTATTTCAATGCTTTGGCTTTCCGTTATATAACAGATAATATATGTATAAACCTCAGGATTCATCAATATTTTCCAAAAATGTTCCTGAAGTAACTTCGAATCATAGTTGGCACTAGTAAACAAAGAGAAAAAAGAACAAAAGAACTCATTCTCTTAGGAGACCTTAACATAAAATACCTACTCAAAACCAATCATAGGGAAATAAATGACTTGTTTTTATCGTACGGTTTAACAAAAAATAGCTAAAACTTATACTGAAGTTATTTCTATGTCGATAGGAGATCATTTGCCGCTGACTGTTTATTGTCGTGATTTTAAAAGCTACAACCAGGAGGAGATGTACCAAGACATTCGCAACTCAGCTTTGCATAAAATTGAAACCACTTTATTTGTTAACGAAGCATGGTACTTTTTAAGGGACACACTAAGAATGACATTCCAGAAACATGCACGACTAAAAGAAAAATGAGTAAAAGGAGGTAAAAGTAAAAGGTCTTATAGTCCTCTTTTTCCGAGTTGAACAAACCACGGATTTTTTAAGCTGAGAAAATAGGTTTTTCATAGGTTTTTTTAAGCTGCAATAAAACGGTATGATAAAAGACCTTATAAAAACTGTCGTGTGTGATTGGCCTATTTGTTGACCGAATATAAGTATTTCTAAAATCCAAATAGTAATTAAAAATTTGTGTTCTCATTATAAATAAATATGTGTTTTTTATATAACCTATATGTTTATAAACGTGAAAAATTAATATGACAATAAAAGGCTCTTCAAATAATAATAAAATCTTTAACCTTCTTTTACCTCCTTTCCATATAAAATTAACATTGAAAGGCTTTTGGCGGCAACAAAAGATTTGCATTCTACAAACAAACAAAGAAGCTACAATAAAAACAAACGTGAGTTCTTAATTATTCATATTTTTATTATTTGTGTGTTCATTGAAGCGTTTTCGTAGTATCTATGGTTCTAGGAAAAAATCATCCCAGAAAAAATCCTCCCATTGAAACCCCCCACCCCCCGTGAAATTTGTCAATGTTTTCTGGGAAAAGTTCCACGTGCAGCTGCACCCAACGCCACATATTTGCTTGTCTGGAAATTTTACAAAGATGTTTGAAAAGAAAATTGTTTACAGGTGCCACAATTTTGCTTTTTCCACTTATCCTCAAACGTTTGGAAACGTATTCAAACATTTGGTCTTCAACAAAGATCTAATAACGATGCTGAATTTTCGCTACATTTAAGAATGATTGCAGCCGTGACATTTGTGCCTCCCAATGACACTGTTGAAGTCTTTGAAGAACTCAGTGACGAGATTAGAAATACATACAACGCAGATGCTGATGGAATATTAGATTACATTGAGGATTTATACATTGGTCGATATCGACCTACACAAGCCTTCTTTATTTGCATTAAAGATGTGGAATTTGTACCACAGGACAGCTCAAGAAATGCCACGTACAAACAATCACATTGAAGGCTTGCATCGTCGATTTCAATCTTTGTTTGCAAAAATCTTGACCATTGTTGATGATTACCAAAATCGAGACAACTACTTACGTGGAATTGCACACAATTCGGCGTTCTAACTACACACTGTGAATTAATCTTTATATATCCTACTGATGCTTTTATTGAAAGGACAATCAATCATTAAAAATGTTTCTTGTTTTCGACTATAAAAATTATTTTCATATGAATTGTCGCGGCTTTCCGATTTTTTGGGGGGTTCTTCTCCAGGGAGGGGTTTCATGGGGGGATTTTTCCTGGGGGTTTTTTCATGGTGGGAATTTTTCCGGGGGATTCTTTCTAGCGGGGGGTTTTCTCATGGGGGATTTTTTCTGAGGAGATTTTTTCCTGATACCAGAGAAGTCAATGACGAGAATTTTATTACCGCAAAATTCAACAATTTTTTTGTGACAGTTGGCCCAGAATTATCTAAATCGATTTTTAATACGATCACAAATTTAATCATTTTTTGAAAAGGTATGACAGAACGCTACATAGACATCCTATAACCAGGAAAATTTTGAATCCGCCTTTAAATCTTTAAAATTGAATGAATGTTCTGGAATAGACAACTTAAACGTAAATGTAGTCAAAAAATGTTTTCAGGAACTAAAATCGCCGTTCTTGTGTATTTTTAACAACAGTCTAGATTGGGGAATTTTCCCCGATCAACTAAAGATTGCCAAAGTTACACCGATATTTAAACGTGGTGATATTCTTGCCATTCCTCCTCGAACCATGCGTCGCAGAAACTGCATATGTACCTTTTCCATGCGTTCGTACTGTTTTAAACGTGGTGATAAAATATTCTTCACTAATTATAGACCTATTTATGTACTGTAAATATAAATGTATGTCCGCTTATATTTCTTTCTAGAAGCAAATTGTCTTCTTTATAAAAAACAATATGGATTTTGCTCTTCTCTATCTACCGAACATGCAATGGTTCAACTAACAGAAGAAATAAACACTTCATTTAATGAAAACAATTTTACGCTCGCGGTATTCCTAGATGTATCAAAAGCATTTGATACAGTGGACCACGATCTCCTTATAAATAAATTGGAATACAGCGGTGTCAAAGGGCAAATTCTAAATTGATTCCGTAGCTATTTTGCAAACCGAAAACAACATATTGTTTTCGATGGACAATCAACAGATGTTCAGCGCGTGACATCTGGAGTCCCACAAAGCTCAATTTTAGGTTCGCTTCTATTCTTAGTTTACGTCAATGATCTTTTCAACGCCTCCAAAATTCTCAACCCAATTATGTTCGCTGACGATACTAATCTTTTTTTCTCATAAAAACTTAAACACTCTTTTTAATACAATGAATAATGAACTAAAAAAGGCACACGAGTGGTTTAAGGCAAATAAACTCTCGTTGAACGTCAGCAAGTCCAATTATATTCTGTTTTATAGAAAGAGACAACGTATCTTTATACCGATACACCTTCCTCCATTACATATTAATAATAATCCCGTGTTAGATTTACGGATTTTCTTGGTGATGTAATTGATTAGAATGTTTCTTGGGAGAACCACATTCTGCACGTTGAATGCAAACTTGCCAAAAGCTTAGGCATTATGTATAATGCAAGGCCGATATGAATCTGTACTTTTTATTTATAAACACATACTAATTCAAATCTTGCTTGGGAAAATGTGCTTCCGGCAAAACTAAAACAAATTTTCAGTAAGCAGAAACATGCTTGCTGCAGCTTGATTTTTAATGTGATGGGATAAATATACAAGCACCCGAGACCTCATGCAATCTTCTAATATATTAAATATTTATCAAATTAATATATTTTTACATCTAAAGTTTATGTATGACGCAAGTCGTAATATGTGTCCATCGGCTTGTAAAACCTTTTTTGGAAAAGCTAATCATAATCATAAATATACCACAAATCACGTGATTAACAGTTTCATAATACCACTTCGTAAAAAAGATGTTTTGAGAAACTTTATCATACAAAGAACCTTTTAATGATAATTGTTTCCCTTACAAATTGTATTCAATGTTCTCCCTCTTCCTTTTTTATCGCGGTCTGCGTATGGAATTCGAAGAAATATGACAGACAGGAACATATTATTGTGTGCATAACCCATTGAAGGAAAACCCTTCCAATCCATACTGTGATAATACAAAAGGTGACAACAATATGCCGTGTCATTAAATAGCTTGACACCCGAAATAACATGGTACTTTTTTGTTTTGACTGGTGACAGCGAGTCAACCCTATTGTTCGTAATATTGTAAACTGATTGGTTTAGAATCTCCTGTTTTACATTCTTTCAGATTGCAGAAAAGTTATTTTTTTTCTTTTTTTGTACCGATAGCACAACTTTTTAAAACACGCGTTATACAGATGGTAGTAATATAAGTTTGACACAAAATAACACTTCCCTTTCTGAAAGACCATACCTAGCTACCTTACTTAAATAAATATACTTCTTGTCGTAATAAATCATTTCAAGTTTGCTCGCAATCAACCTATTGATAACCAATCATATACAGGTGACTCTCTCTGGCTGTATATACTTTTAGTTTTTTCAACGAAATAATATTTTACATCAAGTGTATTTCCATCTTGTCGTTCTTGAGTTTGCTGACTCAAGACCTTAAAAATATCACATAAATGTAAAGACCTACAAGAAAAGTGAGCAGAATTGAAATGAACATGAGATTTGAGCAATTGAATATTACCAGCGATTTTTTTATTAGAAACCATTAAAGGCTTATCCCAAGTAAATGCAAAACGTTATAAACATGAAAATTAGAATATCAATTAGCAGTGCAGCGTGTCTTTTAAGATGTAGACTAAAAGTTTGATTCATCAGTTTTTACTTTATTTAATAAGAGAAAACATCTTTGTTCTAAAACTCTGTCATTTATACAAAACAAGAACACAAAAAGAATTATGATTCTTTCCAAGTACTAATAGCCAGCCAATGTTTTTAAAAATGTTTGTGGCTATGAAAAGAGCCGTTTTAACAGCTTTTATAGTCCATGTTCTTCTGACTTCTTCAAGTCTTGGTTTCTTCGCTGGAAATTCAAAAGAATAAACTGAGTTGCTGGAAATTTCAAAAACTAAATCATTATTTTGATGTAAAAAAACACTTATACTTGTATAATTTTATTATTACTACATTTCATATAAATCTACATCATTGAATGTATACTTACAAGACAATTACAAATGTAACCAAATGAATACATTAGAAGTAACCTCCCTAATCTAAGATCTTCCGCTTAAGTGGCCAAATAGCTATAACATACAATGAAAATGTATTTAGAACCTATATACCTCCAACTATCTTTTAGTGCTTTGAAGCGCGGAGGATTTTATATATTTTAATGTTATTTCTTTTGCACTGATCCATGGAAATAGAGCTGCAAAAAAGAAAGTTATTCCAAAATGAATACGAGAATGGCGAGAAAGAAAAAAGAAGCCAAAGAATGCGTACCGTAAATGACCGATCTAACGCCCACTCCCGAACTGACACCCCTCTCGAATAAACGCCCAGGGTTAAAGTTAATTTTTTTAACTAACGCCCACTCCCAATTAAACGCCCATTCCCGAATAAACGCCCAGGTCCATAGAGAAAATTAAAATAAACGCGCATGGGCTTTCATTTGATTCACAACAAAATTAATACTACTTTCTTTAATCTTTAAAGTGTGGATATTTTGAAACAGTTTCACTAATTTTAAGCGTAAAATGTTCATACAAGTTACTCTTTCTATTCAGTTCGCTAAACAACACATCTGCGATCTTCTTGCTCTTGGTGTAGCACAAGTACGTTCCAGGCACAACTAGTCCAACTTTTCTGTATCTTTTCCCAGTGACTCGAACTTCGACCATGTTTTGTGAGTTTGATTCTAGGAATTGCACTAATAACTTCGATAACTCTATCGGAACATAGCCTACTTTACTGTTCACTGGGCTGACATGATTTCGGATACCACAGTTCATCCGAGAGGGGCCAAAACTATTACCATGAAGTCAACAGGGCACGAAAAAAAGTCGACTCTCAGTCTGTTTGACAACTAAAGCAGACGGTAGTAGATTAAAACCATTGATCGTATTCAAGGGAGCAAAACGTGAAGCAGTCCTATTGAATCAAGAGTTTAAAGGTCGGTGGTTTGTTGCTTCTTCAGCGAATGGCTGGATGAACGAAGCGCTAACTCTCCATTATGTAAAGAATGTTCTCGGATCGCTTGCTTTCGGAAAACGGCTATTAGTATGGGACTCTTTCCAATGTCACATAATGGAAAGTGTCAAAGAAGCCTTACAATCTGCGAAAGTGCACATAGCTGTCATTCCAAGGGGGAGCACAAAGCATATTCAATTCCCCGATGTTAGCTGGAATAAACTTTTCAAGGCCTACATTACAGAAAAATTCGACCAGTGGTTAGCAGAGGGTTTACAAGAATTTACTGAAGCTGGAAATATCAAAGCAGCACCACGGCGGAAAATTGTTCAGTGGATTCTCGAATCGTGGTCACAACTATCAAAAGAAATGATTGCCAAGTCGTTCAAGGTTTGCGCCCTAAATCTCCCAACAAATGGCTCTGAAGATGACCAAATACATTGCTTTAAGGAGGGTACGACTTGTGAGGCAGGAGCAGAAAAGTTAAAAGCATAACTAGCTGTAATGACAAACGAGGAGATAGGTGATACCAATCCCTTTTCTTTCATTAATGAAGAAGATATGGAGGCTGCGACCCAGCCATTCCACCTCCTCGATGACGATGAAGAGAATGACGAGAAACTTGATATCATGTAGTCGACATACATCTTCTCGATTATATTACTTTTGTTGATGGACTTTGTTTATTAACGCCCCTCCTGAATAAACGCCCAGGGTAAAATTCGTTTGTTAAAATAAACGCCCAGGGCGTTTAATCGGTCATTTACGGTATTAAAGAAACTGGAAAAAAACCTTTTAATGAGAAATTTGATTATTCTGTTCTTGCGTGGATCCAGGAAAAAACTAGTAAAGGTGTTCAGGTGTCAAGAAAACACACGATAAAAAATCCTGTTGTTATGTATGACGACATAGCAAAGGAAGGCGAGTCAAATGAGGAATTTAAGTCAAGCACCGGCTGGCTCAGAAGATTCATGAAACGGTTTGTCATTGCGACGAAAAACATCAATGATTAAAAAACCCAGATTAGTTTATGTCTACCGTTTGCCATGAAACACTCAGCCAGCGGTCAATCCTGACCGAAAAAGAAGTTAAGCCCTTTGAAATTGTTGAAAACGATGTTGTGACAGCTGCATTTAAGCCTTTTATTGTTGATTTGGAAAATGATGAGAACGAAGAAGATGATATTGACATTATGTAGTGTTTCGTAATTTTTTTCTATTGACAATGAGTACGTTATTATTTGTTATATTGTACTTGTCAAAGTCTTGTTTTTATCTCAATCACCTTTTAAACAACATTTAAAAATTCTTACTGTAAATTTTAGAAACGAACTTATATACTTTTTCTTTAGTAGTCTTCAAACGCAATAAGTGTAAAAATGAGAGAAGGAGAGTGGAGAGGACAGAACACAGCTATTATTATATAGGATTGGGATTACCAGTTTGAACAACATTTTCTTTCTGCGCTCTAATCGCATATAAATTCCGGCATTGCATAAAATATCAATTGTTATTTTAAATTTCTTGATTCGTTTTTTAAACGCCTTATTGTGCGAAAGGAGAATTCAATTAATGATGTTATTGTTGTGAAAGATTTATTGAATTAAAACACCGCCTTGCTGTATTAAGACTGGAAATAGAAGATTAGGTTTAATAATCTTTAAACGACTGCCAATAAGAATGTATTTTTATGTATAGCCAAAAGATATCAATGGTAAAGAGATTGCGGGATCAGTGAGTAGTTTGTAAAGTTTTCTACTTTTTTTTATTTATACCTCTAATTGATAAACCTTTCAATTTAACTAAGTAAAACGTTATCTAACAAAAACAACTTTAGCTACAGTTGTGTTTCAAGGGTATATGCACATCATCAGATCTCACAACGCGAAGATCTTTTCGCCTCAACAACACGAAGCACGCAAACACAACTGCAAATGCAAAAAGAAAATGAATGTTCTTTGGATGTAGCTTGCAGAACGTCATCCATCATCTATATATGCATACAAGAGTTTCTAAAAAGAATATACATCGGTTAGGACATTAAGACGAGGAAACAATTAATGGTCACAATCTACAATCAATTGAAAGTACAACTTTACTCTGTCCTTCTATGTTTGGGTCTTTGAAGCGAATGTCTGCAGTTGTCTTAGTATATTTGATACTGTTTAACAATTATACGCACGGGTATTCGAAATTTAAAATGTAGACATATAATATCCTTAAATTTGGAATCCTGGCATTTTTTCGCACATTGATAGGGAGTTAATTATCTTTGCTCCCATATATTTTACAGATCTACGGACGTATTTTAACTTCATTTTTGTTAGGGAAATGAGATATGCATAATGTCGCGTGTTTCTATTTGTTTCATGTACGCAGATCGAAGAAATGTTCGCATGTATTCTTTTTAATGACATCGTGTCCAAGCGAACATTTCTTTTTCCAAATTCGTTGCAATGGACAGATTAGCACGATGTCATATGGAAGCATGCGCACTTTGTCCGGTCACTTGGTCCGGCAACGCACGTTGTTCACGGTTGGAACACCGGTCTAGGATGCGATTGGGTTAGCCTTGTACTTGGGAATTTTTCCAATACAGCTTTCTCAGAACCTGAGTGCAATATTGATATTAAACATCATAGGGATTCCATTCCACACTGATAACATCTTGTAAGTTTTTGGAAAAATCACATTTGCGTTTTTAATTGCTGATCGTATTAGTGTATAAGGTTTTAAGAATGGTAATTATAATTTCATATTCTGATTTCTGGTAGTTTTTAAAGACATATTTCTCTCAATTTGCAGTTTTTTGATCTGTATGATATTTCGCAATGCTATTCTAGTGCGTTCCAAATCTGTTCTTAACTTTTTAGCCGGTTTAACTGTTAATCGAATATCCGATTACATTTGCATATAATTCCGAGTCCTTGACAAAGAGATAGGAGACTATTGCTATTGTTATTGGATGTAATGTCGTCATTGTTGCTTTATATGCAATTCTAATTGAAAAAATGGATGTTTTGTCTCTGCTGCTTTAACAGTGCAATGGTTATAAAATTAATCTTTAGTAGTATCTGAATATAGTTCCGTAGGTGCATATACGCATATCGCAGTCAATTTTATTGTTATAAATCAAAAGTAAATCATATTTATTCATGGAACTTCATGAATCTATATTACAAATATGATATCCATTGTCAAGCTCTTCAGCCTTTTGTGGATTCCATGCCTCGTATAGTTCAAGTATATCCTTAATGGAAACATTTAAATTAATAGAACAAAGTGCCATAGCGGCAAAACATAAACAACCGTTTAACAATTTAGATATATATGTTAAAAGTAAATCCAGTGTAACAAACAGTCATTTCATTACTGTATAAAAACATTTTAAACGGATTAGAAACATGCAATATCAAGACATATCTAATGAAATTTATAATTCAAAACCCAAAGAATAAAATAAATGGTTACTTTCGAGGATATATGAAAGAGTATGTTTCTTCTTCTTCCTGGAAAGCATCCCACGTATCTAGACGTATATAACTGGTAACGATTTAAGGATATTTGTGTCAATCTTCTTCAACAAATGTAAACAAACTGTTCGTAGAGATTATTTTCAATCTGCAAACGTGTCTTGAAGTGTTCAACATGTGGTGAAATGTCTATTTCTTTTTTATTAAAGTGTTTTGGTGGTTCTGTTTGTTACTTTTTAACGAGGCTTCCAGAACGTTAATTAAGCATTATCATGGAGACCTCGCCCGGGGTTTTAGTGTATTTAATTGCTCTCATTTGAGCAGCGGTTAATTTTAATGAAATACGGCTTCATTGGTAATTATCATTATATC
Source organism: Candelabrum cocksii (assembly GCA_963930725.1). Taxonomy (NCBI): domain Eukaryota; kingdom Metazoa; phylum Cnidaria; class Hydrozoa; order Anthoathecata; family Candelabridae; genus Candelabrum; species Candelabrum cocksii. Next base: position 3,139,136 of record OZ005668.1, on the reverse strand, counting down.
AAGAACCATTTATCACTACGAAACAAACAGTTTCAATGCAAAAAATTCAAGACCTGTTTTTTCCACTTAACCATTTGTAAATGCCATCCTTTCAGGAATCGACTCTAAGATGGGAATTATGTCAAGACTAACACAAATCCTTTACGGAGAAAATATCAACCCGTTGCCTAAAGCGATTGTCATCACCATGGTGATTTTAAACGTGAGAAATGTTTTGTATGTTTCGCACGAAAATAATATAAATCGAGCACAAAAATAATGAAAACCACAGGACACATAAAACTTCACATACAAGATAAAACTCTAGAATATGCAAGTATTTTAACAGCGATTAAATTATCACTATCCGTCTCCCTCTCGCATTAATAACATTTGAGGAATTTTTCCGAAACGATTACAGATTGTTTATGACAAGCGTTTGGCAAACCCCTCTCCACGTTATATTAATTTCGGTTCTTTATGTTAGAATATGCAATACAATAATATAAATTTCGTTTAGATGTTGAGTGCAATGACAGTCACAATGGTGTTCGATTATTTACCGAAAATGGTCAAAGTACGGATTACTTGATTTATTTTTAGAGTTTCGTTTCAGTAATGAAACCAAGATAACTCTTTCTTTGATACTAAACAGTTCTATACTTTAAAAAGTCTATAAAACCAGGGATGGTGCTAGAAACCAAAACGTGATGTGGCGACGATACCAGAAAATGTCAAGTTCACACGATTTTGAAAAGGATTGCCGGTAGACGTTTTGAATTCCTTTGCACGGTTTCTTACAACCTAATGGAGCTTTTATCGTTTATAACATGACTACGCAAATTGTGTCACTCTGGTGCTAACATTCCGTTCACCTTTCCGCCGTTTACTACCGGGAACAGTTCTCAGCACCTTCACAAAATCGTATTTTGATGACTGTCAGATTCTACAAATCATATGCGTAGGATACATATAATAATGATTATGACAATCCAAAAACAACAATTTTACAAAAACACCTTTACAAAAATATCATTGGTAATATGTCCTAATGTAATGATATCTTATTTGGGTATTCATATTTTCTTATAAACCGATTTGTCCAAAAAGTCATATTTTGTTTAGACAACAACTAATATTTTCAGTTATTATGATATCTAAGACACTTTTGTAGTCAGTCAATTATCAAAACAATTTTAATCAGATAATTATGGAAACCAAGGGACCAGAAAAATCATATTATCTGATGACTTATGTCAAAAAATATCATCAGTGTAAGAGTGTAAAAAAATTTCAGAAATTTATTCTTTGTATTAAATTAAAATAGATTGTTTTACTGTAGTAGCTGCCATTTTGAAGCAACAAATTGTCTATCAGTCTCAGTAATGACATACTGACTACCTGAGGATGTAGAACGTGCTGTCAGTATTATAAAAATGTTACTTTCTGGAACATAACACACACCTCATGACCAGGCCAGAAGAATGATTGAGAAGGCAAAGATGGATGCATAAATTTAACTAATATGTCCCTGTGTTCTAGGACTATTTTGATTATAACCCCTATCCATGGCACGTTATCAAAATTTGCAGCAACAGATTGACCGATTTGTAACATTAATGTAACCGACACATCTTTTGATTTTCGATAATCAAACACTGAATCAAATTTCTTTTGTTCCGAGATTCTCTTTAGACCAATCTCATTCACATTGAAAGGGGCATATTCATGGTAACCTCAAGTACAAGATATTATATTTGCTGTTTCATACCTCGCTTCCATTTTATTTCTCTCGGTATCAATTTGTGCGGATGAAATAAATATGCTAGTGACCCCTATTACTTCAGTCTGGCAAAATACAAACAAAACTCAGAAGGAGTCAAGATCTGTTCGTTTTTTGGTCTTTGTAGGCTTGCCCTACCAGCCAGTCGCTTCAATGTCCCACCAATGCCATAACATTGAGATTTCCCATGGCTGGTAGCAAAGAAAGACCAAGTAGCCTTAACTCCCAAATCTTCCATGTGATATAACACACGTTTGTGAAGTTTTCTAGATTCTTGTACTGACCTGCATAATCAACAGTGAAATAATGAAAGGTTATTTGTTTGAAAGCTATTTAGAAATTGGACAGTTTCTGACATTACTGTACACACAAAATCAACATCATGTTTTAAATCATCTGATATAAAATAGATAGAATGATTATGGAGTTCATTACTATCCTTATAGTATAACACTATTGGGTGGAGAGAACACTGAGAAGAATTCCAATGATATCCTTGGATCTCGTCTTCCTCAACACAATAATTTTCAGCAAACCCTCCAAGCACAATTACTTCACCATCAGGTAATGTGGTCTTCAACTTTTCAAGATAGCAAGCTTGGGATTTTGTGATGAAAGAATGGGCAGTTTACTTGTGTCAAAAGCAACTCGATAAAATCAATTTTAGATTCACTTCTAATAACAAGATCAGATTGATCTGTTGTTATCCATTACTTAAAAGTTATCATTTCGGCCTCTATCCAATCAAAAAATTCTAAAAGATTTGCGCGATTCTGTACCAGGACATTCTTTGCAACCAGGGGTAGCACCAGGGTTTTTCCGACGAGGAGCTTACAGCGCCGACGGGAGGCTAATTGTTTGACCCTAAGTTTAACACAAAACTCATTGATGATCAAATCTATTACAGATTTGGCACCTTTAAATTTAAATATAACCTGCCATGAAACTTGATATCATGATAATTGTATTAATCACAAAAAGACCTAACGTTAAAAAATGTCAGTATTTTGTTAATATTGCTTTACTTCCGACGGGGGTCTGAGAAGTTCCGACGGGGGGCTGTAGCCTTCCCCTAGTCCCCCACTGGCGCCACCCCTGTTTGCAACGATGAATCATACAGGTTCTACTTTCTCTATCACATACAACCATATTCATAAAATAATGGCAATAAAGACCGATTGCATCTGTTATCAATGAAATGTTTTGGAGATTACACAAACTGAATGAGACCCTGAAGCACACCTACTAGAATACACCACTTTGGCCGTAAACTGCAAAACTTTGAAAAGCTAAGCTTTATGTCAGTCTACTCTTCTTTAAGTAAACAATACAGTTGTTCAGATTACACAAAATAAGTCGTTCCTGTTCATGCTTGTTTCATTCAATGCTAACATAATATATTTTCCATGCATCATTCTACTGTTGTTATCATTCCAAAAGAAACCAACCACAATGTCAACAACTCCTTGACCGACTGGATTACCTATTTTAGTGCTGGCTTAGAGAGGATACCTTTTTCTTGAATAGGTTTTCTTGATGTTGTTCTGACCATTCCGAATTCTTTTCTTTTTTGTCCATAATTGGGGTAATAATGTTAATATTTGAATTTTACTAGAAGAAGAGTTAACTTCTTTGAGTTTCTCTTTGACAAACAATATAATTCTATCAAATTATTCTGCCTTTTCAGCTTCCATTTCATTCCCTGATTTTGGACAACTTTCTAGTAACTGAATTGTTAGAACAGATAAAATATTAGCAATAATTTCTCTCATTGCCTCTTGTCCTTCCTTAAGTTTTGCTTCCCATCGCATACCCGACTGTGTAGAGCAACTGCATGCACTTTGAGAGGGGGTAAAATCAATTGCTTGTAGAGAAGAATTTAATGCATCCCTAGAACAATCCTATTTAAGGCTTTGTTCCAATGTATTAATTTCATCATCTTCTCTAGCTTCACTTTCAGCTGTTGTAATAGCTACATCATCTTGATGACGAAAAACCTCATCTCGACAAAGAGGGCAAACATTTTGACCAGAAAAAAGATTGATATTTTTCTCCTTCAATTCTTTGGCTAAATCTAGTGAAATGACTCGAAGACCACCTAAAGAAATAATTATAGATACACTTTTCAATAATTTTCCATGGGCCCCGGCGACTTTTTTTGCAAAGTAATGTATTTTTTTATAAAAGAAAAAAATAATTTTGTTAAATAGTGTGTCAACTCACACTCAGAATTAGGTCTCTCCTCTATCTCTGTTCTCCTAATTTTGATCACTTTCGGCAAATATCTTTTGTTTATTCACATTTTTCTGAAGCGTTCGTCTTCTCAACATCGTTTCATCGCCATGACTAAGAGAAGAGTGACTGATTTTTTCGAACCAAAAATATGTAATATTCAATTTGCTAATGAAGAAAAGATGATGAAACGCCTCTTAAAACTCAAAAATAACCGAAGCCCTAGACGCAATTGTCAATGCTATGGAGGATCGCTTCGAACAGCTAGCATTGAAAAGATTTATCAACGTGGAAAAATTGCTTTTAAAAACATTAAACAACCAAGATGCTTCTGCTGAATGAAAGAAAGATCATCTTGAAAGTGAGCTCCATTTGATTCAAACAATCTTCAAAGAATCTAAGCCGGTCAACTTTTGAGATATTTACAAAACATTAGAGGCAGTTGATATAGAAATTCGCCCAATAATAAGAAGTATTTGGACCATCACCAGAATTGATTTGACAAGTAGAGCAACATCGGCCACACCAGAGCGCTCTTTTTCTGTGCTGAAAAGAAATAAAACATGGGTTAGATCTATGATGGGTCAGAAAAGGTATAATTCCCTGTTACTGCTCAATGTGAATACCGATATTGTTGACAGCTTATCTTTAATAGAAGTAGCAGAACGATTTACTGCTGCTCAGGACAAAAGAAAGAATGAGTTTGGGACTTTTATAGAAAGTGATTTGTAATGTATAAATTTATCATATTTTTAGGACTTGTCATTGTTTTTAAAGAAAATGTCATAATGAAATAAATAAATCATCTCAAATTAACGTTATATAGTGTTTTAGAGCATCTAAATTCAATTTTCTTCGTCGGCCACTGACATTTTTTAACTTCTTTGCCCCCCCCCCCCCCCCAATTAGAATTAGACGCCGGGGCCCATGTCTTCAGTGGATTCAAGCAAGTGTACTGTTTTATAATGCAGATATTTCTCTACATACCTTTCTTTTGCTTAGCTTTCTTTCCATGTAAGTTTCAGAGTGTTTTTGTAGTACTTCTTTAAGAGAACTTGCTGTAACAAATATCAATTAAACTTTTTTTCTTTAATCCTGATTGCATATATACCAGTTCTAAATTTTCTTCACCGAATTCTCCAATACTTCTTAAACCATCTACCCTACTGTATGTTTTTTGTGACATTGTTCGTTTAACTTTGAGCCTACAGAGCACTTATTTAATATTTTACTCATTTTTAATTTAAAAGCATTTAAGAATATGTCGATTATATCTCAACTCTTCAATGTCTTGTGATTTTATCAAAATGAATTGAGTTTTTTTAATATAAGTACTCATTGCTTTCTTTCAAAAACTGACAGAAGTTCTAATGGATCATAGATATCATAATAACTTAAAATGTTAGTTGTTGTTTAAACAAAATATGATCTTTATCACGATATCTAACCAAAAACAAATCGGTTTATAAGAAAAAACTGAAAATATGAATACTCAAATAAGATGCAATATTTTTACATTATATATAAATATTACCATTGATATTTTTTTGTAAAAATGTTACTTAATATATGTATAACATGTGTACCAAATTTCAACAAGATTTTGGGCGACATTAACAATTTTTTCTTTGAATTTCCGCTAGTGAATATTCAGTAAATCTTTGAGCACCTGATATGAAACCTAAAAATCACCTTCAGGATATTATTTTACTGCATTTTTGAGGTGTTTTTTGAATTCCTCACCCTCAAAAATAGTCAGGTACTAATTTCATCGTCATTGAGATCTTGTATGGTGTTGTTTTAAGGAAAAAAAGGTCTGGAACCGCTGGGAATTTTGCGATAAGATTTGGCACACCGTATTTTCTCATGAAATGTAGATTCTGTGCCAAATCAATTGCGCTGCTTTTTCTTTCAACCAATCAAATTGCGTTCATTAAGCAGCCACATAATTGGTTTCGGTTTAATTTTATTTAGCGTTTTAATAGTAAGTATTATCTAAGGTGATAAGTGCGGTAAGTGTGCTTCTCCACTTCGAAGAATGGCGAGCGACACCACTCTGTTATTATTATATAAAGATACCGATAATAAAATATTCTGCTACTTATAAAGTCCATTTATTGTTTATGAGTGTACTTAAACAAAATGTGAAGACTAACAACACTAATGTAGAACATTGCAAATAAATAAAATTTTCTTGCGAAAAAGTGTTAATATACTCGCCCCGCTATGTTTGGTAATAATATCCAATTTGGATGAAACTTGGGATACTTACTACCTGGGTTTCTAGGAGTGTCATAAGGGGTGGAGTTTTCTTAAATTTAAAGAAAAATCTCCTAAAATTTCCAGATCTTCCAAATTTTGATTATGAAATCTATACTGAGAGTAATTTTCGAAAAATTTGAAAGGAAATGTAGCAAACTTAGAAACCCGGTATATCATAAAAATACATAGTCCTTGCATATTTGAATCAAATGTAACATTGGATTGTGTAACTAACTGTTCGTTTATTTAGAATTTTGGTATATCCGAAGTTGATACAGGTAGGTCAAATACATATACAGTGAGGTATGACATCAAAGAAAAATCTTTCAGAGAAAAATCTGACTTTTGGATTTTGTAACAATAAGACTTTCGACAGGTCAAATAAATTTGTGCTTTGCAAAATCATTGTGTTTAGGTTATTAAGTTCAAACGTATCAACCAATTATATTTAACGAACACTCCACTATAATTCAGTTCAGTTTTCGTACGTCATCTAATCACATTTAACGTTTAGGCACATTTGCCGGTTACATTGCATCATCTTACCACTTGGGACGCGCTATATTTTCGTAAGATTGCTCTTTATTTTGTAAAAAATTTACCTACCTTTTGCGTAGACATCGTTTAATATTTTAGTGGGTTATAGTTTGCCCGCATATTACCAAATGTCTCAATGCAAAGTTCATTAATTACTTACGAAGGTCTATGCGCACTCTCTTGTTACTCAATGCACAGTTGAAAGTATATGGTCAGACTCTATGGTTAGTTCTCATTGTTCGTTCCACCATTCTCCCACCAACTGCCAAGTTAGATGAGACCATGCTTACGCTCTTTCAAGTGACTAAAGTCAGCCATTACCTTACAAGAGGTTTCAACACTTTTGAGTCCAGATTTTATATAGACATTGGGTTTGGTCGGTTAAAAGAAAGAAAAGATGTTTTAAAGAGAGAAGCAGTTTGAAGTTTCCGAATAGTGAAATCTAATTTGATGGAAAAGAAGAACAATTAATTTTTAAAATAAATACTGTAAGAAAAGAAAAATCCCTACGACAAACAAGACGACATAATCTATTAAACAATTAGCGTCAGTTTCGATCGAAACTTCCCATCGAGAATTAGACCTAGATGCTTAAAAACAAAATTGGCAATGCACGACTTTTGTACTAGGAGAAGCAAACAGGGGAATGATTAAGTTGATTATTTAGACAAGTAAACTCAGCAGCCTAGTTATTTCGATCTGGATGTCATCCTCAAGTGGAAACCTCAATTTGTAATATCTTACAGTTGTCCTCAGTTGTTTACAAGAATTTCAATTTTCAAATTATATATGTTTTCGAATTGCATCCGTTTATTTGAAACACCTTTTTCATCTATTGAGTTCCAAATTTACGGATTCTTTTTAGGTAGACGGTTTGGAAAATGTGTAATTGTCCGATTTGCTTCTGACATTTTTCTAAGCGGAGACTATTATTTATTCTGTTGAGCATGAAGTTACTAAAACCTACAAACATTATTCTTACTGATATCAATGTATAGCAATATAAGAAATGAAAACTGTAAAATAGTAAAAGTGCCAATTAAAATCTATTGTAAGACGAATTTAGTTATTGTTTCTTACGTTTTATTTTAGTATTTAGTTTTTTCCAAGCGAATAAAATGCATTGAAAAGTATAAAAATTTCAGGCTCATATGGGGAAGGTTGGCAGAAGGAAAAAGACGCAAAACAATTCTGGCCATAAATCTTGTTGCCAATATAATGCTCCCACTTGTTTTCGGTTTGTCAAGACATTTCTCTTGGGCAGTGATATCAAGGCTTACCCAAGGATTCTTTTGTGGTTTGTGTCTAAAATTATGATAAAAGTATGCGAAATTATACCAGCCAAAGTACTTTTATTTCTACATACAATAAACTACTTTTGATGTCATTGTTTCATTTGCTAATTTGTTTTAACAGGAATTCCCCTCATCATGAAATTGATTATATGGGATATTTGCGACGAAACAAATGTTACTTTATGCCTATCAATGGTTATGTCCGCTTTTCCGATTGGTTTAATAATTGGGCCTGGATTAGCAGGTCATTGTCATAGTTTCTATCATTCATATTTTCAATAAAACGCAATAAAGAGAATTTACTGTTTGATTGTTGTTTTTTTTATTTGTTTTTAACGAGGCTGTCAGAATGCTAATCAAGCGTGTATATTAGTGTATTTCAATTCTCTCATTTGTGCTACGGTTATTTTTGATGAAATAGAGAATTTTTGTTCATTGCGTTTTTTTTATTTATAACAACTTTGTGATTTTATATTATTATCGATTTAGGTTTCCTTGTTTTCCCTCATGAGCTTTACCCATCCGTGTTCACACAAGGTAAACATATTTTCTAGAACATTCAGTTATTCTCAACTTTATTTTTATGAAAAATTTTTGCTGGTCAATACCAACCAACAGTTCTAGTATATTTCCTGGCTGAGATGATTAAATAAAAATATTGCAAAATATTGATATGTCCTGTTTTTAATGGATTATTAATTAGGAATTCTTATTCATTGTGTGAAAAGCTATGCATTGAAGCCAGTAATAAATAAAAGGACGGTTTATGAAAGAAATATAGAATGAGTATATTTTCCGTTATATTAATTTAATGATCTGATCATTTCCTTTTAAACAATATGTTTCAGAACGTCGCGGGCTGAGTATTTAATTTTTTGAAAACTTTTGCCACATTACGTTTGCCATATAGGGAGCCATCAAAATCGTTTTAGGTTGCACTCCGCTGCCTCATTCCAGGATTTATTTTGTTTAGGGACGTTTTTCGACTATTATCCAGTTTTCCTTCCAAATTTGGTGCTAGCAATTGGTTTCTTAATTTCCGCCATTTTTTTTATTCTATTTATCCCAAGCAAGGAGAGAAGGTAAGACATATTATCAGTGTAGAAAAAGTTATTTTTGTTTAAAAATTATTATTTAAAACGTGAAAAATATATTTTCTAGCAGGAAAATATCGAATGATTCGGAAAACAAATCTTTGTTATCAGAAGAAATCACAGAAACAAATTCTTACCAGGCATCGCCTTTTAAAATCGTCACTAGTCAGGAAATGAACGGGTTCAATGGAACAAACACTTATGGTGCCTTAAGGTAAGTTCTCTTCAAAACAATTAAAATCATCACAAAGGTAAAACAATTTTTTTGGGTAATTGACTCTCTTTCAACATTGTAATACCGTAGAAACAATATTTTTGTTCCGCAAAGTTATTATTTAAAAGGCGAAAAATATATTTGTCTGCAGAAACACATCGAATGGCGCAGAAGTGCAACTTTCGTCAGAAGAAAACAAACCAAGTTGTATCAAGGCAGTGCCTCCATGTGAAACCATCACTAATCAGAAAAAGACCGGATTCAGGAGAACAAAGCTTTATGGTGTCTTAAGGTAAATTTGTTACAGGTCTCTGTGAAGCATCGCAACAAGGAGATTAATTTGTAATCTAATTTAATCTAATTAATTTGTATCTATATAAAGTGTTGTATCATTTGAAATATTTTTACCAATTACGTTTGTTTTTGTCAATTAAAATGACAGATTGAGTTAACAGCATAATGCCGTGTGTTAGGTTTGATAAGAAAAATAGAAATTTTTTCTAAAAAGGTTTGTTTGTTTGTATCGACGGCTCCACAGGGAATCTTAAAACACACTTTTCACAGCTCTACAAATTGCGTGATGTGCTGTATCATGTATGCATCGCATTCGTTCACCGTTATTGGGTATGAGGAGATACTTCCCGTATGGGCTGCAACTTCAAAGGAGTTCCGTATGTCTAGATCGTCATACTCTATTGAATTCTGTAAATCTAATGTCTCAGGAGAACATTTCTTTTATATTTCCTATATATTTTCTTTCTTCATTTAATCTCTTTCCCATTAATATTCTAACAAACATCACGGCTGACGATGTGTTGTCAAATAAAGTGTTTTGGATTACTAGACGGTTTGGATTTCAATCCATCACAGATTGGATTGATGTTATTGATCGCCGGAGCCTTTATGGTGCTGTTTCAGTTCACCATACAAGCTCGAGTAGGCTTTTAATTCCCTTGATTTGTTACTGCATAGTATATATAACTGTTATGTATATGATTAATATACTTTTATAAACTTCATTTTTTATGGTATCATTTTGTCTCTTTGTTATTTTCTAGATTGCATCAAATTTTGGAATTATTGAGGTATCATTTTGTAGTTCTGAATGAAGCTTGTGATCACATGGTTCAGTATGTTTCTATTTAACATATTTACTATTTACAGATATAGCACGCATAACATAACATAACCAAAAATCTATTTCATATATACTTTTTAAAAAAAAAGAAGTTTTTGACAAAAGCGTGTATATTAGAAATAAGTCCAGTTTTGTCCGAAATTCTCGTTGCCAGTTTTCTGTTATTTATGTTTAGAGTTACGTGGCATCATCATCACTTAACGCTGTCGTTCTTTTATTAACACCTCTATCGCATTCCATTAGCAACGAGTATGTTTCAATGTAGGAAACGTATTTAGTATTGTCGAAATAATTCTCTTTACATTTCCAGACAACTGAAGTACCTGTTTCTTTACGCGTGCCAAATTATTGCTCAACTAACAATTGGAACATCGTTTTTGTGTTTAATTTATTTGCTCAACAACTCTGTCTTTGGGTCATTGCGTGGAACAGCTAATGGGTTATCGATGGCTTTTGGGTCGGTAGCAATGTATGTGAGATCCATTGTTATTTCGAAATGTTCCTTAGTAAAATATGACAACCAGTATTACCGCCCTTTTCAAGTTACACATACCATGTTACTATCTCATATTACTTTCTCTTATATTAGAACAATACGTAAATACATTTCCCCTGCGTTCTTGTGCGGCAGTGTGTACGGTCCGACAGCAATTCACATATCAGGTAGCCATAGATTGCGGACCAAATATCACACCATATCGCTGATATGCAATCCATGTTTGTCTGACATGTAGATATACTAATACTCTAGGCGCTGGGGTAGGTTTCGTAGGTAACCTTGATATCTTGATAATTGTGGTATTGCTGCGTGTTTTAGTAAAAGAATAAAAATGAAAAAAAAAATGAAAAAATAAAAATGGTTTTCCAGAATTAAAAATGTGCAAAAAATTAGGATGTAATACCGGGGAATGTAATGTATATACGGTCCAAAATTAGTTCCCAACAGTTTTCCTACAAAATCAAAAAGGGAACGCCATCTAGTTGTTCCATTTAAACATCAATATGTATGTCAACTTGTAGATCATCAAAGACCTCTTGTTTTATTTGTTCTATCTTGTCCTTTAATGTTAATACTGTAGCATGTGTGTGAATATCACTTAAAGCAGCAAAAACATTTTATAATACGATGAGTGGCCTGAGAAAATATGTTGAAAACTGGATAAAATATCTTGATCTGTTGATAAACTGGATTTTTTAAAAAAGTTACAAGATGATTGCAAGGAGTTGATAATCTGAAAATACTTAGCTAGTGCTATTTGCAATGGAAACCCATGGAGTAAATACAATCTATTCTCATGGAGGGCTGTAGAAACCCATGGAGTAAACACAATTTATTCTCATGGAGGGCTGTAGAAACCCATGGAGTAAACACAATCTATTCTCATGGAGGGCTGTACTAATGTCTTACGAAAAGTATAATTACTTTTGAATTAAAATTTTCAATTGTTCGTTTTTGAAATAGTTAGTTATTGCCCAAAGGACACCTGGAGAGGGTGAGGACAAAATAGTGGATTAATGTTTTAGTTTACTTGGTTTTGGCAATTGTTGTGCTCTGTTTTTATTCTCTTTATATCGAGTATCCCTTCTCCAATGTCTAATGACAAATATCTTTTTTTTTCTCCATCTCAAGATCATTACCTTAAGATCTTAAGAGATTAACGCTTCAGATTATCCAAACTGCAAATATTTAGGCTACCTCCTTTTGGTAATGCGTTTGCGTTATTGTAAAGCCTGCTGATATTAGTAAATCTGTTTTGAAGTACTATAATTTGTTGTAATTTATACTTACAGGGCGCTGGCACCTACAGTCATTGGTAGACTGTTCACGTGGTCACTTACTAATATACCTGGCCATCCAGAACACGAAAACCCTCTTGGCTTCCCTTTTGATCAGCACTTTGTTTTTTACATCCTCGCATTAATATCGATGTGCAACGCATTAATAGTGTCGAGATTTCCAAAAGAATTGAATGTGCGAAAGACAGATGAAGAAAAATAAAGCAGAGGTGTCTATTCTCGTTTTACTGGAGTTGAAAGTTTCTATTGTTGAGAACAGAATTACCGTATTTGCCGGAGGATTCTTTATTTCTTGACTTATACTTCTAATGTCTTTACAATAATATAATCAGTATAAGTTGATGCCCTACTAAAGAAATCCACTTTGTTTTGGGTATTTTGACGATAATCAACGTGTAAAGACCGATTTTAACTTTATTAGCATTGTTAACGGGAGTTTTAAAATACGTTGTTCAATGAATTTTCTATTGTTATAACAGCAGTTTAATTTACAATTTACACATTAAATATAGAATGACCGCGTCAGCTCGCCTTTGAGTATTGATATGTATGTTATATATAAGACTAACTATCTTATAATAATGTCTTGTTATTAAACAAGGCAGGCAGTTACCGCGTTTTGTTAACAATAAGTAGGCACCGCGAAAACATTGAAGTCGAAAGAATTGCAATCTTATCATCGTGCGAAGAAAAGAGATGCCGTTAAGAACGATTTGACGCTTAGAACATTGCATGGATTATTTGAACATTAAAGAAAACTTTTCTCTCGCCTTTAGAAGCCCATTACTTGTGAAAAATCCTGAATCTGAAAGATAAGTTTCCTTCCCTTACAGCATTTAAGATATTTTTAAATGGATTAACAAAATGAAAAAGGTAGCCCAGTAAGACGTAAGAAAGGCAAAGTAGTTAGGTCTATTAGCATAACAAAAGTTCAAATGAGGAAGAAAGTATGAAGCTTGGTACAAATGTCTATCATGATATATATAAATTTCAAGCGAGTATTTATAAATATTAAAAATAATGAAAAGTCTGAATCCTTAACGAAATAAAAATGTGTTTATGAGTTGATGACATGTGTTGGGAGGACATGAGATCAGCGTCCACGTCGCGTCCTTTGGTAACTGCAATAGCAGGCTAATGATCTCACCAATCAAACAACAACAACAACAACTTAACAACAATGATTTCACCAGTCAAACAACAACAAACTAGCCAATCCGTTCCCTCGTCCAAACACGTGTCCTCTTCAAGGCGGGCGGTTCCGATCGTCATAGGGCAAGGCGTAGAGCGAAGCATTGCCATTCTCCAAATCAACGTAGAGGGCATCTCTAAAACGAAAACTGAAATAATTTCGCACCTAGCGAATGAGAACGAAGCAACCGTCACCGTGCTCCAAAAGACTCACGCCACTAAACCTGAAGTGCTCCAAGTAGCTGGGTACGATCTCGCCGCATACTCCATCAGCAGCGTGCATGGCATCGCTACGTTTGTCATCAGCTCGGCCCCATGGCAAGACATAACAACCGCGTCATCCGACAATGAGATCGAATGGGCCACCACGCAAGTGGAAGGTGTTACAATCACGAACGTGTACAAACCTCCAGGTGCCAGTCTCAACGCCTATGATCTGCCTCGCTACCCGCAGCCGTGTATATACACTGGAGACTTTAACTGCCATAATACCACTTGGGGATATAGCTCCACCAACACCGATGGCGTGGCAATCAAAGACTGGGCCTCCATGATTGACCTGTTTTTGGTCCAGTCCTTCAACCACCTCACCGGTCGCGCAAAAATGACCCAGCCTTGTTCAGTGAGCGCCAATGCCATTGCCTCCAAATGCACTTCCTAATGCCAACTCCACTAAAAGGGAAAAACAGGCGAGTTAACCCACACAAGATACCAACTTTGTATTTTAAACTCTGTGGTAGCATTGCTTAAAGCAAAAGGCATGGGTGCTTATGTCCATGAGGTCAAAGATTTTACATTGACGGCATACCCATGATAGTCAATAACAGAAAAATATGTTATATAACAAAACAGAAATTAATTGATAGAAAGGTTTCCAACAATTTCCGGTTTCCGATTTAAAAAATGTCAAATTTTACGAGCATCGCATATTCTTGGAAAGAGAAGAGACTTGAGTGAAATCACAACTATTATTTGCGATATAAAAAACTTCACAATTGATTCCGGCTTATCTAATAATAATTGCAAATTAAGCATTAATCATTGTGTTAATTTCAATAGAACATTTGCGATATTGCAAATGAAAACAAGGCTTGGGTTGAGGTTCTTTAGTTTGTTAAGGATGAGTTGTCAATCCTTATAATGGAAATAGCCATTACGGAATTGCTTGAGTTTTACATTGTTATCTCGCAAAAAATTCCTTGGTTCTTTAAAATAAGGGTCCGCTAAAAATATGCTAAAACCAAAATGTTTATGACCACTGGTTGCACTTTGCACTTAATAATTCTGTGAATAATTTCTCGGAGATGACCAGCAATTTCACAGTGAAAATCAATTTTAAAGTTAAAAACTGTCAACTCAAAATTTTTCAAAACTAAATTTGTGTTTGAGTTTTTAACATTTATTGTTTTATTTGGTAAATTTTATTTTATTCATATAATATATATTATCTCTTAACAGAAAATATTTCAAGGCCACAACTTCAATTCTAAATAACTGTAACCACAATATTCCAAACACAATAATCACGGTGCACTTAAAAGAAAGTAATAAATTGCTAGTATCTTCAATACCTACTTCGTTAACGTTGGGGCAAGTTTGTCGAAAGCTATCCCAGTTTCAAATATCAAATGAAAGAAGGCTTAGTGAAGGAAAGCGAAATACAAAACACAATCTCACGTCTAAAACTGAAATAAAGTCCTGGCTTTGATGAAATTTACGCAAATGTTGCCAAGTTTGTTACTAAAATTTTAATTGGAATATGGAAACTAAAAATAGGACGAGTGACGCCAATATTCGGGAAAGGAGGGCCTCGTAAGTAACTATCGGCCTATCTCAGTTTTATCGTATTTCTCGAAATTATTTGAAAAGTTTATGTACGATTGACTATTTTCAAATTTATTACAAAATAAAATACTGTACAATAAACAGTTTGGATTTTAAAAACCAATTTTAACAGGAACATGCCATACTCCAACTTTCAAATCAATTTCAAGCGTGTTCACTAAATGTACAAAAAACAGGATACAAGAGGACACGTGACAACTACATGGCATTCCGTAATCCATGTTCTAACTTTCTTGGTAGTGTCAGCATTATGAGATGAAAGAAGATTCAAGGAAAAAAGGGAAGATTTAGTAGATGAAAGCTTAAATAATATGTGACATCATTCAAATTACGTTCAATTGAAAATGGAATCATAAAAAAGTATAATTAAAAGGAATATGCTAATTATTATTTATGAAGTGGGATTGAATTAAATTTATAGAATATATCGATATAAATAAAGAACTTTCAAACTAAGGAGAGAAGAAAGGGAACATAACCATATTTGGAAAATTACCATATTTGGAAATTGATAATATTTGGAACATGACCATATTTGGAACATGACCATATTAAAAAAACCATAAAAAAAATTGTTGAAATTTTAAATTCGATATCGAATCGAAAAGATTTTTTTTTATTTGTTGTTGCAAAATATTTTTAAACGACTTCAAAATTCGAACGTGAAAATTTTAAACGAGACTATTTGATTGGTCAATCTAAAAACGAGGCTATTTGATTGGTCAATCTAAAAAAATTCTGGTCGAAAAAAAATTAAAGTTGAAAAAATTCAACTTTTTTTTCGGATTCGAAAAATTCTTTTTCGAGTAAATCGCGCAATGTTTTTAATTTTAACCAATCAGAATATATCGCGTTTTCTGAGTGGAGATTGGTCTAGTCAGTTCGTGTTGTCAATTTTTGAGGTTTTTGATGCTTGCAAATTTTCTACCATCTCATGACATTCCAAAGGTAGATTCCCCTCGTATGTAGTCGAGTGTCATTTATATATACTCCAACGCTTGTAACTAAGTTATTCTGATAGATGATATGATCATTTTCAATCACCTTTCAAAATTTGATCATCTTCATTATTTACCGAGATATTGCTAATATACTAGGGTTGGCAGCATTCCTTATAATCAAAAATATGCAAAAAGATTTCAAGTGTCGAGCTTCTTATATCTATATATATATATATTATATTTCATCGAGAAAGAGTCCAAATTAATTTTCATATCATTGTCAGATATCGCACACGCATGCACAGTACCATTTCGCAACGGAATACTTCAAACGTCGGGCCCAAAATTGCCGCCCGCGCTTGTAAGGTGGGAGTAGCTACTAATGTAGACTTTTTTCATGCATTAATTACAAAGTTTTAAATACATATGTCATTATATATTGCTTCATATATATTTCTACTTGACCCTTACTAGTTTTAAACGTAGGAACAACCCAATAATTTATTATTGATATATTTTTAATCTTTACAGGATGTCAACATTAACAGAAAAAGACATGTTGGTCGTTGAACGTTTCGTTGTTCTTCTTTATGATCACGCGAGCCCATCAATGGATGTTAATGAATGTCATTGTCATGGTTGTCTGTTTACAAAGAAAGGACGTTCTGCTCAATATATGCCTCGAATAAATATACTCAAGTTAACAAGGCAAACCGCTTAGCTGGGTTAATTCGCAGAATGTTTACCTATATAGACCCCTCATTTTTAAAAAAGTTGTTTACTTCATTAGTGTGCCCTCTTCTGGAATACTGCGGAACAGTATGCAACCCTCAACCTTTACATGACAAACGCCAAAATGTTCTACGAAGAGCATCAAAAACGATTCCAGACCTAAGAAACGCTTCGTACGAACAAAGAGTCTAAATATGCCTAGCAGGGGATATAGAAGAATGTGAGAAGATCTGATAGAAGTTTTCAAATGGTTCAACTCACACTATAAATGCGTAAACACCTCTTCAATTTGGAAAGCAGACGATTTATGAGTGGTCAGAACTACAAACTTCGGAAGGAATACAGTCGACTCGATACACGAAAATACTTTTCCGCGAAAAGGATTATCTTTTAAATAAAAATAAAATTGAAAATAAAAACTAATAATTTAATATAATATAATATAACTAATAATAATAATTCGAAAATAAAAACTTTTACTAATACTTCGCTATCTTTTTCGCTCTCTCCCTCCATCTACATTGGCGTTCTTTTTACAAAGGAAATAGGAAGTTTTTGTCGTTCAAAATATATACAAAAGTAAACGTATAAACAAAAGGTTAATGAGGTGATAATGAGACCTGTGGGACGCTGAGTATATGAACCGTATGAGTTTGTGAATGATGTAATGATATGGGTTGCCATGGTAGGAAAACAAAATGGAATTATATGAAATGATATGTAGAAAGATGCTACAATCTACTAATGGAACAGTTTATCGGACGATTTAGTATGCGTTTCATCACTCCACACATTTAAAGCACTACTTGATAAATATTTGTGCAAGGAAGTATTTATTATTGATCGATTTTAATTTCTACTCAATTCTTACACTTTTTTCCGAACCCAACACTACGCTAGCCAACTACCATCGACTGTTTTATTAAATCTCGCATCTTAGTGTGTGTTATGTTTTGTGAAATATATTTGTTGTCATTTCTGTGAGAATAATTGTTTATTTATTTAAATTTCATTTTATAGATTGAAAGGCAACTTAACCTAAATAATAATAATAATAACAGCATAGGCGATAGAAAGTACTGGTATTTTCTAATGACTATGGTAACACCATATGGTAGAAAATATCATAAAGCTTTGAAAATCTTTCAGATGAAAATTTAAATTGGAAGACAATATTTTAGAAAAAAATCGGAATATCGTATCAAGCAAGTAAAGTTTTAAATATTAATTGGCATATTAATTCATTCTTATATTAATTATGGGAAAATTGCATGGGGATAAGTACGTGGAAAACGGAATTAAAAAGAATTCTAACAAAACAAAAACAAGGACTTCGTATTATTTTTCACAAAGACAGACTAGCTGAATCACAACCGCTATTTAAAAAACACAAGTACTGAATGTCATACAGATTAATATATATAAAATGTCGATATATAATGTATCAAGTTGATAGAAAAACAACTCCAGAGAATTTTAATGATGACTTTTCGCATGTTGAACCTTCAATATTTTTAAAAGGACCAAAAGTTTGGAATTCATTAAGTGAAGAAGAAGAAAAATTAATTCGATACATGTGCTTAAAACAAAACTCATCAATTACGGAAATGAATTATTATTGCTATGATAATCTTTATTTATTAATGTATTTATTATAGTATCTAACCAGACTGTTGTTTTTGTTTTCTGTTATTATTATTGAGTTATATTTTGAATATAGTTGCATCTTTACAGGGATTTGGTGACAAAGTAGTTATACTTATTTTCTAAAGGTCCCCAATCAATGCGTGTAAATTTTTGAACAAGTTTTACAGTTGTTTTTTATACTACCCCAATGAGCACAAGAAAGTTTTAAAAACGTTTTTTCACGGTGCTTTTGAAACGTTTTTTTTCGGTTCATATTTCGTCTCAATGAAACGGGTAAGGCACGGTTCCGTTGCGACGATTATAAAACGTTCCTTAAAAACCTCTTTTGAAAGGTTTTTTTTTTGGATTCATATTTCGTTCCGTAACTTAATTCTACTAAAGTCCCTAGATCTATATAACACAAAGTTAATGTCCAAATTTCACATTTGTAACTTTAACATTTTTGTAGTTACAGTACAATCCCGATAACTCGAACCTCCAAAGGTCCGAGTAAAATAGTTCGAGATAGCGAATGTTCGAGTTAGCGGGAGTTTTTATGAGAAAACATTATTATTTAATAATTATTGAAGATTTTAGCTCTAATACTACGGTACCACTTCGAATTATAAGCATAGTCAAACACGGTTAACCATTGGAAACAGATGGTGCAAGAATATATGAATGAATTTGCTATCAGTCTCAAAGCCGTGAAAAAGTTACGGAAAACAAAACAAGAAGCCAGTTCAAATTATGGTAATAGAATAACCATGCGTCTATAGTTTAACTCGCTACCTCGGAGTAATCAACTCGCAGTTTAGTCTTCTTTCAAAGATTAAGTGCTAATAAGACGACAAATAGCGTGTCATAACACATCCCAGGGCAACACAGACGCAGGCCAGTTTGTAAAGATAGAGGCAAATAATGAAACGTATACGCCATGTTTGTTCGATGCTTCCAGAACGCTCATTAAGCACATCATGAAGATCTCGACCCAGAGTTTTAGTGTATTTAATTACTCCCGTTTGTGCTACGGTTATTTTTGATAAAATACGGCGTGTTCATTTTGAAATTAACTTAAAATCTTAACATAAAAATGAAGATACAAAAAAATACAAATTTCGAGCCAGTGGTTCAAATTGCAGGGACAGGTTGAAAAATTCTTGATAAACATCCTGGTTGTGTCTTGAAACATTAACAGGCAGCTACTTCATTACATCGTATACATCATCATTCGCTCATGCTAATTTCTTTACCTGATATTCCCCTCACGTGTTTTTGTATGAAGTGCTTAGTATGTCTAGCGTAAAAAAAAAGTACTGAAAAAATAGCAGCAGACGTTCAGATTCAAAGCTTTTAATTAAAAAATACTATCAGTTTTACATTCCAAAAGGAATTCGGTGTTTCGTGCTTATAATCTCCATTATAGAGTTCCAGGATTCTTGCTCAGAGAGTTCCAGGATTGGGTAATTGAACAACGTAGCATCTCATATCGTGTATCTTGTTGAGCGCTGGCAGCAACGAACTCCTCACTTGGTTCATCTCAAGGATGGTCAAATTACTGATCTAGAAAAACAACACACCCGTTACATGGTCATCTGGTCTGGAATCGGAACATACATACTCGACTTATCCTACCAAATCGTCCAACTGATTAAGCTCGAATTTAGCATGATTATAGACCCTGACTGACTAACGGAAGGTCTTCACTAAGTTGGGGTTTGTCACAGTCCCGGTGTGGAATTTTGTGGAAGTTACGTCATTTTGTAATAACAAATAATAATAATAAAAAGATAATAAAATATAATTAATAATTAAATAAATAGGAACCTTATTAATTCGGCTCAGAACACTTTACGCAAACGAAATAATACAAAATTTATGAAGTAGACAGAAAATGACAGGTTACCAGTTGCCTAGTTACACTGAATGCATCATAAATACGAAAATATCTCTACGTCGTAAAATGGCCGCGTAAATTATTTATGCCTCCATTCAATACACGAAGTACTCTTCTAAAACTACTGTCGTTATTTCAATAGAGATAAAAAGAACAGAGAGAGAGAGATAGAAGGTACGAATGAATTATAGTTCATGAAAGAAGTTACAAGAAATGCTAATGTACCAGTGATTAGAACGAGCGGTATCCAGGGTGCTATTTGAAAATGTATATTAATATATTCTTTAACATTAGAAATCGATGAGTGGATTTTGCGCGGGACAATGACCCTAGTATCTGTTGCTTTGCATATGTCGGCAGTGTAGGAACAAAATACTTAAAATTGATTTTAAAAGAGAAAGTGATCTTTTAAGGGAATTTCCTCTGAAAGTTTGTATTTGATACAGTAAAAAGGTATATGGATACACATTTTAAACCTAAAAAAATGTGGCGTATGGTCTAACATATACCTCAGCATGTGTTTCCTGTCTAAGTACCATTTGATCAACCGATTTTCTCAACTTCGCCATGCGAATATCGTAAATATCTTTAATTAAAGTCCGAACCTCGTCAGCTTTCGGAATGTCCTCCGGCGCACTATGGAATCACAAATAATCATCACGGACAAAAACTTTTAAGAATTTAGATTTATTTGCTAAGTAAAACTGTTAAAAATACTTTTGGGTGATAGACCACCGTCACAAAAAATTATTGACAACTCAACTTTAACTAACAAAAGAAGCTCAACCTAAGGTCAGTTTTATTTGAAAATTTGCTATCTTGAAAGTATTCCATCCTATTAATACTTGGTATTTCGCTGATTGTACCGCAAAAAAGATTCATTGATGATACCATCTCTATTACTATTATAGTGGAAAGGGCCAGCCTAGAAGCCAAACCATAACTAACCCAATGAAACACTTTAACAAGACTGAATGCCCACCAATGCTGGATCAGGCAAAACAAAATATTGCATGGAATAATGTGAAAAAAAATTGAAAATATTTGTCTGAGTTACAACATGAAAACATTTTTACAATATAAAAGGTGCATCTTTTATAAAGTAGTTGCATGGTACTTGAGTTCATTTTCATGCTGGTGCTCATGTCATGTTCTGGTTGACCTACTCACAGTACTATTTGTTGACGATGAATAGTTTAGAAAACCACTTTTCATTTCAGTACCAAAAGAGAAGATATGATACCAGTATAGGGCAACAAATTAACCATTTCTTGGTTAAAAGAATGGTTTATGTCACTTACTGTCTAAACAAAATGGCAGATATTTCCATGTAATGTTTACTAGGAGGAGGAGAAAATATTTGTTCGTTAACTTCCGTTTCTTTTACTTGCTCGAGTTTTTCTGAAATCAATCATCAACAATGATACACACGAAACCAAATTATTTAATGTCAATTATTTGTAAATTGTTTTGCTACGGAATAATTTTTTGAACATACATAGCATTTTATTCTGTTCTTTTGAACTCAAATAACTAGAACATTTTTAGGACTTGAAGTGAGAAAAATTTTATTTTTCACATATACGTATGCCTTGTATGCACATTTTTATACAGTAAATAATATTCCAATTAATTTTGGACCTTCTTTTATTTTACACATATAAACAATTACCAACATTCATCCAGTCAGGAGTATGTATTCGACATTTATGACGCTGCTTTAGATTGACTGCCATCCATAAAGGAACTTCAACAGGTAAACCAGGCGTAAATGGGCCAAAATCCCCCTACAGTCAATGAGAATAGTGACGGAAATTTACTTCAAATTGATTTATACTCAAATTATACATGTATAAGTGTAAATTAAGACAAATATTTTCACACACAAATTATGTTGGTGTAAGAATGTGTTTCCATATAAAGTGCTCAATAATATTAACCAGAGCAGATATAACACTAGTAAAGAGAAAACTAACTTTTATATAGGACTCTGAGTTTTGTGTATTAAACACTCGCCAGCTATAATAAAATGAAAATTTACAAAAAACAATATATCAAGATACGTAATTCACAAGTTTTCCTGTATACAAAGTGAACAGGATTGTGCGTTAATTGAATAACTCTTTGTGTGTTTAACAATAGACCATTTCAAACTTGGGACAACATTGTGGGTTTCTTTTAGGTCCCATACGTGGGTTGATAATGACATACTGTTCTTATACTTCTTGTTGTTAAACAACAGTTTATGAATATTCAAGTGTGTTTTAAAATCATTCTTCATTCTTCATGCTGTGACATCACATTTATAGATTCATTTGCATTTCAGTGGTGGATGGTTCGGTGATTTTGCAATCTTCGCGTTGTGGCAGTTTATTATAGTGCGCATGTTTTCAGTGCAACTATAACTTATTTTTTAAAAATGGTGGATTAAAATAGATGATATTGCATGCGCGATTCCTTCTTCCAGTTATGGTACTTCTCTAATATCATAGTTCAACATTTGAGTACCCACTGTTATTTAGCGCATCTTCATACTCTTTATTTAATTGCACGAAACTGTTATCTTTTGAAGAATTCTTCGACAGTCGTTCGGCTATTGACTTTGGGAGTTGTTTCAGTATTTGTGATGGATGGTTGGATAATGTATGCACATACAGCAGGGAGTCATTCGGATTTCTGAAAGGTTGGTAGCTGGATGATCTTAGATTCATAGTTACGTCAAGAAAATCAACGGAATGTAGACCGGTAATGATTTCAATCTGGAGCTCGACCGCTTTGAACATTTCTTGTCTTTTCTTAACTTATCCATATCCTCTCATGTTGCGTACATCTATCAACCCATCATCTCTGTACAATCCCATGTCAGCTTTGTTTTATCAAAGATGACAATTTGTTGAGTATAAGAAGACCGACAAACTCAGAAATTTCGACACTGACATAGCTCCCCATCATAACGTCAATGAGGATTTCTTTGTCCACGCCTCGTTATCATAAAACAGGAACAATTTCCTGCAGTGCAAAATGGTTCTAAGTTCCTTGTCCGAAATCGGCGTGTGAGTTTTTGCAAAGTTGAGGACCTCGAGGAGTACAACTTTGCTTATTGATGGATAAAATTCCTTCATATCCACTTGAATGAACAAACACACCTGTTTATCTTCTAACAATTCAAATCACCTCCCTCATGTTCTTCCACTGATTTACCATTGTTGTCTGTTAAACTTTGGATTTAATACGATCTAGGATGGTCTTGTTTACTACACCCAGGTTGTTTTTACAAGGGTTGATCAATCTGCAAGGCAGCTTTTGTTGAAAGTTTTCCTTGTGATCCTTTAACGTTATAAAGGCAGGTGTACTTGCGAAGCATTCAACCCTTTTTTTGATAAATTATGACACAAATTATGAAGAATAAATCTTCTTCTTGATACAGAACTTGTGCAAAATAAAATGTATGAACCAATAACCATTGGAGACATATCAATCATGGAGATATTGTTTATGAGTTACATTTATTTTTTTTAAAGAAATTTTTATACAAATACAGCGCAAATTAATTGATTGTCTCGTTGAGTGATGTAATGATATTTACACAAGAATGCAAATTGTGCCAATATTTACCTTACAAATTATTAAGATTGATATTGATGAAAATATAAAACACAATTAAAGGTCAGAAGAAGAATTAGAGGTGTAAACACACAACACAATAGATAACTTCAAGATGATTTATAATTTCGGTCTCACTGCATAGAAAATGCATATTCCAACTTTACACATATTTAGTATTATTACCAGGAGGTGCACCAACCCAACAAATAACAGAACTTCAGCCACAGAAAATATTAATTTCTATATTATCAATGACAATTAGTAAGTTTTTAGCAGTCTGATAAAATTTGCTTATCAATACAATTCAATTATTTTTCCAGATTTGTAAAAATTTAAAGTTTTTAAAAACAATAAATACAAACATACCGTTAAAAAATTGAGTTTCAGTTCTTGAAAATTCGGTAATATCGTAACAACAGAATGTTCTGCAATAAATTCTACTTCAGAGGGACTCATATATTGACTTTTTTTCATCGTAATTCGGAAATATTTAGCTTAGAAAGTACCAAAATGTAATTTTATCCACGTAAACATGTGCTTTTGTTTACAAATTATCTTTGGCGGGACTTTAAAACAGGTTTTAAAACCAAATCAATGTTTCAATGTATTTTGGTCCAACTCGGGTGAACAAAGGGAACAAAGTCCAAGTTATCAAAAATACCATTCCAAAAGTATATTTTTAAAAAGTGGGAGTGTAGTTTTATCTAGCTAACTTGTTTTATCATAATTGTCTCTATTAATTTGTAAAAATAACATTATTAAGTCTTGAAAGTTTAATAGTTTTAAATAATGGTAAAGATATTTTTGGTTGCATTTGGCTGTCTATATACTATAATGTTGATTAATCTAAATCGATCAAAATATGTTTTTAACTAGATAGGTGTGAAGGAGGGTCACATGAAAAATACATGTTTAGTATTGTTATGATATGATAAATTTTAGCTAGGTGGAAAAAAATTCGATTTGAAGCTAATCATAAGTAAAACATATTATGTCATGTAATGGGCTAAACAAACATGTTATGGGCTGAATAAATATAAATGTTTATGTGCCTCATATTTTATCACCATCACTACCATGCTAAACATGATATTTTACATTGATTGTATAGATATGTTGATCTTGTCAGTGATTGATTATGATATGATGTATTTTAGCTATGTAGGTGGTAGGAAAAAAATTCCATTTGAAGCTAATCATAAATAAAAATGTTATCCACTTTGAAAGGTTTTTATCCAAAAACATTTTAATGTAACCCGAAATCGTTTTATGGTCCGCTATTCTGGATTTGGTTAATAATGATGACACTAACACACAAAATGATAGGTGAAGAGCAGAACTTATAAACTCATTTTCTTTCATGTATTTACTACTGAAAACGACAATATTCCTCCCAGGGACGTTCAATGCAAGGAAAATGTAATGAGGAAATTATGTTCTGTAAACCTTTCTAAATCAGCAGGAAAGGATGGTGTACACCCTAGACTATCGAAGGATTTATCGAATTGCCGAATTGACTCTTCCAATAACGTTTGTAAATAATATGCTGAATGTGCTATCATCCCAAGCACTGCTATTTGCAGATGATACAAAGTTTTTAATACTGATCCATTCACTTTTCAAAACAACATTCTTCAACTATGCCAATGGTTTCATAACTGGCAGCTTAGATTCTACAAAATGTAAGGTTTTGTGTGTCGGTAAAGACAACTTGCGCCATAATTACTACATGCTTGATGATAACTGCAACTTGTGCCATTGAACAGTCTAGCATTTATAATAGTGATGGAACCATTTTAAAACCGATAGGTCATGCTCTGGAGATTTAAGCAATGATGATGATATATATATCTGTTCATATGTCCGATGTCTTTAACCCCAGATTTATTTTGGAGACACGACACAGCATATTTTCAATTCGATGTTTGTCTTTGAGCAGTTTTGGGAAACATATCGTTCCACAGTACTTGAGAACTAGTGTTGACATCTAAATAGGTAAAGGTTCTCCTGATCATCCCAAGTATATGATTGGATTTATTGACTTGAGTTGTGTAGTGTTGCGAGAACTTTAGTTTGTTGTCAACGTGCACACCAAGGTCTCTTTCACATTTAGTTGATTTAGGAATGACTGTTTTCGAGTTGGTAGAATCATCCATGATGTAAGTATCGGTATGTTTTCTGACTCCAAGATGAAGAACAGAACTTTTCTTTATGTTAAAACACAATTCACGGTCTTTGTCCATGACACTAAGATGTCAATATCATTTTGCAATTGATAATGAGAGATAGCATCAGATAAATCACAATAGATTTTAGTGTCATCAGCAAATCTTGAAAAAGTTTTAAGAAGGTTCTAAAAAGAAGATCTAAATTAGTAACCGGGTTTAAGGATAAACAATAGTGGATCGTTTAAAAGCACTTGACCTTCCATCTATGAAGTATACACTCGAACGAGGCGACATGATACAAATATATAAGATTCTGGCAAAACTGACAAAAAACATATTTTAAGACATTTGTTTAATGTCGACATTACTGTCAGAACTGCATGTTACAAATTGAAGAAAAGTTAAGTCATCGATCTGGCAACACTTCTTCAGTAATCGAGTTGTTGATGACTGGAACAGTCATGCAACATTGTTAGTGCTCCTTTGTTAAAACTTTTAACAACAGGCTAGACAATGAATGGGAAAGCCGAAGATTTTGTTTTTATACTGTAAATACATTTTAACATCTTTTATATTTTATAATAAAGATTGTTATACTTATAAATCAACAATGTTTTAAATTATGTTAATATGCTAACAGGATAAGAATCTTATTGTACAATCCTCATTAAAATTGTATAATCATTATTGCATTAAGATGTCTTAGGTCACCATTTCACTAAAAACTAATTAATATTTATACTCTATATAATTTAGCCATGACACAACTACAATGACAGACTTAGCTCTGCAACCATCTGAACTGAACATGTCGCCAGACCTAATTCTAGGTACCTTCGAACAGTTAAACAAAGTTCAAAAATGTCTGAAGGCTTCTTACAACAACAATCACAGTGTCAACAATGAAATATTTTCTGATTTTTGTGAAATCGAAGAAAAATGTAAAAATGATAAACAACCAGGCGTTAAGGCAGTAACGGTTGAAAAAAGTTTGCATAATTATGGTAAACAAGAAAGAGCGAAGATGTTGGCTGATGGATACACAAAAGGTACAGTTACAAATTTTGTTAAAACTTGTTTTGTTTATTTGTTAGGTGATATTCATATTTTTTAACATTTCAGATGTATGATAACTATTTGGCAAGTTTGTTTTGCGGTTTAGAGAAATATGTTCTTGATAGACTTGTAACAGTTTCTGGGATATTCATTATACTGGTGTGGTTTGTGCAGTTGGTGTCGAGATTTGATCCTAGAAATATTGTTGGAATATTTGTAGCCGTAGGTAAGCAAATATGGAAATTTCTTTTCACAGTTTTCACAATGTTTTTCATAAGAGTGTACCTACATATTTGTATAACCTTCCTTTTGGCCACTTGCCTGTTTTTATCCCATTACGCTATTTTTAGGCTGGGTTCTAGATCCCAGATCTCTAAAACAGTTTTTGCTTATAAATATTATATTAAATATTATAATATATTAAACTTTAATTTTCAAACTTATTTCTGCCTTTGGCGGACCTGGTTGTAACATTTGCATTTTTTACCATTTAGTTACTGGTATTGTTGTGGCAGATTTCTGTTCTGGACTTGTTCATTGGATTGCTGACACTTATGGATCTGTCGATCTACCTGTTGTTGGAAAAGTAAGATATATACATTTACAGAACAAGTTTATTGTCTTGAGGTTGCCAATTTTACTGAGGTTATTTACAAGTATTTTAACTAAAGCTAACAAAAAGTTTTGTTCAAATTAGTGTAAATGCTCATATGCTATCTTTTCTTATTTTTTTTCAACAATGGCCTTAAATTTCTTGACTAAAGTGAGTCATGGAAAACTGTGGTCTGTTAATCAAATTTTTTTAAGCTCCTATTTTTTTTTTACTTTTTCACTGAATGCAGCATAATTTTGGTATAAAAAGATATTTTTTCATCGTGATTTTATCTGTCACATGAAGTTTTATGACGATTTTATTTACGATGACCTCAAGTGAAACATGCGTGAGATGTCTGGCAGACATCAAAAGAAGAGGTCTTTCTGTTACCACTTCTGTATATTTGTTAAACCACTCAGCAAACACTTGTCGTCATCCAGCCGTCATCTATTTGGATATTCTGTAAAATATACCTGGAAGAGCTGCATCACAAATGGTAAAGGGGTCTAATATTCGACCTGCTACATTACAAGTCTTACTTTACGGGGAGAAAGTTTTGCGAAGAAAAAAATCGCGAAATTTTAGGGATTTACTTTTGTGAATCACTCGTTTAAATCTACTTCACGTAAAATAATCTTTTGCGTTCAACTGGAAAAGTTGATTTTGCGTGGGATAAACTTTCGTGATTTTCAGTTTTTGTGCAGTTTTTTTTCTCTAAACATTGAAATTGTATTTAAAATAGAGATTTGTTTACATCAAACATAAATTTTTCTTTCTAATAAGAAAAATGTGTACCACGAGACCTTCCGAGGGTAACAAACAATTTCTTGGATAGAGGAGCTTCAATGTATGTTAAACTGTCTTCACGCCATTACCGACGATCACCATTGCTCCAAGGTGGAATACACAGCTTGCAGAACGCTACCTTCAATTTGTTAAGGATCGTTATACAGAACCTAAGGACGAGAAGATACTTGGATCTTTCATCACTGAAGCGCTTCTGGAACTTGTACAAATAAATAAAGCAAAGAAGAATTGACCAAATCATGACATTCGTGATATGTTCAAAGCGGTGGCGCAGATGATGATTTATTAGACTGATATACATGTCTTGTCGAAAGAAAAAAACGTGAAAAACAAGAATACATTTAAGGGTTTTTTTCTTCAATTTAACTTTCACGAATTTGGCTTCCTATGCCATTTCGTGTGGGATAAACTTTTGCGAATCCGCATGTCAGTCTTTTTCGCGAAAATTACCAAAAAAACGCGAAAACGCAAAACTTTCTCCTCGTAAAGTAGCTAAAGTTGTAGCGTTCTCCCAATCACCACCACAGGTGACCTGGTAACACTTACCACTTTGTATTTCTGTGGGCCGCTAGGGAAACCACTTTTGTTACAATTCCATATCTAATACAGAGTTAAATTACTTTCATTATGGTAACATTCTCCAAAATATAGTATAAATGATAAAAGGGTTGCCAGTAGCCTGCATGCACAATGCAAGAAACCATAAGGAGAGGTTCAATTCCCAATATTCGTGCCATTGTGAAAAGGCAACATTTCAACTTATCGAAGTAATATTGTCATCATTTATTATTATTATTATTATAAATGAATATTTTTACAGGATGAAAAACTTCAGTTTTAATGTACATATATACAATTAAAAAACTGCTATCAGTGTCTGTCCTGTGCAAAAATTAAAAAAGTTAATAATTTATTGTTAGGGTAAATAAAACAAAAGGTTAAAATATATTTATAGATAAAAAGAGAAATCAATACTGCAGGCATGTGTCACAAAATATCTGATCATGTAAGGTATGCCCTCAGCATTGTTTTAAATTTTCTAAAATCCTTAATTTTTCTAATCTCAATCGGTAATTTATTATATAATTGCCCTCCTGCAAAGAAAAATCCTTTTTTAGCAATTTCCAGTTTAACTATTGGTAATTTGATACTAAGTTCATTGTTTCGGGTCCTAATTTTATGTTCGAGTACTGTGAAGTAATTGTTAAGTTTCCCATTCATTTCATTGGTGATGCATTTTCGGACGAGCAAGCAACGTTCTCTATCAGCAAAATGTTCAATCGATGGGATCACTTTTTCCATACTGATGATTTTCTTTGCTCTTGCATCGAGTGAATTTAATTTAGCTCTTTGTGTTTCGTTATATGGCTTGAGTGTACAACTGAGGGTAATTATCGGGACTATCATTGTCAAGAAGACCAAGTGTGCTGCTTTCGTCGTTAGGTAACACCGCATTCTTTCCAATAAACGTAATCTGCTACTAGCTTTCTTGTAAGACTTTTCGAAGTTCTCATTCAGATTTAATTGACTGTCCATTATAGTACCAAGGTATTTATAACTTTTTGTAAAGTTTATTTTTTGTTGGTTGTAGAATACCTCGATAATACCTCCAGCAGCTTGTAGACGTTTTGACGTACCGAAAAGCATCAATTCGGTCTTTCCCTTTCTCATATTTATTATGAGTTCATTTTCCTGAAAGTAGGACAATATGTTTTTCATGTCTTGGTTTAAGCAACGTTCGATTTCTGTTGAGTACTTATTTGAGACGTACAGGACTGTGTCATCGGCATACATAAGAACTGTTGAGTATTCCAAATGTTCAGTTAAATCATTTATGAAAAGTATGAACAGTAACGGTCCCAGAATCGAACCCTGTGGTACACCACAAAAGACAGGCTCTGGATTGGAGTAGGCATTACCATTTTGTACAATATGCTTTCTATTAAATAGGTAACTGTAAAACCATTGTAGCTCACTTCCTTGTATTCCATAGGCAGGTAATTTGTTCAGTAAGGCACTATGACCAATCGTATCGAAAGCTTTTGACAAGTCAATATAAATTGCACCAGTTAAGATTCCTTTGTCCATGTTTTTCCTGATCGAATCACAGAATAGAATAGATGCAGTTTTGGTCGAGTGTTTTTTCCGAAAACCGTGTTGACTGCTGCAAAGAAGGTTGTTGTTTTCCAGGTATTCTTTCAGTGCTCGGTTGATACATTTCTCCAGTATTTTCGAACATACAGGGAGAACTGAAATCGGTCGGTAATTTTCAGGAGACGATGGATTGTCTGATTTGAAGATGGGTGTGATCTTGGCGAGTTTCCAGCTGGAAGGCACTGTTGCTGATTTGATGGATAGGTTGATGATGTGGCTGAGCGGTTTTGATATCAGGATTGCACAGTCTTTCAGGAGACCAGGTGGTAGATTGTCGACACCAGTAGCTTTTTGACGTGACAATGATTTTAGTTCCTTCTGTACAGACAACACGGATATATACAGAAGTTTGAAAGTTTTCTCCGTCCTTTTGGGTAGTTGGGGAATATAACGCCAAGTAAAATCCACAAGTGGTGAGATGGTTTTCTTTAGTGTAAGTGCCATGGTGCTGTAGAAACGGCTAAAGATGTTTGGACTGGGGCGGTTGTCAGATTTACCATACGAAGGTAAAATCGTCGACTTCCCGGGGAAAACCGATTTTATAGCCGACCAGAACTTTCTAGGTTTCGTAATGTTTTCATTTAAGTTTTCCTTATAAAAATTTGATTTTGCTTTCTTTATGTCTTTGGTGGACTCATTTCTTAACCTTTTATAAGCTTGCCAATCAGTTGGACTTTTGGTCTTTCTCGCTTTTCTTAGAAATTGATCTCGATTGTTCATTTTCTTTTTTACGCTGGCATTGAGCCATGGGCATGGTCTTCCTTTAATCCGTTTCTCGATTAGGGGGGCATGAGTGTCAAAGATTTTTTGTAACGTCGAGGTAAACATTTGTTCGGCGCTTTCGACGCTAGATGATTGATATATTGGCGTCCAGTCTACATTGGAGACATCATCACGTAAATCGTCTGGTGAGTAGCGTGCGTAATTTCTGCATTTTATTGTTCGCATTAGGTAATGGTTAAAGTTTATTTTTCTGCAACAAGCAATCATGTCGTGATCAGCAATTGAATTTGGAAAAACATTAATTTCTGTTAAGTTCTCTGGTTTATTTGTTATAATTAGGTCGATCAGCGTCGCTGTTGTTTCTGTTGTTCTTGTCTGTCGCGTAACAACTTGTTTGAAACCAAATGTGTTAAGAAGTGATTTAAATTCTTTGTTTATATTTGCTTTGCTGTAGTCGACGTTAAAGTCACCTACGATTATAACTTCTCTTTTATTTTTAACGACACGAGTTAATTGTTCGTCTAATAACTCACAAAAGTTTTTTGGTAAGTACTTTGAACTCTCAGGAGGGCGATAGTAGCATCCAATTAGTAAAGATTTCGATTTTTTCAGCCAAATTTCAATCCAAAGGCTCTCTGTGTGATTTTCTAAATCATGTCTGCGTTTAAAGTTTATTTCATTTTTGACATAAATTCCGACTCCACCGCCTTTTCCATCTTTTCGGTTTCGATGCATAAATGTATACCCTGGTAGTGAGTACAACGTAGCATTATCTGAAAAATCACCATCTTTTATATGTGTTTCTGATACAGCGAAAACATCAATTTTTGAATGAGTCATGTTTATAAAAGTTTCAAGATGTGGAAGTTTCGATAGCAATCCACATACATTCTGATGTACTATTTTGAAACCTCGAGAACTACAGTAATCGGCGATCTTTTTAGGCCCGGGACATTGTTCGATATCTCCACTGAGCAAAAGCAATAAAATTAACATATTTCTTTTAAATGTCGTATTTTGAAAGCAGCCTTGTGTCAAGCAGTTCTTCCCATTCAATGCCTTGGAAGCGAAGAAGCCCTGAAACCAATATTGGGTTTAAAAGAATTCTGAATCGGAAAGAGCAGAGCTATATAAAAAATATCATGCAATAGACAATCTGAGAGTTAAATGCATCAGGTATTCTTCCTTAATATTTTTGAATTACAAATACGGGAAAGTCCATGTGTTAAATGATAATTTAAGTACAGTTGATTTACACCATATCTGTGAACTCAAATTGATTGGCTAACTTAATATCACTCTGCCAACAAGAATAACTAAGAGCTCAAACACCCTCATTAATAATATTTTTTAGAATTCTTCATTTTTTTATTTTGTCTTGGGCAAACGTCTTCAATATCGGATCATCTTCCTCAATTCTTCGTTTGTACTAACTTTAACCAACATTTTTATCCTAAACAATAGAATATTTATAAAAGAAACATTAGATTTTGAAAACATTAATTTGAATTCTTTAACCAATAAATAAGTAAACTACTGATGTAAAGATGTAAACTACTGTAATTAATTAATTTTTGATAACTCCATTAAAAAATTAAGTAACAAAAAGTATAAAGAAATGCAAAAATCCTAGGGAATAAAAATTCCATTGAGAAAATTAATTTATACGTGCTAAAAAAGATAATAAAACAATTTAAATATAATAAACAGAAAGCTATTGGTCCCTAAAACTATTCTTCATGCTGTATCTCCACAAATTTCCATTATCTCATCAGACTTGTTCAATTTAGCAATCAGTACCTATCCTGAAATTTTAAAATTATCCCCTGTAATTCCTTTTTTTAAATAAGCCTTGCAACCCTAACGTTGAAAATTACAAATTAAATGTCAAAAGATTTAATACCCTAAAGTATGGAAAATTTTCTATAACTCATCAATGTTTTCTAGACCGGAATGATTTTTTAAAAAATTTTGATTTATTTTACTATTAATAATACCCGTAACAAATTTAGAAAACGTTTAATTTATGTTTAATTTTTGCTTTTTCTATGCCTTCATGCTACTATTCTATATGACACTGATGAATATATACAAAGTTTCAAATCCACCAGAATTGGCTATATTTGTTCTATATCATTTTACTCTTTCTCAAACAGTGTCATTTCTTTGGCTGGTATTATTATTGGCTGGTACTATTGGATGACACCGTCCAATTTGCAAATGCCAACCTCCAAAATTCATTGACCGATTATATTTGTGTTTTAGCCTTATTATGAGATTCTATGAGAATTTATTATATATATACATATTTGAAATATAATTTGTGTGTGTTTGTTTTAAAAGTATGGATGGTTGTTTTGGTTTATTGGGAAATAAACTAATTGATTTTTTGAACTTGGTTCATACCAAATTTCAAAGGTTGTGCAACTCTTCATCTATCAGGTCTCAAAAACTTTCACAAGTTATGTGTGGTATTTTGCGGAATTCACTTTGTTATGAACTAAATGCCGTCCATTTAAGCCTTGAATCATCAAAAAATGGATGCCGGATGATTGTAGAGTCTAAATCACCCTTCCTATAAAGTTCAAAAAACGTAATTTTGTTACTCCTATCGCTGTTTCCGCATTCATGTGATAATGGTCTCATATACTTATCTTGATGGGTAAATGGACAGGTTAGCAAGGAAAAGCATTTACATTCTGTCAAAATAAACCTGAACACTGACATGTTTATATTTTACTCATCGTGCGTAATTTTAGGTGCCTTGACTATCATTTTGAGACGTTTTGCATTTCTATTCATTAGTCGGTACCGGTTTTTTAAACATAACGTTGTTGTAATTGAGTTTAGAAGTAATTTTGAAAGTAGAAACCTTTTTATAATGTTTTTAATCATAGTATTGATGTATATTTATTTATTTCTGAATCTTTATACAGGATATAATATGTACAATTAAAAACTAATATATACATATTTACACTTCAGTATTAATAGTATACTGCTATCAATACATAACATGATTTCTTTAAAAGAAATTTTGACCGTCAAAAGTTCGGCGGCAATTTCGTTAGTGTAAAACAATATTTAAAGAATGACTTAAAATAGTCGCCAGTTACTATTCTCGCGTAGCCTATCTTTTTAACGGTTTTTTTTGGGTTGAATTTAAGTGCTGCCATTGTAGTCTTGAGGCGTTCGATGAAAATGTAATTTTGTTAAGTTATCACATCGCTCCACAATACGCTTCATTGACAGGCCTTCATCCGTCCATTTCGCGAGCACCACGTGGATCCTACCGCAATGA
The DNA here is from genome assembly GCA_963930725.1 of Candelabrum cocksii. Lineage (NCBI taxonomy): Eukaryota > Metazoa > Cnidaria > Hydrozoa > Anthoathecata > Candelabridae > Candelabrum > Candelabrum cocksii. Next base: position 3,104,163 of record OZ005668.1, on the reverse strand, counting down.
CACGTCACGATTTTTTCGAAACGAACGGCGACAACTTCTTAGTGGTTGTTCCTTTAACGTTGACCACTGTCTACAAAGGATTCGTTGCAGATATCAACACGCTCAAAGCCGGTTACTTCGTCGAAGTGTTTTGGTTCTCCCTCGCTATTTTTGCTATTCTTACCAACCAAATACACAAATGGTCTCACACTTATTACGGCTTGCCCGCCTGGGTGGAGTTTCTGCAAAAATGGCAGCTCATTCTACCGCGTCGACATCATCGCGTGCACCATGTAGCGCCGCACGAAACATTCTTCTGTATCACCACCGGCTGGCTAAATTTGCCTCTTGAAAAGATCGGCTTCTTCACAAACTTAGAATGGTTGATTGAGAAAATTTTCGGAGTTCCGCCCAGAATGGATGACATGAAGTGGGCGGGCAAGAAAATCGATTGACTCTTTTAAGTGTTCCCCACTGCTTTTAGACGCACACATTTTTTTCCCGGAAAAGAAATATCTCCTTTGTTTTTTTCTGTCAGAAAGATTTGTTTTTTTAATTTTTACGGCGACAACTTTGGCGTTGCCAAGCTACATGTTTGTTACCGTGACTACTGATGGTGGCACGAATCATTTTTTGTATTGAATTTGTAATAAATTTTAAAACGGTTAGTCTGATTTTAATTTTCAACATGCAAACTTTTTTGAACGACTGTTTTATTTCACGATTTTGTTCATATTATTTTTCATATTGTTTTATTTCTATAAATCCCCCAAACCTTGTGTTTTTAAATATTGACTAAACCTCCTTCTGAGTCTGCGTATTTTGTTGGACAATAACGGCCTTAAGGCCTCCATTTTGCGCCAACTTAAAAATTGACAAGAAGTTTAAATTTCGCCTGTTTTTACCAGTCTAACTGCTTTAGTTTTGTACGATTTATTTTCGAATCTGGTTTAATAATAAAACGAAATATTTACTGAGAATATATAGTCATCAATACTCATTCATTGTCATTGTTTAACTTCTGCTTTTGTCCAAGGAACCTTTTTTTCTTCGCGCGGGTGAAGAGCCCATAAAGCTAGACATCGTACTTTCACTTTAAGAATACAATGAAATTACGAGAGTTTATTGTATACTGATCACCAAGGTAACATTGGAAGACAAAAATGAGTATTTTCAAACTCGATCTCAAGACTATCGCAGTGAACACACGCGAATAAAGATGGCAGGTTGATGAGGTACAAACACTACTCTTCGTTTTTCTCTACGATAACTTCAGAGGTCGATTCATCGAAAGGGTCAACGCCAGACACCTCTAGGTCAACTTGTTGGTTTGTTGGTTCTTCACTGATGGAAGGTGAAATTGAAGAACCTAAAACCAAAAAAATATTGCTAGGAAAAATAATTTCTGTGCATTTTACGTGTAAGAACGTTTTCTTTCTTATTCATTACTCCGATGTTTCTTTTCCATTCCACTGCATTCCTGCAAAATGTGATAACAGGGCATACGATTACATCTAATGTTTGTAGTTACCTTGCATTAAAGTCCTGTAACCATGGAACTTTTTATAATATTTTGACTGAAGCACCTAGAACATGGAACCGTTGTGCGCGAAAGCTTAATACGAGATGTAATTTCTCCTGCAATTTATGACAAAAGTTAATGCGCGGTAAAAAGGCTTTCCGCGCGTTTTGCGATTCGTTAAAAGAAACGGCTGACGATGCAACTTTAGAGCAACACATATACACTGATATTTTCGAAATTGCGCGTTTTTACTTCTTCGTTTGCCATGAATAATAATTCAGTTTGTGAATGGTGTACACTTTTAGCATCAGTTGTACGAAAATAATGAGACTTTTAAATAAAGTTTAATTTTTGCTTTCTACAAAACAATAACGAATCAGTTGGTCTGGACGGTTTTATCATTCAACGACTTTTCCTGAGAAACAATAAACCGTATACCTCTGTATTGGAAGTCCTTTAGCTCGTTAATATCTTTCCTCAACTGTTGGAATTGCATCATCAGCATTTTATCCGATGTTTTGAGACTTTGCTGAAAACAACAATAACATTGCTTGTAGATAGAAATTATTTTAATGTTTTATCGTGAATATTCCTTAACCCTAAGTTGCTAATACTTTAAAAGAGCTGAATATATTAACAAATATTGAAAAGTATATTAACAAATCTTGAAAAGGAATGTACGGAAACAAAATTTTTAACGTTTTTGTCAAATACGGTTCTTTGCAAAATATTAGAAAATTTAAGTCTCATCAATAAGTAAAAGAGCAATTTCATTAGGAAATTCGTTTTCTCTTTTTAATATTTAATTTGCTTAGAAGACACCAGAATATTTTCTTGGTTCTTTATACTGTCGACCAAAATATGGTTACAGTGAATTCGCACTAAAAACATTTTCCTTTTTCCCTAAGCGTCTTCCTTTTCAAAAGAATTTACTTTATTTTAGTTTCTTACTAATTGCGAAAATTTGTTTTGAAAAATGCACAAGAAAACTTTGGAAAGTACGAAATATTCTTATTGCAGTTCTATGCAATGATGAAACAATTTTGCACTATATTCGAATTACATACAGTTTTATAATCGTTTGTTTTATACCTGTATAATCAGATCTGTAGATATCTACACGCTTTGTTCACGATTACAATGGTTTAAAACATTTATTTTCAAAATGTTTTTTTTTATATTTGCCTTTATGTTCAAATAATCATAATGATGGGCTAGTCTTTACTCGGGATCGGCACCGCAATGAAATGTGCTGGAATTACTAACAAAGGAGAATTTAATTTGTTGTTTGTAAAGATTTTTGCGTCCGGTATCTTAAACTTGAATTCTATATTCTTTTATGACAATAAAAATTTCATTCAGATTCATAAGTAACGTAACTTGACTTACCAATTCCTTAGACAACCAACTCAAAGCCGTTGCCAAGTCATTTTCGCGTTCTTCATTGCTTCTTTCGCTATTTTTGAACGCCTTTATTAAATGATCGTGCGAGCACTCCATATCACTCGATTCCATTTAAATAATTCTTAATGCTTGACACATTGTCAACGCGCTCAACATTATTGATCTCTTAACAATGCGATGTAATAGAGACATACATTAAAGTGTCATTACGTCAACAGCCTCTCTCCGGGGCAGGGATAAGACGTTATACGCATACAGACGTCGATTAAAATATCTTTAGCAACAGATGTAGTCGAGTGGTTTCGGCATTCCTCAACTATGTCTGCGGCAGTGTAACAGTGAAAGAAAGTTCCTTCAATACATTTTGAAATACAGTCCAATCCCGGCAACTCGAAATCGCGTTTAATCGAGCTTTAAAGTTTTAAAAACTCTGCATTTGTTGGTCACTTTTCGATATAGATTAAGTAAACGATTTCTCAACAAGTTTGTCAAACAATCCATAGACAGACGAATCCAAACAAACCAAGAATGAAGATTATTTAAATTCCCAAACCGCAAAAACCTTTAAAAAGATTTCGATCACACGGAATGACTAAATGTTATTCAAGCAGAAGTTCAGTAAATGTTGCCTACGTTTTGAGTTTCCTTTCTCTGATATCGTGAATATCAATGATTCGTTTCAACCACAGCACGATACATTTTCGAATGCTTTAAAATGTACCGCAAGTCATATTTTAAAATCAAGATTTGCCTAAATCCTGACGTGTCACCTGTACATTGATTTCACTTATCTTGCCCTCCTGGGTAATGTCGTAATACGTCTGCTATTAAAGAAACAAAGGCATTTTAACATACCGAATTATTATCCTCATCGACATGATCACTGGGATATTGAAATGACAATTTTATGGTTTTAACAACATTTCAATATTTGTGTTTAATAAATTACGTCATAATGTAAGTCAAAACATGCTGAAAATAAAAAAGAACGTTGTCTCTTTAAAATTTTTAATGAATTTCGTGGCTCAGAATCCAATAAATAAATAAATAAAAATCACCTCTATAAATCACCGCGGCAGTCAATCAAACTTTTAGGTGCGCGTTTCTTACAAAATAAGAAATGAGATAACAAACTGACTTTAAACAATGTTTTCGTTTCCAAAAAACAAAAGTAACAAAAGATTGTGTAATAAATGATTTGACAAAGACTACAAATAAAAATCATAATAGATAATGTCAATATCATGAAGCTTTCGCTGACGTCAGCCACAAAGATTAAAGATGGATTATCAGATGATTAATCTTCCTTCATTGCCTGCTTAAATAAAGCAGCACCAGTCGAAAAAGACGAGGTTTCTCATTTCTCTCTTTTGTAATCTGCTGCACGTCTTACACATTCATTATAAAAATCTATCATACGACTCTTATCATAGGGCTTATTCCATGATACGTCTGGTGTGTATATATGTATTTTTGCAACCGTTTTTCCTTTTGACAATACTCACTTAACGGAGTCCATCATATGGCATTCAAAAGAATCCCAAGTCAAACGGCGTAAATATTCTAATGTACATTCGGCTGGTCTCCTTTTCTAGTAGATGAATGCTTTCTTTTTCTTGTTCGTTTTCTACTTCTTTTAAATTATTTTTTTAATAATTTACTTATTAATGTTGCAAAATTTCAAAAATTTCAAAAAGGCATTTCAAAAATCAAAAATCGATCCATTTGGACTTTTAAATTGAATCCATTTTTGAAACATTACATTGCTGGCAAACCTTGAAATTTCTTTTATTGCAATCTTAATGCCTGAGTGGTTCTTTTCTGTTTATAAATGTGATCTCACGTGATTTTTTAAAAACACTTGCAGTTTCTCTCGAGATACGCAAAGAGTTATGAATCAAGATAGTTTTTTTTTGAAAACAAAATGGCAAATTTAATTGATGATGAATGCGAAACTCTTATCGAAAATGATAATAGTGTCGTACCGTCAGCACCTACAATTCAAGAAGAGGAAGGAATAGGTATATAACTGTTACTATTTCATGCGCAAGTAAATTACAAATACCATTTATCAAATTCTTGCTAATTTTTAGTAAAAGAAGTATGTATGTTTTTCCAGACATTAAGATAAAACAATCGATGTGTGTGTAGTTCAGTCTGTATATGGTGCACTGGCACCTCCAAAAAAGAATTTCTGAACATATAGAATAAGTGTTTGCTTAACAAATCTTTACTAGTTGCAAGTAAACTGAAAGACAATTGTGGTATCTATTTATTGTAGATTTAGATTTAAATTCAAATTCTTTGGAGAATTCAACTGGCTAGACAAAATTTAAAAAATTGGGGAATTCCGAAAAGGGCAGACAAAATGTTTGGTGCTAATGTGCTGAAACTAATTCTCTGAGCTCTAAAAAGACCACCCAATGAAAACAAAAATAACCCTCTAGGCTGAATATTTCCCGAAAAAATGCCAGTTTCCGATGCTGCACACAACAAGTCAAGCCATCAACGTTACAAATAAATTACTGCTTTTGGAATTTTTGAATCTACCATTTTTGAAATGAAAAACAAATCACTCTCTATCATGAGTCAAGTTACATACGAGAAACGATGAAAATATGAATGTTTCATTCAGTTAGGGGAATAACAAGGAAATGCTTCTTTAAAATCTTTTTCTATGTTTTTTGAAGATGTTACCTTGAGTGCAGAGTTTAATAGTGAAAAGGGTCACAAGAAGCTTATCATTTCAAAAGATAGTTGTTAGTATTTTCATTGTTACAAAATCGGATTGCACAATAAATCGTAAAATGGTCAGAAACACCGCATTTTATTATGCTAGAGTTTATGCAATCAAAATTCAAGGCCATACACGGTTCTACTAATCAAGATATGATACCTGATTATCTTTTTGAGTTCATGTGAATGCAGAGATTCAATCATGGTCATTTTTGAACTTTTGGAATCAAATAGTAGATTTGTATCCTGTTTAATCTGATCATAAAAACGGGCTTTTTTCAAAATGTGTGGCATTTGTTATTAAAAACAGTTTTTTTTAAAAAAAAACTTTTATTTTAATCAATCAATTTATTTATTTACCAAAATATCAATTACAATTATAAAATAAACTATAAATACGGAAACTCAATACAAAAACACAACAATTCATTTGTTTGTTTTGTCTCCTTTTTTCTTTTGCTTTTCAATATATTGCTTCGTGAGCCTTTTTTCTAGAAAGAAAAGGCACTACCGAAAAAAACTCAGTGGCGGAAAACTCTAATTTTTAATGTTGAAAGTAAAAGTACACAAACATGCCGGATGACATGAACTTAACAATGATAAGAGTTATATATGTTTGTTATGATCTATAAAAATCAATTTGAAGTCAAGTCACTTAACTACAGTGAATTTTACAGAGTTATTTATGTTTTCAATGGACATTTTAGAGCTCAGAGAATTAGTTTCGGCCAAAAAAATAGGTGGATGCGAAAGCACATTTTTACAGTGCCGGTGAAATGAAACGGTCTTCAGTGCAATGTAAAACATAATTTGTATTCCATTCCCCTCTCCTAATTATTCCCAATAAAAACTCCCGATAACTCGAACCTTTGTTATCTCGACCTATTTTACTTGGTTCTTTGCGGGTTCGAGTTATCGGGATTATACTATACGTGGTTAAAACGATTCTATACACTATGAAAATAAAATTGTAGACTCAACTGCATTAAAACGCAACAAACAAGATATTTTTATTTTCAACGAAATGAAAGATTGTTTATTATGTTGCACAAAGATCATTTACTTAAACCATTTAAAAAATACGTTATTTACTATAAATATAATATATAAATAAAACGTACTTCAGGATAATTGTATTACCACGGCATAATTAATTCTAAACATTCTAAATGCCATTTGCATTTTGTTCTTGTTTTGAGTTTTGGATGTTGGTTAGGTTTATTGTGAAATTTTAGTCATTAGACAAAAGGGAAACATTTTTTGAGATTTTATCAGGGAAAAGGGAAAAGACCTGTTCACATTTCAAAAACCTTTAATTATAGATTTTATAGTATCAGGATTTCTATGCAGGCCCTAAAATAAGAATTTAGAAGACGTCGGACATGATGTCCGGCATGTTACGCCATTTCACCGGACATCAGATAATCACGGCGGACATGAGAAAAAAATTTCCCCGCTCGCCGGCACGTATGCCAACCTTGGTATAGGAACGTTCGCGTACGTGTTTTTTTGCGTACACCAGATGTTTTTAACTATTATGTATGTGATCGCAGTAACCATTTGGAACTATGCCACAAGTTACTCATCCCTAAAGGGACCAGTCACTACACTAAAGTGTAGATCCTAGACGATACATAACTACTTTTTCACTGCGGCAGAGGGCGGACCAATGCTGGAATGGCATAAAGCAATCAGCACATTGGAGAGAAGCTCGTATTAAGATATAACATATATTAAGATAAGACATTTATGTTGTTAAAGTTAATATCAAATCATGCGGATAAAGCATGGTTACGGAGGGGAAAATCTCCAGGGTAACAAAGAACTTAGCTGAGTGATTAATGTTTTAATTATACGACGTACGTACGTCACAATGATTAACAAACACATTGCAAGGAGACATAAAAATGCGGCAAGGGACAATGAATTAAATTAAATCAAATGAAAAATTATTTAGTGCAAAACATAAAAAAGGTACGCAAAACAGTAAAAATTGTATTCGCATAGGCAACAATTTTAATAATGAGAAGACTGTGATATGTGCCGTGACATATTTTCACTAGCGAAATACAGCTTTAACAAGTTAAAATACAACGATTTCTTTAGTGATAACAATGTTTTCTTGAAATTAGGAAAAAGTGCGAAGTTAACCCGTTAAACCTAGCTGTCGTGTTTTTCTTCAGAGTCTACTGCATGTTTATTGATTTTGTGTCTTTTCATTGTTTTTGTAAACAAAACTGAATGTTTCGTTGATCTTTTTTTCTTCCATCGAATGCAGCATAGTTCTTCTGCATTTGTTTGTCTCTAAGATGAATGGAACTTTTAAACAACAAGCAGTATCGCGTGCAGTAAACATGTCTGTCGGTTTTCTTTGAAAATCTTACATTTTTATATTTTATGTCACATAACAAATTTTTTTAAATGTTTAATTGGTAACATTAACTCTCCTGAAAATAAAAACAAACGTAGTTTTCTTCACATGATATTCTTACATGAAAAGTGATAAAATATAATATAAATCAATAAAGATGTGGTCATCACGGAAGAAAAAAAGTCATAGCTCGTGAAAATTAAAGCATGCGAGCGCCTAATCACTCGCAATATTCGATGATGGCGTGTGCAAGCACTTGTGATCGTTAGTTATTTTTCGATCGAGTTATTTTTAAACAGACAATGATATTGACGTCACACTTGCATAACATTAGAATGTGCGCACCTGAACGTTAGTGCGATGTTTTCAAAAGATGTTTTGCAAAAAGAAATAAATCAAACTGATAAACGTAACTGTTATTTTTTAAATATAATATTTTAAACGATTTTATTTACAAAAAATAACAACAATGTATTCTTATTTTAATAACAATTATTTGCAAAGTTGAATATTACACATCGGACATTATGTCCGATGTAAAATGTGTATATACCGGACATCTATCATTGAGTGCCGGACAATGTCCGATGTCCGGCACTTATTTTAGGGCCTGCTATGTATGGCAAAATGATCCTCTTGTAGATAACAACTGATGTCCTCATTAAAGTAACATATTATTAGTGGATGTTTATGTGCTACATGTTAATATATTTTCTCAGTTAACCAGGGCATGGATAACATCAACATCTCCGAACCACACAGAAATTCCTCAAACACCCCTCCACCACCTTACGAATCAATTGGTTTCACGCCTGCCGCCGATAACGCCCCTGTACCGCAGCCTGGTGTAATGGGTGAACCCACGGTTGTGTGTCGAGTATGTCAACAGCTGGTGTTCATAAGAGGTCGCGAAGGTCAACGTGTAGTGAAATGCTCAAATTGTCACGAAGCTACGGTACGCTGGCTGTATAGTCCATATTAATGGGAAAACCTAGCTTTCATTTTTTTATAAATATTTATATACAGGTATATTTAAACCAAAAATCAGATTTGATTTTTTCTCTGCTTAAATCAACCCTTTGTTGTAAAACGATTAGATTTAAATTGAGCTTTTTCACACAATAACTTTCGTCAACAACAATGCATATGCACGCGAAAATTTCACACATACGATATTTCATTTTGATTATTATAATTAATTTCCTTAATATAGGCAACAATAATTCGCAAGTTGCATGTAATATTGGATATTTTTTACCAAGTAACATCATTTTTGAATATATCGATGATCCAGATGTACAAACAAAATATATTCTCAGCATGTTTTTTATTCAGCCTATTAAAGCTCCACCATCTGGTAAGAAGTACATCCGTTGTCCATGCAACGCATTGCTAACATGCCGTTCGACATCCACACGTATATCATGTCCTCGTACGAACTGGTGGGTTGATATATTTGTTGAAAAGTGAGATAAAACAGGATAATAACAGCAATTACATACCTTATGTGGATATATTTTATCGCAGATTATAAAAAATGTCAATTTACGGGAATATCGCTGCTCAGAATATTTGTGATTGATTTTTTCAAGTTGAATACATTTATCTACAGTTTGTCCCAGAAAAATAGAAACCCAAAGAAAAATAAGTTACTTTTTGCGTGGATGGCCAGTTGTAGGAAAAGATGTGTGCGGGCGTGTATTTCATCACTCCTGTATAAATATTTGTTAAATAAATAAATTGTAAGCAGACTTTATGTGAGTTATCAATACGCAATCCCGTGAATATCATACATCCTGTGTGTTTTCAGCAAACGGGTTATAAATGTGGGTGGGACACCACCAACCACTGCCATACCACTCCCGGTGGTACCGGGGACGGAAGCTCGCATCAGAGTAACATGTGGGCATTGCAATGAAACATTTGTGGTAAGATCTTTATTAAACTCATTAAACCTTTTTATCATTTAAACACGTCCATGGTACTCTTGGGTGTCCCAATTGTGGATAGTCATCTGATTTAATATTGATTTTTTAAATTAAATGCATCACCTATAATTATGTGATTGCTTCTTTACAGTTCCGCAAGACTGCACATTTGGCACGTTGTCCGTATTGTCGCAAAGTGTAAGTATATATATTAATCGAAACGTAGAATAAATAAAAGACCACGCTCGCCCAGATGAGCTGTTTGGAATGCTTTAGTTAACGTAATGAGATGCGGTTTCACGTGATGTACTCAACATACATTTTTTAATTTACTGTACATGTACATTTAAAGCTAGCCAGTTTTGGTGCCTGCTTTGCATTTAGGATGTGGATGGTACAATAGGCAGGGGTGGATATGGGAAGGAAAATTTATACTCAAAAAAGTTTGAGATTAGAAAAGACTAAATGTCGCCCAATTGGATTCCCCTGGTATTTTTGTTACTGAATTCATATTGGTCGCCACACAATGTCAAATCTGAATGAATGCCGTAATAGTCGTAACAACGTTTTTATTTTCATGTTGTTTAACATTTCAGATCATCCGTTGGTTCGAACTTCGCGAGAAATCGTGCTCTCATTTCCATTGTTATTGGAGTTTTGTTTCTGGCGGCTGGTATAGGAGTAACTGTAAGGAGAATCAATCATTTGCTTTTCTACATGTTTATGATTATTGCATCACTGAAGCAATTAGTAAAAGTAATTATATGCCTATTTGAAAAATGTAGCAAAGTTTAGTTTTAAAACATGAAGCTATTTGACATCTTTTATAACAAATGAAGCTATTTGACATCTTTTAAAATAAATGAAGCTATTTGACATCTTTTAAAACAAAACGAGTGTTATTTTTTTCCAAAATAACAGGAAAGTAGGCATGTAATCCTTGATAATCGTATGCTGGATAATAGTGAGATTGGTCTGGTCTGTGTTATGTACCGTGCTTGGAATGATATTTTGTAAATTGGAAAAAATCAGCAAAGTACCAATGCATGATGGGTGAAAGTTTATCTCGTCTCTACTTCTTTCAAAGATGTTAAGTTATGAATCTGTGATTCAAGATGGTTGAATATTTCTGATGATTGAACGTTTCTCTCTTTGTATTCTTTAGGTTGGAACTTATGGTATGGCGAAAAAAAGCGGAGGTAATTTTTTTTAATTTTTATTATTTTTATTCCATCAAGAGCTTTACTTTTACGTGACTCCATACCTTAAAAAATTTTAATAGAAGCGCAGGGCATATAAAACTTCAAAGGCTGTTTGTTTGTTGTTTTTTTGTGGGGGAGGGGCAGTTCGATGTTTAAGCAGGGGTATACACAAAAAGGTACACACGTCAGTATTTTAAATATACATGCATATAAAAGCTGTTATCAATGAGGTTCTGCATTGCAAACATATTGCAAAATATATTCAGAATTTTACTGTATTCGAGTTACGTCATTACATATTTCTTATACCATCGTGTTCACATTTTACGACATATCTATGTTTAAAAAGATTTTTAAATGAAAATTAAATTTTTAATTCTGAACCGTTTTTATACTTAAAAACGCAAGAGGAAAAACTAAAGGTTTTTACTTTTTTCCTTTAGGTATTTACGTAATCTGGGTTGGTAAGTTGATATTTTCACGATTTGATATCAACATAAATGTCTGGTAGAGTTGTGATTATTATTATTATTATTAAAAATGTTTATACAGGATAAAATTTCAGTTAAAAAACTGCTATAAATATATGTCCTGTCTTATGTATAGTTAGTAAATAAGTTAAGTTAGTAAGTTAAGTTGATAGAGATTTCTATGTTTTCGTTCAAGATAATCCAAACCCCTAATATTTTATTGAAGATTATTGTCATGATTTCCTATTTTCACTTCTGGTCTTGAAATTTGATTCAGTGATTAATAATTGCAATGAGTTTCATATATATTGAAAAATTTCATTCAAATCACCCCATTTTGACGACGACAAAATAAACAAATGATTTGTATGTTATACACTAAGTTGACTTCAAACATTAATTCGATTGTTTTATTCCCGCGTTGTTCTGATTGGTTCATTGTTTCAGGCGCGTACGTGATTGGCTTACTGAACTTACTCCGCAGCTGTTATTATTGTCAGATGACTGTGAGCCAAGTAGAGGGACAACCCTAAGAAACCCACTTGCATATGATACACGCCCAATGAAATTGGTTTGTTCAATAAATCAATTTGTCGGATGCATAAACCTAAGTGTTAATTTTTTTTAAAACTTTATCTAATATAATCTGATCTTAATTTTGACCCTCTTGCATGTTGCCATGCGAGTAAAATGGAATCACTGGAATCAGGATACTAAAGAGGATACTGGAATCGTTTGTTGTCACGGCAACAATACTTGAGTTATGTGTCAACAAGCAGTTTTGTTTTAAAATTAAACCTTTTTTCTTTTCTATTTGTGTTTTCGAGTGTCTTGAAAAGATATTGCGAGGTATTTCTCAAAAATCTCATTGAATACAAGAAGTCAAACTTGTAGACAGAAGTAATTTGATAAATTATCACGAGGCTAATTTTTTTATACGATTTCTTTTTCGAACGTTGTGAAACACTCAATAAAATGAATAAAAAATGCCACCGTGTTGTTTTATTTGAGACCAACATAATTTTTACTACTGATTTTACGCCTATAATCGCTTACAACTAACAGAAACGGGTGCCTATGATGTTGATCTGCCAAACCTCAGGAATTGCGATTTGATGTTTGCGCTTTACAATCCTTCAATATAGTAGCATTCATCGAGGACCTGTTTGTAGTCAGGCAATGTCTTTTGAAGGTTGAGGTCATTAACAGTTGAATGTCTAACGGTGTCTCGAGTTATAGCTGCGGAAGCATTTTTTCGTGTATGACTCTGTTCACTGAAAATTCACTTTCGTCTTCAATCACACATACAGACTTTTTATCTTCTGAGAAAGTCGTGGTTGTTGGAGTTTTCCTAGGGGTAGTTTCTCCTGCCTCATACTTGACTTCCTATTGAAACTGTAAGAACTTTGTTTTATGGCTATCAATTAGAAGTTGTTTTGGTTTACCTGGATCATAAATAGAAACAAGTGATGATCAGTTACAACAACATGTATACCTAAAGTACATTCGATTCAGGTACATGCCTGACAGTATGCCGTTACTATCGATCTGACTGTAACCTGATTCTTCAACGGTCCATAGCGTGTTGTATGATTTAATGGTCTCCAGTATGATTTCCCGTTGTTGTTTTGGCCGATGGTTGCTTGTGTATCAGGGCTGGAATTAGCGTGCATTTTGGTGTCAAGCTGGTATCATGGTACCATGACACTATCACTGCAACGTCAAATGTGGCCAATCTCGAATTGCCTTGCGCTTTTCTGGGTTCCGTGATATTCCATATTTCCTGCGGATGTTTCCAAATCGTTTTAGTGATGGCAGTCCGAAAGTACATTTTACAGCTAGTTGCTTAAGAACCTTTGCAAGGTTTATTTAGAGGTGGTCATCCCTTTGTGGTGCAGGAGGATGCCGTGCTTGATGTTGTTGCGTTTTTACATCCCGTTTGTCGGATTCTCTTTTGTATTTGACTACAATGGCGGGACTCGTGCTCATCGTCATTCGTTTAGGGGGGAGACCCCTAAAAAATTCAGACAGTTATTGAGACAAATTCAATACTTTAGTTTGATAACATATTAAAAAAGAAAAACATTCGTGAAGAAAAAATTACAAAATGGCTGCAAAAATATGGTTTTCCCTACTGTAGCAAATACCCTTTCAACAATCTTTCAATATCCTTATATACAGATGGTTGGCTTGATAAATGGAATCTAAGTCATGGCAATAAAGAAAAAACATTTCTGGTGAGACACTGGACGTTTCACAAACAACAGTCGAATCATGGATGGAAAGGATAAGAGAACTTTGAAAGGTTACGATGAGAAAGATATTTAGAATATGGATGAGCGTGGGTGCTTTTTCAAATGATTGACACGGAAAGGCAAAAACCAAGGGAGGAAACAAATTGAAGCAAAGGATCACTGATTTTTTGTCAGTGCAGATGGAGCAAAGTTGGTAAGCCGATTGTGATTTGGCGAAGTAAAAGCCCAAGATGTTTTAAACTGGCCAGTGCTCCTGATACGCTGACCCAAGTGTCTTATTTTGATGATCAGAAATCATGGATGCAAGTGCATATCATGAAAAACGCCTTTAACACCTTCAACCGGCAAATAGAGGGGAGAAATGCTATGTTGCTTTTGGACAACGCCACTGTTCACCCAACGAAGAAACAAATAAGAAAGAAGCTCACTTGTTTCGTTAAAAAAAGCTAGAGACAATCAAAACAAACAGCAAAAAGCAGAAACCGATTAAGGACCTTTTATATGAACGACCTGTAATGTATTGACTATAAACAGTCATATTTATTTATAAAAAAATCAAAAAATTTCTTTAGGGTTCTCAGGTTATTTTTTCAGTTTTTGGTTCCAGAGATTTCACATGTTTTGTTTTTTTTACATGCTTCTGTTTCTGTTTTATCAGTGTTTCTATTTTTTACTAGTTTCTGTTTTTAATTAATTACTTTCACACTTTTAGTTTTTTATGACTGACATTGTTTTTGTCACATTAGGGAATTAGTTTATTTTTGTCGTAATATTTTCATATAAATTGAAACACATTTTCTCACATCGTTCATTCAGAGCTGACTCTCAAAGAGGAAGGAACTCAACTAACTTAAGCTCACTTTTATAAATATTCAATGACTATTCAATCAATTATAGCACACTATTTGTTACAGCTATTTTGTACTGGCTACCTGGTAGGTTTTGTTTTTTGCTCTGTGCCTTTTTGTGCAGCCATTTTGTTTTAGGCGTGTCTCATTTAAGTTAAGTTTATTTTTTTCTTATAAAATCAATTTACATTTACTGAATGCCACGGAAGGGTGTGACACGTATCAATTATCACACACTACATACAACGGGATTCGTTACACCTCTCGTTGAAGAAGAACTAATCGAGAATCTCAGCAGCATGACCATCCACGATGACCAAAAGGCTGAGCTGGAGATTGACATTCAGGTCCTCATCGATGGAATCAAGGACATCATTGAAGAAAACCCATTTGTCAGCTTAACAACCACTGATATTGATGATGTTCTTCAGAAACTAGATACACTTTGCAGTCAACTACGGCGCAAAAGTCTACAACTTGGTGCAACAGACCTACCAATCACTGAAACAATCAACTTCGTAAAAGAGTACCTCTTATCAGCCAAAGATTTCAAGTCCAAATCACGTCTACGGGAGGAGAGGTCAAAGCAACATCAACTCAAGTACGAAGAACAGTCTGCTGCCTTTTCCATTGTAAATATTGACCGACTGATTCAAGAGCTGAATGAAGTTTTCACCACCAAACTAACTGAAGTAACCAGTGACAAGCTATTGCTACTGAAATCTAATCTTCAACCAAACATGAAGAAGTTCGAAAAAATTGCTGATGATTACAAGGATCTGTTAAAGGTGCGAATGGATGATCCAGACTTACTGATGAGCGTCCAAAATATTGGTAAAAAGCTCGAACAATTATCGTCTTGGAAGCATCAGTATTCAAAAACCTTGGAAGAACTAGTCATGCAACGCGAACCTGAAAAAGTGAACAACTTCAACAAGCTGACATTAAATATCAAGCTTGAACGTTTTTCTGGTTACGATTCAAAGTCGGATTTCTTCACCTTCAAGTCGAATTTCGAGAAGCTATATCTACATTCAACTCCAACCAATCTTCTGGCAGATCTTCTCAAGAACAACTTTCTCTGCGAACCGGCACTGACGTTAGTCGAAAGCATGAATGACATCAATTCCATCTGGAAACGACTCAAATAGGAGATGCCAAGATCATGTTGTCGAAGAAGCTCCATCAACTCACGAAGCTTGAATCGATCACGAGGAATACTTGTACTATGGCGAAGGACTGATAAAGATTTACAGTCTGCTAGGCGACCGAAGAATGACCCAATTCCTCTCATCAATTTCTGATGATGACCTATCACCAAAGCAGACTTGGATGAAACTTACCACCTTTTTGGAGAAAGAGAAGAAAGTTCACCAACAAAAGATGCTTCTCCACAATCCGAAACAACCTGATGCATTCCAGAGGATCATCGAAATTATTCTGGCAACAAACGCAATCCTCAAGCTTACAACACTCATCACCAATCAATCACTCCAACTTGTTGAATTTGTGAAGCAACTGATGGCACATCCGAACATGTATCAACGTCTTGTCCTGGTTGTTCGAAAATCCTTCAGTACTTCACTTGCAAGCCGATTCAACTCAACACCAGCTTCACGATGCAAGATGTTACGCGATCGAAGCTTTTGCACTCAATGTCTCTATTCGCGGATCGAGAGAACAGAACACCAACGGAAGAGAGCGCGGCGGAAACTTCTATTTGTGTTTATTTGATAGGAAGAAAAATTTTTTGATGATAAAGCCGCGTTACGATAAGCGTTTTGGAAATAAACCGAAAATAACCGATTTAATCGAAAATATATATATTACATCGTGCGCTTTAGTGCATACACTGCATACCGTTTGTAGTGATACTTCAGCGTTTTGGGTTTTGCATCGCGACTTCGCATTTTGTTAAGCTTGCTATATTGGCGGAACAATAGTAAGTTTGCGTTTTCGATGGTGTATTTGGTTAGGCTTTTGTTCCGATTCTGCGGCCTAATTACTATTGTTCATGCGTGCGCTGCGATGTGTTTCATCTGTCCATTCTGGCAACTAGGTCGCGCGTTTTATATAGCATATTTACGTAGTATAAAATGGGAATTTGTTTATTTATTTCAGCTTTGAATTGTGTGTTCTTGTCGCATTTGTTACCGAACAGGGGATTTGAATCACCGTCTATTTTCTGATCTGGAAACCGTCTCCAAACATCCCCCTTACATTTGTGCCAATTACGCTATTTTTAAAGCTGTTCGCTGGACTCCCAATATATTCAGAAAAGATATTAACAGTCTCTTTCCTGGAGCAGATGTCGATTCTGGGAAGCTTGCTGAAGGAAGATAGATGCCAACATGATTTTGTATGTCCACATCCAAGGCACCGGCAATATCCTGTCAAAAAAACACTTTCTTGTATGTGAAGAACACAAGACCGAGAACGATCGACTCCTTGCGAATTATGTCAGTCGATTCATCAGAAGTCCAATGTTGCCAAAATTTTCACGTAATCTCAGTCTAATGCTCGCCCACACTGACGGCTTCAAAGTCAACTACGACAGTAGAGGAATCTACCTACTGCAAGAAATATCAGTTGATGGCAAGCAGTTACTTATCTTTGATGGCAAGCAGTTACTTATCTTTTTTAACAAGGGTTGCAGAGACTTCGTTATTAGCAAGAAGGCAGTAGAGATGCTTGGATCAAGATGCCATAAGGAATCATCAAGCCGGATTATACTAGGAGGTGTCGGAAACTGTCAGATAGAATCAACATTAGGACCATACTGCGTTAAGGTACCAGACCGAAAAGAACATATGTTTTCTATGCGAGCAATTTTTGCTGTCATCAGCAACGCAAAATCATGATGTAAATTTCGAAACTAATATTACTTTTGTATACACCTCATAAATAACTATAACATTATCAATTTTCAATCAAATAACATAAATGGTTGAAAAGTTATAAAGTCAACAAATTTGTAGTAAAACTAGAAAATTCCAGTAAAATTAGAAAAAAGAGCTAAATGTAGTCCCGACGTCAGCAAAATTATTTTTCAATGTGGATAATTATACCTACTTCGAATCAAAATATTATTACTTTTCAAATAACATGTAGAAGAGCTTAAAACTAATTCTAGGGAGATTGTAATCTTATGAGGAAGTTTAAAGTCACTTTCAAAGAAATTATTGCTGACGTCAGCAAAAAATATTCTGATGTTTTCTTGTTCCATGTCAGAAAAGTTTAAGTCGCTTTTGAATGATCGCGAACCTCTCTGATGCGAGAATGATATCTTCGTTCGAATGAAGTTCGTTGCTGCAGAGTATTCTATGTCTCATTTCTCAGAGATCATTTGTGCCAGTCTTTTATAAAATATTTTGCATTCACGTGTCATCCCACCACTTCTGGAAATCTAGATTCATACTCGTTGACCAGGAGTCGAGAATTCAGTCGCACTAATGTCGAGCCGTGCCTCGGGCCCTCGGTTGGCTGTTGTTTGTCGAAGCTGTTCGCCGTTGAGCTTCATCAACATTGGTTCTTTTCCAACGTCCTTACATACCTCTTCCATTAGCTTTTTTTTAATGTCCCTCACTTTGTTATGTCGAAGGGAAACAAAACCTCCCTTTTTACAGGAAAGCGCGTGTTGGACGTTATACTTTACTCCGCAGGCATAATAGGTTGGCAATCTTAGTAGGGTCCAGTTATATCGAATTCTGATTGCATCCCAGAATTGCTCCTTGTTCAGGTCAAATGCCAAGTCTTTGATTGGCAGACTTAACAGCCAGTTTGATGCACCCGTTTCCTTGTTGCAGTCATTTGTCCTTCTCTTATCCGTAGACATGTTGGCTGAAAGCTCTTCCAGCACCGGATTGTTTCGTTCACGACGCTCGCTTTTGATTTGTTGTCGTGTCTTTCCGCCTTCAATTGTTTCTCTTTTGATGATGTCGTCCTGTAATCGCTTGGTGACTTGTTTTGAATTTTCGAATTTGACGGGAGCGACTTCATTAGAGATTTTGATTCCCAAACCACCTAGCCTTGGTGATAAAGCTAACAACTTGCGCTCCTCGTCATTGACATTGTGACCCCCCGTTATTGCAGTGAGTTGTTCTTCTATCCCTCGTATGTTTCTGAGGAAATACGTCAGCTTGTGTTGGTAGCCACTGACGAAACATGCATAGGCGGGTTGAGGCTGCGTTAGGGCTACTTCATACAGAGTCTTCAGCTCCTGGAACCACTTATCAGCGAGTTTCTGGCAATATTAGTTTTTGAAGTCCTCTTCCCCGATTACTGCTAGGTGTCTCTCACCTCTTGTTGATATTTGTATGTCTGTGCCAGTACAAAATAACTGTGAACAAATAGTGTGCTACAATTGATTGATGATACAATTGATGTTAATCAAACAGTCAATGAACATTTATAAAAGTGAGCTTAAGTTAGTTGAGTTCCTTCCTCTTTGAGAGTCAAGCTCTGAATGAATGATGTGAGAAAATGTGTCTCAATTTATATGAAAATATTATGACAAAAATAAACTAATTCCCTAATGTGACAAAAACAATGTCAGTCATACAAAACTAAAAGCGTGAAAGTAATTAATTAAAAAACAGAAACTATTGAGAAATAGAAACACTGATAAACCAGAAGCATATAAAAAACAAAAACATGTGAAATCTCTGGAACCAAAAACTGAGAAAATATCTGAGAACCTTAAAAGAATTTTACTAAATAAATACGACTTTTCATAGTCCATGCATTACACTTGAAGTTACAAAATTTTCAAAAACTAGACAAAAATACCAAATTTTCCAAACAAAATCTTTTCCCCCACTGGTGTCCGCTAATTAGAGATTACACTCACAACCTTGTTATAAACTTTATAAGAATAAAATCATTAAACTTCGGAATGCTTCAAAACATTCAAAATATTCCATTCACGCAGTAACTTTAAAGCATGTCCTCTCTGTTCTTTTTAAAATGAATTCAACGAGTATGTTTTCGTAAAGACCTTTGTTTTGTAGTTGCCATGCAACATTACCACGTGACAAGTAAGTGTGCGTTAAGGAGAAGTATATTTGTTTCATACAACTTTCACGCAGGAACACTTTATAAAGTCATCGATGGTAAGACTTTCATATTCAAACTCGTTTAAAGGTTTTAATGAAGATCGAAAACCAAATGAGAAATATATCTTTCTCGACATTAAACAAATAACATTAATATTAACAGCATAAAACGCTAAACAAACAAACAAACAAAACAAATATATTTACGACACTTTACAAAACAAACAAATTTAGAAATGGAAAATTTAAGAAGTTCGAATTAAGAAACAAATGAATGTCAAATTAAATATAATATTAAATTAAAAACGTTATAATCATTAAAACCACAAGTCACCTCTACCATCTCTCAACTTTCGAAATGTTTCCATTGTCTCACGGTGATATGTCAGCCACTCTATAGGAGGTTTACTGGATGACAGTTCCGAGTATGTTTGCGCGAATAACCTTCCATTGAAGTTTGCTGGGAATCGATGAATATCAATCACTTCCACTGAACATATGAGCTTCGAAACTATCGCTTGTACATCACATGACATCTGTCTTCCACAAGTCATATCTAACCATTCAACGTTTAAACAACCAACTTCCATGAGTTTGTCGACGAAATATAATTCTTGTGAACATCGTATCGCGTTATCATCGCCAATCGCGTACACATACCCTCGCGTGAAATGTTGCGTGTAGTGTTGAGGGATGGGCGACTGCGCTTCAAAGAATGATAAAGCGACAAACAAATCATCCATCTTGCCTATCGCTTAAACAAATAACATGAAATATGTTTTCAAGAATATTAATTTTAAAGATTTCTTTGAGTAAATTGTTAAATCTCAATAAATATCTTAAATATTGCTAATAATTTCAAGATGAAATATTGTTAAGGTTGGATTTGTCACGTGACGCGCAAGGTATAAATTCATGAAATTGGAAATGTTATATTTATTAAAACTAGCGATTTTTCGACTGAAATAATAATAATTATTTTCAAGGTTATTTTTCGTAAAACCGCGAGAAAAACACTAAAATTATCATATAAAAACAATGAAACAGAAGTTTTGTTTTAATACATTACATCAATGTTTTCAGGAGATGTTAGAATGGAATCAACAGTATTTAACTAGTGTTAAGTCAGGATTTAAATAACTTGTAAAACTTGTACTTTATGTTATATTATTATATCGCAAAAAACAATGTTGGAGAAACTAAATGCTACTTAATACTAGCCGCTTATTGAACGTTCCTTCTGTTAAGTAATAAAACATTAGAAACATCATCTAAAGAACATCATTGTTTAAAAGGTTATTTGATAGAAAATCACCAGTTCGTCGAGAAACCCATTTTTTAAAAAAGTCATCAATAACGAAAAAGCTATAGAAAAGATCCATAGAATATCTTCCGTGAAAATTCCAAATCTCCCAAAGTAGTTCAAAAATTAAGAATCATAAATAAATCTCATTCGTGATTAACAAAGCTTGTCTTTTCGTTCGAAATCTTTTGCATGCTACACACTGAAAATACTCTGATTTGATGAAAGTTTCGTTTCAAATGAGGTTTCGTGTGACGGGGGCGGTGGCACAATTTAATGTTAAAAGTAACGTTTTATTGTTTACTGCCGTACATAACTACGAAAGTTTCGTTTAATAATAATAATGTAATTATACAGCAACTTTTAAAATAATAATTTGAAACTCTGGGATTGCGCATTTATTGAAACTTCACAATTAATTTACCCCCTCTTCTCATGTAACATCATGAGCTTAAATAATGAAAATCGTAAAATGCACGTGCATGCAATGAATGCCGTTTCCATGGCGAGAAAAAGTCAGCGAAAAATATTGAAAAACATTTTTGTTTGCTCGTTTATGTAAATGACTTGTTTGTAATTTCTGGGATGAGAGTAAAGCATCGTTGCTGTCTAAAAAAGAATTAAAAATGAGAACGTTTAACAAGATATCTAACGAGTTTACCATAATTAATTTTCCACGTGTTTCAAACAATATTTAACAATAACAATATTTCTCAATGCGAAACATTATTTTGAATTTCGAAAGGATTTAAAGGTATTCTTAAAAAGAAATGACCTTTTACCTATTAGTGATAAAAAAACATCGTCAACACTTTGAGTTTGATATGATTCTTAACTTCGCCTTAAGATGGCAATTCACCTTCCTTATACAATCTGGTGTTGACAAATTTGACCCGGGGACGAGGCGAGCGTACCGTAAATTCTCTAATTTAACGCGTGTCCCAATTAACGCGCATAGGCAATTTTTAGGAAAAATTGTAATTTATTTCCTCCCAATTATTAACGCGTACCGTAAATGACTGAATAAGCGCCCAGGGCGCTTATTAGAAATTTTAACTTTCAGAGGGGGCGCTTATTTAGCAGGGGCGCTTATTCATTTGAATCAAGAAATTGATAAACATATAAATAACATAGTATCTAATAAAAGTCAAAATAAAATTTCAAATACTACAAACTGATGAAAATGTTAGCTGCAAATATCTATATCGTCATCCTCTTCGTCGTCAGAGTCAATTTGCAAAAAGTTTGGAGTAGCTTCGTTGACATCTTCTTCGTCGATTTCGGTGAAAGGATTTTCATCTTTTTCTGTCAAAATTGACAGTTGAGAGGCAAGTATCTCCTTTCCCTTCTTGCATGGCTGATTTTCCTTAAACAATGTATATTCTCGTCTTTTGAGCCATCAGTTGGCAGATTCAACGCACATGACTGGACCGAATTCCGTATCATTTCCGGGGATAATGAATTCCACGAATCAAGAATCCATTTGACAATCGTGCGTCGTGGTGGAGGTTTGAGGTTTCCGGCAGGGGTTTCCAGGTTCAATCCTTCTTCGCCTAACCATTGATCGTACATTTCGGTTGCATTAGCCTTGAAAGGTTTGTTCCAGCATACATCTGGCGCTTGGATATATTTCGTACATCCTCCTGGAATAATTGTGGTGTCAATCTTCTTAGTGTGTAGAGACGCTGTTACAGTACCTTCGGTGTGACACTCGTATGAATCCCAAATGAGATGTCGGCGACGGAAAGAGAACGCACCAAGAACTTTATCTACCCAAACGTTGGTTAAATTTATATCCATCCATGCGTTGGCAGAAGAAGCAATGACACAATTGTTGAATTCTTTATTCATTGCATCAGTTTCTCGTTTAGCACCTTTAAATACAATCATAGGTTTCAACTTTGTGCCGTCTGCCTTGGTCGCAAGACACATAGAAACACGAATTTTTTCGTGACCAGTTGTTTTAACAGTAACAGACGTAGTTCCAGTGACATCTATTGTTGTATCTGACAACATATCAATCCAAACGGGGGTTTCGTCCATTGCGATAATATCGGCTGCCTGGTATTCGTAACTTAAAGACAAACGACGTACTTGCAATACAAATGATACTAACTTGTCTATAAGTTTATCTGGATCTTTTTGCGCGATAGATGTTTTTCGACGTAGTGATAAACCACAACGCTTCATGAAATTACGCAACCATCCGGTATTAGCAAGGAATTCGTTATCAATATCCTCTTCAGTTTGCTCTCCTTTCTGCATATCGTCAAACAATATTTTCGCTTTTTTCATAATAAGCTTTCGTGATACGCGCAATCCTTTTGATCTTAGATTGTAGATCCACTCTAGTACTATTTCTTCTAATCTTTTGCTGAAGGGTTTCCTACCACCACCAATGCAACGCTTTCGTTTTTTACCTTTTTCCTTTCCTGAGAGTACTATAATTTTTTCTTTCGTTGCTCTCCAATCCCGTATTCGTTTTCTGTCAACACTAAACTTTCTTCCAGCTGACGCATTTCCATTTATTTCGGTATACCTTATAGCATTTATTTTGAATTCTAAAGTGTACGAGTGAATTTTTCCACCTTTGTGAGACTTCGCTTCCACTTCGTCCATTATATTTAAATGTAATCGCGTCTTGGTACATGAACAGAATAAAAACTGTTTGCGCATTTACTCACGAAAACACACTAATTGTTTGTAGCTTATTTTTAAACTGAAAAGGTCAACGCATAAAACGTCGGTAACACATTTTTAATGATTTAACAGCATCATACTGGCCGCAACGAATTTCCGAAAGACAAAAAAGATAATTGATTCTAACAGGTTGTTTGATTGTGTCTTGAAAGAAATGTGTTGACCATGAAAACACACCTGTTGTAACTAGAATAAAATAAAATAAAATATGTTTGCATATTGAGCATAAAAGCATGTCACGTGCTTTACCTATTGAGTTTACTATGAGCTATAGAATATATTTTTCGTGTGCTGTGAGAGGACATCATATTTATAAAGCCTTATGGACGCCAACTAAAGATGAATTACTGATGAAGAATATTGATTCGAATTTTTTCTAATTTACTGCGTATGAATTTATTTTCTCCTAATTATTAACGCGTGATTGAAAATTCAAAATTTCGTAATTTATTCCTTCTCAATTTTCTACGCGTAACGGTCAAAATAATTATTTTTTTCCCACGCGTTAAATTAGGGAATTTACGGTAGGACGCTTTAAGCGGGATTTACACGCGCGAAAAGTACGAGCGAACAAATCTGAGCGAAAAAAATCTTGAACCTGATAACAGAACATTGCGTCATTCAAGAGTTTTAATTTTTATTTTCGCGCGTTCAAAAAAAGTTCAAACCGAGTGAACTTCTGACGCTAAGAGCTAGCGAAAAAGGAAATTTAACTAATAAGAATTCATTATTTTTAAAAATAACTTCTGGTTAAACAAGACTTTTAAAAAATAAATAAACATGAATCATGAAGAACTTTTAAAATTGTTGGAACAACCAGTTCAATAACGTATTAAACGTTGTGGGTGTCATCTGAAATTGTTTATGAATATATCCACGATCAAACATTTTCGTTTCGCATACCAAGATTTCATATTCTCCTTTTTATTGGCGTTCCAGGACGAAAAACGTCTTGCAATTTTTTTTCTTTTTATTTTTCTCGTCATTTCGACTCTATTCTCTTTCTTAATAGCACTAACATTAAAAATAAATTTTC
Source organism: Candelabrum cocksii (assembly GCA_963930725.1). Taxonomy (NCBI): domain Eukaryota; kingdom Metazoa; phylum Cnidaria; class Hydrozoa; order Anthoathecata; family Candelabridae; genus Candelabrum; species Candelabrum cocksii. Next base: position 3,079,355 of record OZ005668.1, on the reverse strand, counting down.
GCGTTAACTACATTCCATTTTGAACAATATCATTTAGAAAACCATGTGATTTTAGCACGCGGGTTTTCGCTCAGATTTCTTCGCTCAAACTTTTCGCTCGTGTAAATGGTAGTGAGCGAATGAATTTTTTGTTCGTGCAAACAATGTTTTTTAGCTAATCAGATTCAAGAATTTTTGTCGCTCAGATTTGTTCGCTCGAACTTTTCGCGTTTGTAAATCCCGCTTAAGGCATTTAAAAAACATGTCATCTACAACAACCACTGATTGTTGGAAAGAAAATAAAAATTCTGGTGTTAATAAGAAACCGAACGAATAGCGCGAACTCTGCGTTGCTTAAATTAATAAAACTTGATTTTTTCGGAATTTAACTTTTGTAAGGATTTAGAACTCATACATCCTAAAAGGGTAGGGTAAGGTTGAGTAGTTTTGAAACAAATAATCGTCTTTTCAAACTTCAGCTGTCCCCAAAAGATGATCAAAACCAATGTATAAAATAGTTAAGAGATAGTCCTTGAAGATAACAATCGAAAATATTTCTTAGTGTTTAAAAGAAAAACACAAATTTAGAAGCAGTAAAAACAGTATGTATTGAATGTTCTAATACAAAAAGTCTTATCTTATTAGACCTAACTAGATATCATGATTATACCATGTTTCAATGTTTGACCATGTTTCGTAAAAAATTCTTTTTTTGTTTATCCAGGTCTCAAATGAAAATAAAGTCGCGCAAATAAATGTAAATTTTATGTTATATTTAAATCATTTTATATTTCTACGTAAGTATAGTGATATTTTTTAACAACTTATAACTTGCTAAAAAAGACAAAAAAACAATATATGCCTTTAAAAGGTGAAACCTTGATCATTTTAGAAAGGTAGCCTTTAATGTTTCTTGTGTTTCCATTATACTGGTTTCTAGTAGAAACATAGGGGCAAAAATAATTCTTTCTGGAAATTAATTCCTACTAAATATAATCGTATTAAAAGGTTGCAATATATAGAATGTGAAGAAAACTTACAAGTTTTTACATTCCGCACTAAAAGATAGTACAACCACGATGATGGTCGACGTTCTAACTTGAGCGCTTTCACGAACCTTTCCACAATAGGTGGCGTGTCAGAATTGTTGTTGAGAACACCTTCCAAACCACACACTACAGGAATGCAACCTTCGAGGCCGGGCTCATTTATCACGGTGGCCACTTCACCGCTCAAGTTCCTAATAATATACACGGCAGAACAGAACTCCATGATACTCAAGTGACGAAACTGGTATACATCTGTAAGCCATGACACATTCACTTTCGTTGCCAAACCACAATTTTCTAGGGAATCACCAGGGATTTCCCCAAATGATTCCGAGTCGAAAACAACGCGCCCTCCTTTTAACATTTTATAAACCATCGTACAAACAAGATGTATTGTTTCCATGACGTCACGAAAGGTTTATGAATCGACATTTTAATAAAACGAGTTTCACCCTTGTCTATATTGACTTTTTTTACGTCATCTCGGCAGGAAATTGCGAATGTGGAATCAGAAATATAAATTTCAAAAGTAGACATTTTTTTTATAAAAAACCTAGTGAAGTGCCTTGTTCTAAAACTTTCTTATTTATAGTCTGAAAAACCATGTTTTTAGTTCCAAATGTTTCTTATTTTGTTTCTTATATCAAATCAAGCATAGATTGTTCAAACAGTTTCTTTTTAAGTTTATGGTTTTATGATTTGTATATCACACAGTCGATTGTCAAAACAGAACACAACAATAAACACAAAATTTAATGTTCGAAAGTTACGTATTTGATCTGTCTGCAGTGCAATGACCTCATTTGATTTCATATCATCTTCTTTGATTGATCGTAAGGCTTCAAAAAAGGTTTCTTATTTTGAAATTAGATATAACAATATGTATAGTACTAAAAGTTTCTTAATTTTTGAAGACTCTACATGTACGTTTCTTATAAAAAAACAACGTGTATATCATCTGAACATAAACACATCCCATCGATTCAAAATGAACGAAATTGTAATATATATTGTATAACTTTCGCATCTCTACGACGAGTTCGTGCTTGACGCACAATTTACCATTTTTTTGTTGACTGACACATTTGACATTGTGTGAAAACATAATTTGTTTCGGTACCTGGTTTCTACGAGAAAATTCTTATGCTCACCACCACGTATGCAACATTTTTTAAAACCACGAATTTAATCTCAAAATAATGATACAATAGTTTATGATTAAGGGAGGGAGTAAAATATTTTACCTGCCAAATTATGTACCACGTGACTTTTTTATGAATGACGTAATAACGTAAGAACCAATGCCTAAATCATATTGAGCTTTACATAAATCATGGTCAGTGTGATATTTATTATATAGGCTTTTTACTTTGAAAATAACATTGGTAAATAAAAGTGACGCTTTGATATATATATATATATTGCCCCTGACAATTTCATTGCAACATTTTTCTCAGAATTTTTACAAGTCCTTGAATATTACTCATGCGTAAAGGGCGTTAAAAGAATTTTTAATTTGACTGGAACACTTTCAACCACTTTTTGGAAGGGCAGGTGAGCAAAATATACTGTTTTCTGGCGCATCGCTTAGTTAAAATTGACAAATATATATAATTTTGCTGACAGCTATTCTTTGTCACAGAAGCAATGAGTGCAATTTGCACTGAGGCTTGTATATCTGTTGTTATTTAGCTATTATTTTATTTAGTGTTCTGTAAACTGAAAACCTATTGAAACGTTTAGACGAAGGATGATAATAGAGTTCAAAGTGCAACTTAACCGAAGTCTGACAAAAAGTGAAGGACATCTTTAAAAATCAGAATTTATTATTTTTAATAGGAACTCATATTAGCTGTTTACGAATATTCTCCACAAATTCGGAAATGTAGAGTAAAAACCAGGTCTTAATCCGTGCTTTCTACAGCAAGAAAATCTTTCAAACAAAAACAGCAACATGGCAGATGAAATCGAAAATTTATTTAAAGAAGTTGACACGAGTAACGATGGCAAAATATCCGTTAAGGAACTTGGTAAAATGTTCAAAAAACTTGGTATTCGATTAACTGTAAAAGAAGTCAGGAAATTAATATTTGATTTTGATAAGGATGGGAGTAAGGATATCGATTGCAGCGAATTTCGAGAGCTCATAAAAAATGTGATGGCTGTTGACGAAATCTACAAAGAAGCTTACGAGGCGTTTAAAGTTTTTGACAAAGATGGCAGCAACATTATAACGATCGACGAAGTTAAAGAAGCATGTAAACATTTAAAAGGGGACAAAATTACGGAAGAGGAAATAAACAAGCTGATATTGAAAATGGACATCGATGGAAATGGAGTGATTGATTTTGATGAATTTGCAAAAGCTTACGCGATTGGCTTGTAATGTTTTCAAAGAAATCTTTTTATTTGTTCGAATAAGAAACTTTATCACACACTCGTATTTTTAGATGGTGGCATCGAAATAACTAAAACACACTGACTGTGTACAAATAAGTGCCAATGTTTGTTTATTGTTTTAGAGATATCCTTGTAAAGAAAGCGTTGCATTGCTTATGAGGTACAAAAATATTCGTGTAGCCACTCAAATTGGTCGATTCTCAGGTAAATAAACGAATGGTTTTATCCGAACCACATGTGAACAACCACGGTTGACTCGGATGAAATGCAACGTCCAAAACACCTAAAACAATAAAAATACTCATACACATTTCACTGTTCATTAATCACACTCAAACGCGATGTGAAAAACTCTTCATGGATAACTTAGGCGATAACAGAAAATTAAACTGGGATTTTATATTGCTTTCAGGAGATTATATACAACGGTATAAAACGCTCACATTCAGGCAATTTCTAAAAAGGTCGTTAACATTGCTGAGGGCGGTGATAATATCCAGGCACTGTCTTCGATTAGAAATATGAAGCAGTTGGCCATCAAACAAAAAAAGCGAAATTTCATGTCGGGTCATTGAACATAAAAATTACGCTGGCCACACTTACCTAAGTTATCCGTCACCTTATGGCCGCGGAGAATTTTCAGAGGCACAATCAATGGATTCTGCATAAGGTCGCTGAAAGTAAGAGAAATTGAGATAAAAATTAATAATGGTACACGCTTTTTATAAGAATATCAGATTGGGAATTTTGCGAAATTTAAGAATATGCTAAGAATATTTCTCATTTTATGTAAAGATAATTTTTCTTGCTAACAAAATGAATCGAAAGTGAAGGATCAGAAGAATGGAAGATTAGTTTCTTTCTCATAGGTATGCAAGTACATTATAAAGCGTGTATTATCATAAAGGAATACGGTTTAATCGTCAGCTTGTAACCTCGCGGTTAAGTGTCGATAAACCGCAGAAATCGAACAGTTAGTTCACGCGGTAATCCCGCGGTTAAGTGTCGACAAACCGCAGAAATCGAACAGTTAGTTCACGCGGTAATCCAGCGGTTAAGTGTCGACAAACCGCAGAAATCGAACAGTTAGTTCACGCGGTAATCCCGCGGTTAAGTGTCGACAAACCGCAGAAATCGAACAGTTAGTTCACGCGGTAATCCCGCGGTTAAATGTCGACAAACTCGCGGTAAGTAAAATTAAAGTGCGTAAAAATATGGATAAACTTTTAATTATCGTTGTTTTTATTTTGCGAGCTTTATAAACAAGTCTTTTGATGTGCATTACAGGGTGTCCAGCGAATGAGATCCGAAAAATGCAGCCTTTTAAAGAGAAATTCCCTATTACTTTCCAGCTTTTTATTTCTGCATACTACGCTTTTTTCAGCATATACCAAAAATTTAAATATCAAAATCAGCCTTGCGGAAAACGAAAACACATTGAGACATCATAAACAATCTGACATGTGGTCAAAAGGTATAAATAGGTCTGCAAACATTGAACATAAATCAATAGTGATACATATGATGATGAACTTTCGAAGTACAGTAAATTTTGACTATATAAATAAAACTTTGCCATGGATGTTATTGATGACATATTATCAATATCAACTGATCAAAACCATGATTTTAGCGTAGTACATGATTTAAAAGCTACGTATATGTGACAGCTCTTAAGAAATCTAAGAAATTTCTCCCTTTTCGCACGGTTAAATCAATCCACGAAGGAAATATGAACACATAAGATACATATCAATAAAAAACTATATAAAAATCGAATCGAAATGAAACTTCTCTAAAAAATTGAAAACTTGTGGATACATTTTATTTGTAGTTTTGTAAACATATCGGAGAAGAATATCAGGGCATTGCTTTAGAACTCTCAATCAAAACTTAACCAGTTTGTGCGTACGTGTATTAACCTCGTGTTGTCACAGGGGGCGTATAAAACGTCAATTGAAAAAAGTATTTTTATTATTGTGTGGTGAGAAACTGCTGACGTATACACAAAATTATCGTTTTTTTCCTCTCTTCACAAATTATTATAATGAACAAACGATTGCATTCACACTTACTTGTACACGGTGGCATGGTTAACAACCACACTTCCATCATCCGATGCTGAAGCGAACAGAGGGTAACATTGGTGGCATGAAACCTGGCGTACAGCTTGTTTGTGGTGTCTAGAAACAACAGTAAAAATGTCATGGTTCTATTTCGCTTCTCAAAGGTTTTTGAAGTCATACTTCTGAGGTTGAATCTCTACCTACATTAGAAGAAGAGTGTAATAATTCTGTCAACAAAACTGACAATAAAAACTTTTACTTGCTGAGATGTTCACAGAGTATTTGGTGCAAAACCGAAATGATTTATCGAAATTTTTTTCATAAATTTAAATTTGTTTTTGCCGAGTGCGGGTAAACGAGACATAATGTTCTCACCTTAATATTTTGTAGGGTTTCGATGAGAGATCCATATCGAACCAACACACGCGTTTATCGTAACTTCCAATAACCAAATTATCGCCTGAAGCATGCAATGAAAGCGAAGGGAGAGAATTATTAACAAAAACTAAAATATTTAACTTAGATATAGATTAATCTTAAAATAATATATATTTGTGAAATGATATTAAAAGTTCTTTTCTGTTTAACCATATCTCATTTATTTGCGAAAGAATACACATGGCCTGACATGCAATGAAAACGACACGTGTAGATTAGAGTGTTTTTATGCTACACGAACACCAAAAAGCAGAAGTGATTGATTTAAGAGCGCTACCGTTTCATGAATTTCTAACATGAAACTACCGCAACGTGCACAATTTGTAATGGCTGACCTTTCGGATGAACATCGATGCTAGATATCCACTTTACTCCTGACATCAGCTTATTAGTCAATTCTTGCTTTTGCAGGTTGTATACTCGAATGTACCGCTGAGTCTAAGAAAAGAAGGCTTGTTAAGGCTACCCATCATTGTCATAACAACAATTCGTTGCCTTAATTTTGAAAAACCTTAAGTCCATTTTTGTCAAAAATGAAAGTGAAAAAGGCCTTATGTCCATCATTACAAGATTTCATTGAAGACCTTATGTCCATCAGTACAAGATTTCATTGAAGACCTTATGTCCATCAGTACAAGATTTCATTGAAGACCTTATGTCCATCAGTGCAAGATTTCATTGAAGACCTTATGTTCATCAGTACAAGATTTCATTGAAGACCTTATGTCCATCAGTACAAGATTTCATTGAAGACCTTATGTCCATCAGTACAAGATTTCATTGAGGACCTTATGTCCATCAGTACAAGATTTCATTGAAGACCTTATGTCCATCATTACAAGATTTCATTGGGGACTTTATGTCCATCAGTACAAGATTTCATTGAGGACCTTATGTCCATCAGTACAAGATTTCATTGAGGACCTTATGTCCATCAGTACAAGATTTCATTGAGGACCTTATGTCCATCAGTACAAGATTTCATTGAGGACCTTATGTCCATCAGTACAAGATTTCATTGAGGACCTTATGTCCATCAGTACAAGATTTCATTGAAGACCTTATGTCCATCAGTACAAAATTTCATTGAGGACCTTATGTCCATCATTACAAGATTTCATTGAAGACCTTATGTCCATCAGTACAAGATTTTATTGAGGACCTTAAAGTGAAAAATGTTCATGTTAAATTATTAATAATTTATTGAATAACCTGAAGTCCAGAGATGTCAAAACAGTTGTTTCCATGAAAAGATTATATCACATAACAAATTTTAAATAATAACTGAAAAATGCAAAGCCATAAAGAAAAATGTGGATGGGAGAGATATTTGGAAGATTTAACACAATATCTTAATTATCTCAAAACTATAAAGTTGGACTTAAGGTTTTTCAAAATTAAGGCGGTGAATTGTATTTCTCCATATTTCCAATATTCCTTTGTCCCAAATCATTGTACTTGATAGTTGATAGTAAAAATTTAAAAATTGCACGTAAAAGTAGAAATAACACTCAAGTCATATGAAATCAATCAGATGTCAAAAAAAAAATACAAAATATATCATACCCAGAAGTATTTTGAAAAATGCAAAACATAGGGCAATACTCAATCAAAGAATCTTCCGGAGAGAAAACATTGAAAACTGAAACTACTAACAAAACAATGCATTTTAAAGCCACGTTGATAGAAGAACTGATATTCAACAACAAATTGAACAAATGTGACATAAAAACAATACTTACTGCAACAAAGAAAAGCGGTTTTGATGGATGAAATCTAACACATTGAACTTGTCCTTTCGCTTTTTTAAATGGACACTAAGGAAGTACAAAAATTGATTTTGATCAATTGCAATTGAGATGGAAATACTTTTAAAAGTCCCTGGAAGGACCACACTCAACTTTATACCTCAGTGAAGTGATATCATGTTTTTGAGGTTAGGGTTGAGAGAGAGAGATGGAAATACTTTTAAAAGTCCCTGGAAGGACCACACTCAACTTATACCTCAGTGAAGTGATATCATGTTTCTGAGGTTAGGGTTGAGAGAGAGAGATGGAAACACTTTTAAGAGTCTCTGGAAGTACCACACTCAACTTTATACCTCAGTGAAGTGATATCATGTTTTTGAGGTTAGGGTTGAGAGAGAAATGGAAATACTTTTAAAAGTCCCTGGAAGTACCACACTCAACTTTATACCTCAGTGAAGTGATAACATGTTTCTGAGGTTAGGGTTGAGAGAGAGATGGAAACACTTTTAAAAGTCCCTGGAAGGACCACACTCAACTTTATACCTCAGTGAAGTGATATCATGTTTTTGAGGTTAGGGTTGAGAGAGAGATGAAAATACTTTTAAAAGTCCCTGGCAATACCACATTCAACATTATACCTCAGTGAAATGATATCAACAAACGAAAAACAACATCATTACCTGACTTTTTCGTTTCGATAACTGATGGATATGTATGGATTTATTTTCACCTAAACACAATATCAAGTTAGAAAAAACTTCACAAATCAACGATGGCTAACCTTCAGGACAAACTGTGGCAAAATAATCTCCCTTAGCATGCCACGTCACTTGTCTTACGGCCTGAAATTGATATGCACGTATTCGTTACAACCAAAATCAACAAGTTTTCAGAGCAAAACAAAGTAAGAATGTTTAAAATGCAAGGAAAAAACAACAACACGAAAAGGTAGGACTGAACAAATTTGCAATATCATATATTTGTTACAAATAGTTGCTTTACTTTTTTATGGAGAAGTTTTAGCCTGACGCCAGAATTGTATTCTTTCAGTGTAGCCTGTGTCCATTCTATTAAACTTTCATTTTCTATAACGCAATAAAATAATAAATTGGACATGTCGGAAATTTTTCAGTATAAAAAAGGGGGTATCCAAAAAAGAGTGGAGTTATTAGGTTTCAAACTAATTTAAAATATTCTTAGCAAAGTTATCTCAAACGTACATTCAAAGTATTTTACCCAATCCACCTATACAACAAATGTATTTTTTACATCTCTGTGCTTTGATAACATGCACGAATAGATTGAATTTTATAAATGGAGGGGTAGAGGATGGGGGATAGGGATGGTGTTTGGAGGTTGGCATGAAAGTGGGTGTCAGGTAATCAATAATTTTAATAAAAAAGACTCACAAACTCTATTTTTCATGAAATTCAACAGAAAATAACTTTTATTGTCAATCTCAACCAACAAATTAATAGCTGAATTCAAAGTTAATTAGGTAGACTAGATCTCATCTTTCTCAAAATAACAAATATGGACTGACACATTTTTACTTTTGAGGAAGCAAGTAATGCAAATATTTTCTTTAGAATTTTGATTAATTGAAAACACAATAAAAACTTATATTAGCATCAAAGGTTTTTATATTTACAAGATCTGTGTATTCTTAGCAGACCAACAAACAGGTGATTCAAGCATTTCAACTTATAATACATTTCCTCTAACGGATTAATCTTTAATACATTACGTTTTAAGGTGGAAAAGGCCTGGTATATCACGCATTGGTTTTTAATTTCCAGACCCACTTAAAAACATACAAAACAGGTTACATTTAAGCGACCGATCATTTAACTCATCAATGTTTAATACTCTTTACTCACCAACTTCCACATCGAAATCATTGATCATTTTGTCAGCATTCCTGCATAGAAGTTTATCTCCTAGACCGGCGTTAATCAGGAGAACATAATTGCCACTGAAAGGAATAAGAAAGTCACCATCATTGTCTGACTTTGTATTGCAGCTGTTACGAGAGGTGGTGACCACTAAAATGGAGACTTACACAGCAGCTGCTATCAGAGGTAGTTCAGCAAACGAGTTCCACTGCACCGAATGCACGCTGTCATCAACGTTGATTTCTTTCACACAACGCGACGAAACGATCTCCCAGAATCGCAGGCTTTTGTCACTGCTACCTAGAGAGAACGATTGAGGTAATCATTGAGCATTATTACTTAAACTTATTTCTTTTCAATTTGTCTGATTTCACAAAAATTCCTATGAAACAAGAATAAAAATAATCTCAAATATTTATATGAAAAAATAAATTAACAAAACAGGTGAAAAGTGGTATAACAGAACATGATGGAGTAATAAAAATCTTCTAACCTGACACTAACCATTGGCCGGTTGGATCGACCGAGATGCACGTCACTTTGTCGTTGTGACCTTTGTAAATCTAAAGAGAGTTGGGAGAGTAAAAACAAAACAATGCACTGTGGTCACACTGTGGTCAGCAAACACGAAAAGTTCTAAATATAATTTATAGAAAAGCATTCTTCAATTCTTTAATAAAACACCATGTCAATAATTTTAATACCTTCTGAGAAACCTCCCATCTCAAATTAAATATAACACAAATAGACTGGTGTGTTTTTAAATGAAAATTCCAACAGGTTAGTTATATATCAAACACTAATCGGTCAAACCGCTGTCATGACAGCAATGGAAAAATAAACAATATTTCAACTTTCAAAAATACACTTGCTATGGATTCAGTCGTAGGGTATGGCTGCAAATCTCTGGGTCGCGGAAGCTTTGGAATCAAGTCTTCGGGATCGATATTCAACTGATCAAAAAAAACTTTCAACAATATTTAGTTAAATAACAGTGATTTAAATAATGAAATTTTAATTATAAACGTCATATTTTAGTTATAAATACATTTTTGCATTTGTAATAGTCAGTAATACAGTTGATAAGAAAACAGAAATTTGACTGATATTCAAACATGACCAAAATTTGTATTCAAAGTTTTTTAAAAAACATATTTTATCAACAAAACAGAAATTTGTAGCTATTCTTTATACTCATAAAAATAAAAAAACATTTCTAGAAAGAAATATTTCCTGTCTCAATTCCCTTTATTTCTTATTCGCTATAGTGGCAGCAACTTCATTGAAAATAGATAGAAAAAGTTGGCAAATAAAAACAGCTATTTTTATCCAAAAAATAGCTAGGTAAATTGACTATTCACTTCTTAAGCCACATCAAATGGAAACGTAAAAGTGGTTGGAAATTCTTATAAAATATCTATCTTTCAAAGCCACACATTTAAAATGGATTGGATTTTTTACATCTTCTCCTTAGTATAAATCTGATTTTCGAAATGAAACTAAAAATTTACAGCACCAAAACAAAATTACACATGTTTAATTCAACCAATCAAATCATGTTTTATAGCGGCACACTGTTTTCCATTTTAATTGGACTTTTTGGCGTTTTCAAAAAATTGTTATAGTCAGCATTTATTGAATTCGAATAAAAGTGAGTGACGCGACTCTGGTATAAGTTCAATGAGTATTTATGAGTAAAAATGTGAATAAATACTACGCAGATAGCCAATTTAAACATACAAACAGTCTTTAAAGACATTGATGTTGTGAAGAGAAAAGCTTTGTATAATCCAATGCAACAATTCACCTACCCTCACTTTCCTCTGTCTGGCACATAAATACAAATCAAGACATCTGTCAAATTTTTCATTTATAAAGTTGCTGTAGCCAGGAACTTTCCGTAGGGAATCAAACTTCTGTGACAGGAAATTTTGAGGTCGGTCTTCGGGGTCCATAGCTTCCCATGCAGCTTTCTACGAGAAATCAATTAAACTCAACAAATTTAATACATCCTTTCCACATAAAACTGTTTCTAACCAACCATTAAAGATTTTATACTTATAAAATCTGCTAAACAATCTACATTCTATCAAAAATCAATTACCACAAAAATTCACAAATCAAGAGTATATTAACTGGAAAACTATTGAGAAAAAAGCACCTCTTCTTCTGTTGGCAAGTATTCCGGAGGTGGGTTGTACGATTCTTCGTGGCCTGAAAGACACCAGCAAATAAAAAGCTGAAAACAACAAATCACATTGCAGGTTAGTTCTCTTAGTGTTGTAAACAATATAAAAATATCTTCACATAAAAAAACAATTCATCAAAAGCCATTATGTGTGGCAGCAGACACATATTTAAAAAAATGATTTTAGACACCTGGCAGCTTGAGTTTCGGGGCAGGCCAATGCATGACATGATCTTTACTCTAGAAACATAAAGACTCAAACAGGAGTATACTAAATGGGTTTGAGACTAACAATAGAGACATGATGAAGTTAAAATGCATTTATTACCTATAACGAAAAACCGTTTTGAAAATAGAATTAAAAGTGTCAATGTTTCAGTGTTTTAAGTGTCAATAACACGAGTTTGTAGCATAATAATGAACTTTGGTGGACTCCCCATGGTTTAGATGGCTGTCATGAGCACAACTTAACAAGTGTTTCAACGGTCTAGAACTTTCGGAATTATTCAATTTTCTCACATACTTGTTCCATAGTTCATTAATTAACCTCTGACTACAAAATATAATCAAATTTGATATTCAAAACATCAAACAAATATATAATATATTACTTGGATTAGGTAAATTATTTTGTCTTAATAGTCCTGATTTGGATGAAAATTCTAAGAAAAACATGTAGATAACGACAATCTGTACATTAAAAAAGCGCCACCAGTGGTGTAGCCACAAAGGTGTGTTTTTTATTTCATGAATCCTGATGTAATATACATTTTCCTTGTTACAAAACATAGTGATCGGGCATATCCATAGTTTGTTAGGAATGTAATTACCATATTTCAGTTTTATTTCACCCAGTTACTTTCCTGGTTCATAACAACATTGTTACCGTGTCATCTTTTGCCCATAACAAGTAATATTGTGGTTTGTCACCAGACCCTTTCTTTGGTTTGATCCAACCGTTACGTATGGCTCGAGCTATTTTTACAACCTACAGTTGAATATACTATTATTAGTTTAAATTGTTATATATATATTTAAATTATTACATTGATTAAGTAACAACTGATTAACAACTGCAGCGTTTACAATTTTCAAAAATGAAGTATTTTTTAGCAAATTAATCCAATATATTTTTAAAGTTTGTATACAACTTAATTTCAAAATGAATTAAATTAAATTCAAGACAAATGAAAAAAAAAATAAAACAAAATAAAAAATGATAAATTGAGGATTTAGAACTGGTTCTTTTTAAAAATGTTATTATAACAGAAATATAATGCAAACAAAATTTGAAAACAACTTTAAAAGTTCTAGAGCAGTACAGAACACTCACAGACTTACAATATTTGTTACTGCAAATGTAAACAAGATTTGAAAAGTTCTAGATCAATACTCACTTTCTTGTGTTCCCATTTGGACGGCACGAAGCTGCTTTTAGATGCTGGGTTATCTTTGATAGGGTGGATCATTTTAATCCCAGTAAAGTAATCAACATAAGGCTGTGGAGAAACAGAACAAAATCATCTGTTATTACAAAGCAATAAAACACATTTAAAATAATACTGATATTCTTTCTGCCTATAAAAAACATTATAAAAATTTGTTTTTAATTTTGATAACAAAATCTTTTTACGAGTATGATCTTGTTAAACCAAAAAACAAGGAAACAAAAAGACCATGGCATGGTTAGATATTAAATGCTTCATACCTGGTAGTTTATACAGCCAATAAAAACTTAAAATTAGAAAATAAAATCTTACATGAAATGAAAAATACCAGTATCCAACTGGTCCTCATGCAGCCTTACCGCATATTCATCAAAGCCTTCTTCAGGGAACTTCCCCTTTTCAATCCGCTCAATGATCCCTATCTCCTCATCTGTCAGCTTGATATCTTGCATGTTTTGTTTGTCGTAGACAGTCCTCCTGGAAATAACGGGTTAAAAGTTGCAAGCCCAACACCAACAGCAGCATAAATGCACAAATCAAAATTTAAGCAGCATAAATCAAAATTTAAAATAATTGTTGTGGTTTTCTCAAATTTTATATCTTATAATTTTTCTGTTTTATATCACACTTAATAATGCAAAATTGCAAGAAAAATATACTTTTTCGTCAAAACTATGCCAGTAAACAGTTTAGATTATTACTCAATGTTGCGCAGTATATTAATTTTTTCTTCTCGTTTTTCCTCAAAAACTAACCCTAGAGCACTGAACAGACAGAAATTCTATTCCCGAAAAATACGCCAGAAAAGGAGATTTTTACAGCCAAAAAAGGGTTAATTTTCATGTGTCTGACTGACTGATTAATACTAGAAAGATTTTAGAACAATATTGTGGGGTACAAAAACAAGCAAGCAACTGTGAACAAATGTTAAAAAAGCATCTCACCAGTAATCGGGGTTCTCCATTTTCGACAGAAAATCATCTAGCTTTAAAAAATACAACGTTTTTAAACTGTTTAAATGCTGTGTTAAATTTACAAATTATTACATGAAACATTTATTAATCTATTCTTCAGACATCAATATTTTGCCATCATGTTAAACAGATATCCCAACAACATCATTGCTGAAATGATCCGTTTGTTGAGAATATGAAACAGGAATCAAGAGAGAATAATTCAAACTGGTGACTTTTTAATTTAAATATACTTTTATATTTACAGTTAGCTATTATTACAATATTTACAAACCAGCTGAAGCTACTCGCTCATAAAAAAGCGACACACAAATAAACTATTGTTTAAATACTGTACAACAACGACTATAAATAAATGAAAACAAAAAGTTTAACTGTGTTATCAAGTGTGATATAGTCATAAACTAATGGATGGTTTTGAAAGTGCTTTGCGAGTTCTATGTCAACATTATTTGCGCTGACACCCTTCCCTGGCAATCCGTTTCACCAATCGACTACACAGGTGCTGAAGGTGTATCGCCTGGTATTCATCCACGCATAGCATTTAGAGAGAGCTGCAAGGTGTTTCATCTTCTCTTGCTGTTGGATGTCTTTGGTGAAACTGGTGTGTATGAGGTCGTATTGAATTCTTCTATACACAAGCGTAGGCAATTCAAGTTCTTTTAGTCTTTCTTCACACAACAAGTCTTTAAAACCTGGAATTCTTTTAGTGGCTCGCACTTCATATAACATCTTTGACCTCATGGACATAAGCATCCATGCCCCTGATGCATAGCTGCGACGGAATTTTAAATACAAAGTTGGTACCTTGGCGTGGGTTAACTCACCACTGTTTTCCTCTTTCTGGGGTTGGTGTTCGGAAGGGAATCCAGCCATTTTAAACATCTGGTTAAATAAACCATCAGATGATTAAACCTTCATAATTGGAGAAAGTAATCTTTTGAAATCATCCAACAAGCAGGGAAAAGTGATGTTAAAAGGATGATGATAATGATGAACCTGCCGGAGCAGCATATTCCAACACAGCTTCAAGAAAGTTTTTTTACCAATGTACAAGAAATAGACTTGCAACTATAATAGCTTTTGCTGTGATGTAGTTGATATGGTGACTGAATTTTAGTTTGCTGTTGATATATATCCCAAGGCCTTTTTCATTGTAACAGTATTCTAAAATTGAGTTGTGGAGATAGTCAATGTCGCTCTCTTTCCGTCGTCCAATTGTCATGTTATTACATTTTCGAGATTGAAATTTAACTTCCACTTTTGAACCCAGTCTTGAAGGTTAAACGGGTCAGTTTGCAGGTTGCAGTAGGGTTACATTCGCTGTTTTCCAGTCGCTTGGAAAATTTCCTTCGTCAATTTATTTTTCCATGATTATAATTTTGCATGACTTAAAGGGATTCCCAAGTTCTCATACAAACATTATTACAATAACTCAAAACCGAATGTAAACAAAAATACGATAACTTGTTTTTAAAGTCGCTATCTCTAATCCTCTAAAACAACGAAGAAAGTCTTGTGTTTTATCCGCCATTAAAATTTTCACGATGTTTACATTTTTAAACCTTGGTTCAAACTTCTTTAGTATAACGCGACCCGTGACGTACAACGTATGTAACATCGTTGCGTATTGTTTGCTTTTGGAATAGAAATGTCTGTTCAACCTGATCCCTTTGAGCCAAACAAAAAAAACTTCACAGAAAAATAAAAAAACACGATGAAAAGGATGAAGAAAGTTTGAACGGCAGTGAAATTTCAAACATTGAAGAGTCAATCGTTGAACACATCAATCGCTGTGAAATCAACCAAATACAATTTAATGATGACATTACTATAAATATTTATCTATTTACTAACTTTGTTGTGATTTGCTTCGTTATTATATCAGAAAATTGTTCTGTCTATTTTTTCTTTATGATTTCCCAGGTGTTTTCACACGTTATGCATAATTTAGCTCATCCAGAAAACGAGTTTCAATGTATTCAATTTAAATTCCAGACATCTCTTGTGTTAAGCTGGTCTTACACCCTTCAATTTGTATGATAAGATTTGTATGACACAACTAGTTGGCCAACTTTTCTGTATGCTTACACGCTCATACAAATGTTTTCAAAAATAAAGTAATAACTCTTTCTAATCTTGCACGCGCTGAGTGTGGAGCTAGCTGCTGCAACAGCCGTGGTCGCTATTTAGCTATAGAAAAAAAAAATGAAACAGAGAAAGGCTAGGAGTGTGTGGGTTAAACCGTGGCTGTTACAACGACTACAATTAGGAGCATGTGACACGTTACTGGCTACGAGATCGATTGGAATATGCAAACTATTTGAGGATGTTCCAAAAAAACTTCGCTAAACAAACGTGTTTCTCCCACTCTTGAATAAAATCCTCATTTAACTAAACCTTTTTTGCTGTCATGTTTGTTTTTAATCGTAATGTTCTTCGTAAACGTTCTTCGTAAATCGCAAAATTAAATTCCGCAAAACTTAATGAAAATGAAAATAAAGAAAGTACATTCCGCGAAATTCGCAGTTTTTAGACCTGTCAATTGTGAAATTTTCTTCCGCGAAAATTTCTTCCCTTAAGGTAAATCAAATTGTGTGAAGACGTGAATATTTTTTCAATCGCTCAATGATATCGTCTTTTGTTTCAGTGCAGACTGGAGCCATGACTCGTTTCTTACCAGTTAGTGCTTGTTTATAAACGCAGTTTTTCATCACGCAAAAGTTGTTGTAGCGTTTTTACAACAAATATATGCAGAAACCGGCTTACAAACTAAACGGCTTAATCTCATACATCAAAACTACGTAAGTCACAACAAATGATTACCTCACTTTTTTGCGTTATACAGACAATAAGGTCTGAATCTAGTTAGAAATAAAGATCGCGGGAAGAAGGTCAAAGAGAAAGCGTCGCATTGAACAACAACAATTTAAAAAACAGAATAACTAGTTAAGTTGTTATTTGTTATGTTTGGGACAAATTCTATTCTTTTTTTTTAGATTTTTATTTATATATGTTAAATATGTATGAGAACTTGGGAATCCCTTTAAAGTAGTGAAAAGGGTTTTTAGTATGCTTGGATGTATCTTATCTGGTCCCATAGCTTTGTCAACATTAACAGAGTTTAATGTTCATGCTCATTCTCTTTTGTAAAAACGCTAGCAAAGAAACAATTTAATTCTTCTGCTTTTTCTATGTCACTACTGTATACTGTGTTATTGCCGGGTAAATCAGGGATCGTGTCTTTAGGTTTCAGTTTTGAGTTAACATATCTCCAAAATAACTTCTGATTGCAATGAGAGTGTTCTGTAATTTCTTTTTCGTATTTCATCATTTATGGATCTAACCAAACAATGTGCTTGGTTCCCAAAACTCTTGTATGTTCTCCATAGTCTTTGCTTTTGGTGCATTAATTTATTGATGTTGCGATCTTCCTATTTGCACTTGTTCTTACTGTAGTTTAAAGGTCGTAAATGGGGTGTGAACATGACAGCATTTTTTAATTGTGTTATTCATAAACTACAAAGCCAAAAAGAAATACTTATTCATTTAGTTATTATTTCACCTGATCTCCCTGCACGTTTTTCATTAACTTGCTCCCTCTTACATTGTAGCCATAGTGCTCGTAGTCGTTGTACCATTCCATAGGTATGTTACCTACAGTGTTCCGAATGTCCTGCACAGAAGATCAAGAGATGAATTTAAACACACAAAACAACTTCAAACTGCAAACAAACATACTGTAAATTTCTAAAACTGCACCTGGACTGTAGCTATAAACAAAATTTATATAAATTAAAAAACATGTTACTTCTTCATCGGACGTGTCTGCTTCTTCCATTTCCTTCTTCTCTTGAACTTTCTCATGCGTAATTTTCGTAACTCTAAGTTCATCTTCAACCGCAGAATCCTTGCAACAAACAAAAACGCTATTAACAACATCACAAAACACTAACACAAGAAAATATTGAAATATAAAAAAGTATTGCTCCATCATGGAGTCCACTTTGTTACTCATTTTTCAAAAACCAAAAATTTGATATCAAAACTGTTTACTTTGACAAAAAGATTTTCTGTTTGAAATAATTGCTTTTCCCTTTTTATAATTGTAATATTAATGTCTTGATCATGTTATTAACACGTTCAATATATATACTGAATATTTCAAGACCTCATCTTCATCTACGCTTTCCGCTTCACTGCTGTCATCTCCTTCATCTTCCAAACCCGAATACTCACTTTCTTCGCTGTCACTTAAATCATCAGCATCTTGACCAAGACTCAGAGTTTCAATCTGAAAGTTAATTTACACTAAAATCACAAAATTAAACACCTTATGAAAAGAGTGCAGAGTTTACCAATATTTCAAGAATATCAGCAATGTTTTTGTTGAGAGGGTCAATTGAATCAAAGAAATTCTATAGTTTTTTCGACCTTCCTGAATAAATCATGTATATGGTGGTGGTGCCATAGCACCATAGTTTTTGCTAAGAAAGTTAAAAAGCATTTTTGTTTAGTATATGTCCACGAGATCTGTGTAATTCTTTAGTCCTGATGATGGCTAAGATCTACCCGAAACAATGTCAACAAAAATAAAAAAGTGTCTACTTTCGTTACAAACTTAAATATCATGATGCTGCAATTCCTCAAAAATCACATATTTTTTAATCAGCTTATTTTCGGGGAAATTATTAAGATTTTAAATTCCTAAAGTAAAATTAAATTGGTTTGTAATTTAACATTTTGCAGCATACACCATCAAACCAAAACACATTGCAAATAATATGGTGTAACCACAAAAAAATTAAAAGATACAAAGCTACTACTGTAATAAAGTTAAAATTTGTTGTTTATATATGTGGTATATATTAAAACTGCTAAAATAGAAAAGAATTCCTTTAGAACTGAACTATTTTTTAGAACTTTTCAGTTTTTCTTCTTCTCTTCCCACACTTTTCAAATGGCAATGCTGTATATAACCATACATAATGGATATTTAAAAGTTGTGCTTCATTTGACACACATATTTACCTCTTCCTCATTTCTTTTTATTGAAGTCGATTCTTTAATTGTTCTTTTGGGCATGTTCAACTGCTCCGTAAATAATTATTTCTTGCCCTGAATAGGAAATGTCAGATGAAATCTTATCAATAATAAGGGAAAAGCCAACTGTGAACATGAAAATACACTCTGTATAATATATATAATAGTTTTGATCCATGTTTAAAATTTTTATTGAACATTGCTGATATGTAACATCCAAAAATCTTCACAATCACTAATGAATGCATTTGTCATTAGCCATGGGTAGTCAGGGAGTCTTGGGTTTGTTCCTTCGCAAATTAGCTTTTGGCCAGCACGGACAACATTGAAGAAAGATTGCAAAATTTAAAGAACGAAGAATAATCTATTTCTAGACTTGCAAGACTGTTTTAAAAAATTTCACAATGAAATTGGTTAAAGAAGAGATGTCCAATAAAAAGTCACTGGAACAGAGAATGATGCTTCTGCTACTCAACAATACTCAAGGAAGATACCATTGAAATATATGGTATTTTGAATTCCAACATAAATCAAAAACCTGAAGGGAATGCTATTGGTATCTTGCAAAGTATTGGAGTCAATTTTACTTCAATGGACATTCAAGAGTGTCATCTTTTGAAAAACAACGAGCAAATAATTATTAAGTTCTGCAAACACACTTCTCAATCGCTTCAAAATAAAAGAAAATTTTCTAGGATATCAATGGAAAGGCCAACCGTGTGTACATCAACGAGAGCCATTGCCCATATTTCCGAATGCTCTATTCGAGGTTATCAGTCTTTGTCAAGAGTATTTGAGGACCAAATCGACCCAGGTGTGCGACAAACCATCACTCACGAAAATTAAAAATGACGTGCAATCGCTCATGTAATCACAGGTTTGACTTACGTCACTAGCTAATTGCCTAGACTCTTGATTCATTACACTACGCAGAACAACCTCCCCTCCCTAGCTGCTCGATAACTTTGTTCGTTATTATTGCGAAAAACAACTTGATTAAATTTGTACTTGGATAACAAGCTGTCAAAAACCAAAGAATTATATCACTCGTGAAAAATCGCTCAATAATAATCGATGATGTTAACGCATGCGATCACGAAGCCTGGTTATATAAATGGATGTAAAATAGGTGAATAAACAAATATATACATCATATTTTGATGAAATGTGGGGAGACGAATTATAGGGCTTAGTTAGTCACAGTTAGTAATACAGTTGATAAGAAAACAACATTTTTGATTGATATTCAACCATGACAAAATATATATATATATATATATATATATATATATATATATATATATATATATATATATATATATATATATATATATATATATATATATATATATATATATATATATATATATATATATATAGGATAAAGCAAAAAGTTTGTCAGCCTCTGAAGTTCCCAAATAGCTTATCGTTTTTTATAGCTCAATCTCCTAGATATAAGCAGTATATAACATGCCTAGGTTTACTCTTACATAAATAGTTGAAAACCTTTGATGACCCCAAAAAAAACCATATCATATGATATTCTTCTCTCATAAGGTTTTCTGTTAGCGACCCATACTGAAGAATTTAAATAACTTTCTGTAAGCCATTTGTCTTCATTCTGTACTTGAAAGACATCGTTGTATACAACACTGTTTGAGATAAAACTTGGCTTCTTTTTAGTAAATAACGTGCAAAACAAAATCGTAACAAATAACACACGTCCGACCGCCATCATGCTCTTTTCACTACTCATATCCCAAAATACCTATGAGAGGTTTCTACACTGGAATTTATACATACCCAGTAGATCATCATAAACTGAAAAAGACAAATCCATTTGATGGGATTTACATAGATTTTGAATCTCTATATGAATTCATTTTTTCCGTCACGGCGTAACGAAAACTCAATATTTTCCCAAATATAAAAAACTACACTAAAACAAGATCAGTGACAAGGAAAAGTTATTACATTAACTAAAGTTAGGCTTAGAACACTAATAAGTACCTGAAGCTGACCAGACTATTTGGAAAAATTGGTGTGTTCCATTTCTAACAAATAATGCATGATGAGTTTGTGCAATAATTGCCCTGGCAGAGAATGTTTGAAGAGCTATTTAATTGATACATTCAGCAATGAATATGATCTTGATGATACTATAAGGTACAAGCAATGGGCTCATACTGATAGAACAACATTAACTGAGCAGCTGAAAATCCTGGATGACTTTATTGAATCAGTGTGTGACACCTTTCTTGCTTTGAAGACCCATCACTTCATTAGCAAATCACAATCAAGTTACTTGAAACAAATTAAACAAACTTTAGCTGATGATGAAGTCATAGTATGACTTGATTTTGCTGAGAACTACTCATTTATTGTTCAAGATGCTGTGCAGGGGTTCCATTGGGACATTACTCAAGCAACCCTTCACCCTATTGTGAAGGATGGAGCTGTAACATCAAAAAGTTTGGTTGTAAGATTAGATCACTTGGAACATTCAACAAGCACAGTGCATGCATTCATTGACCAAGTAATTCCAATTATCAAATCACTTGGTTCTTTGAAAAAAATAATCTATTTCAGCGATGGTACTGCTTGCAATCTTTGCCATCATTCAACAGATTTTGGGATTGAAGCTGAGTGGCACTTCTTTGCTACATCTCATAGCAAAAGTCCATGCGATGGAATTGGTGGAACCACAAAAAGATTAGCTGCACGTGCAAGTCTTCAAGCAGCAACCAACAACCAAATTCTCACACCACAAGATCTTTTCCAATGGGCCCAAGATCACATTTCTGGGATTCAATATATTTGGCTTTCCTCAACTGAAATTAAAGAACCTCAACACAAAATTTGAATTGGAAAAGCGATATGCATTGTGTAAAACAATAACATGCACTAAATCACATCATAGCTTTATTCCACAATCATGTCAGTCTTTGAAAATGCGTTGACTGTCAGATGATATTTCATTTACCCTTGTGGATTATGGCACGAGGTCAATCACAACTCCCAGAAAATGATGCAAATGTAGGCCAATATGTAGCTTGCAGATATGATTCTGATTGGTACATTGGCATTATTTGTGAAAAAAGCTATGAAAAGCAAGACTTAATTATTATTATCAAAAATATTAAGGTTAAATGTTAAGGTTAAAAACTTCAGTTAAATAAAAATAAATTTTTATAACTGCTATCAATGTTACACCTCTAAAATATAAAGTTATAATTATATATATTAGCTAAAAACTAAAAATAAATATCACGTTATATTTATATATACACTAAAAATCATAAAATCATTATGAGGTAATTGGAAGAATGCAAAAATAGCAAAAGTAAAAGGGAAAAATAAGGCTATGAATATGATATATACTAAACAAAAGCGACAAATGTATAAACTGGCCCAGACATCAACAAACATGCTGGATTCCATTTCATGACATTATTTGTTCAATTGCTGTGCCGAGTATCCATGGTTCTTCTGGACGACAATACAAACTGAGCAACAAAGATTATGACAAAATTTGTCATTGTGTTCACTGACAATGAAGACCACATGGTACATTACAGTTGTCAAATGTACACAATCCAAAAATACACTTCAATTTTTTTTGTTACATTTTTTAAATTTTTCATTTGTAATTTTTTGTGTTTTTGTCCAAACTGTGACACACACTTTCTATAAGAAAACATTGAGAACCATTCATCAATTTTGCATGGTAGACTTGTCATATCTTAGTGAATATGTGGACAAAATTCCAGTGCAAATTTTCACTGGGGTCATGGGTAACCAGGATATTAAAATGACCCCACTTTTTGCTTCTTTTCATTTCAACCCATGGTTCACATTAAATATCTCCCAACTCCCTTAATATTTTGTACTGAAATTTTCTCAGTTCATATAAAGAATCCTGTAAACAACATTTCTACCAAATTTCAGCCAAAACCAATCAAAAATGGGGTCTTGGCGAGGTTTCAAAATTGTGGAAAATTTTAGCCGAATGCTGGAAACAGCCAACTTTGGATGTCCATGACCTTTCATCTTTTAGAGTGACAATGTGAATGATGTTGTTTTTTTCAATATTTGGCAGAAGTATTATCACCTGTAAAAAATTGGGGTTGTTACCTAATTTCGTTTAGCAGTAATAGGGCCTCAAAACTCTTGTGTTTCTCAATAAATTTCACTCAAATTTTGCAGGTGTTCATCATATAGGATACTGAAAAAGTGTGTAAAGTTTAAGGAAAATCGGAGAGGTTAAATTTCATGACTGTGTGAATTGTCACGGAATGGCCCAAACATTAAAAAACGTTTAAAGAGCGAGGTGATTAAACGGGAAATATTCGTAAGCGTGATGAAAGTTATTTATAAAGAAGCGCCTTAATCTTTTAAAGAAATTAACGTATTTTGCATTTAAAAATATTAATTATGTACCTACCTATCATAACTTAGATAAACTATATATACTATATAGAAATATATACGAATTAAATGTAGATAATACTAATTACAAACATAAGAACATGAATAGATTGTACAGCGAGCACAATGGCAGATCTAATCAGGGAAGAAATACGGAGAAAATTAATCCAAGATTCTTTGAAGTTTATATAGGTACCAAATTTAATATTTTTCTCAACTGAAAAAAATGCTACCATTTCTTATTTCTCTCGTGTAGCGCTGCCATTTTGAAGTGACATGTGCTTTTACTGTGTTTTAGTCTACAAATACTCTAAATTTGATGTGTAATGATGTGTACGACCATACCACGATGAACACACCCGTTCTCGTTTGATCACGGCAGTTAAGCATCGTCGGGCCGGGGTAGTACTTGAATGGGGGACCGCCTGGGAACTCCCGGTGTCGCGCACTTTTTCGTTATTTACATTTCATAAATTTTCAGAATTGTCAAATTTTCAACTATGCAATCTGGCTTTAGTTTTTGACAACTTCGAAGGGGATTAACGCATGAGCGTAGGCCGCGTTGGGAATAAGTAAGGATCAATATCGGTATCGTTGCATAAGCCATCAACACCACATGCATTTTTTAAAAATTAATTAAAAATCATTATTCCATTCTTCATGAACTCGCCCATTTAAACATTACTTACTTTCTTACATTAGGAAACTTTTGCGCAAATTACGATCCTGTTGTCGCAAAAATGCTGGGCTAAAAGTAGCGCGGCGCTATTACAAACTTTGACGAAGTTATTATGAAACAGGATTCCCATTACACCATACTTTTATTGGACAAAACTTAGTCGGACAAAAGTGACCAAATTTTCTCAAAGTGAGTAAAATTATGTCCGACCAAGCTTTTTGTCCGACTAAAAATTTGAATTTCAAGTGACCAAATTTTGTTGAGGCGACTAGAAATATTAGAAGTTAATGAGTCGTATTTTGCGAAAAATTATTGTAATTGTGGGGATTGTGCTGTTGGTGTGGTAACAAAAAAACATGTCCATAAACTTTATCACATTATTATTTCATCATCATCTGGTCGAGCTTGCTCGGACATGTAGTCTATCACGCCATTCTTCACGGTCCCGCATCAGAGCTGGTAGATCATTATTATTTACTATTCTCTATGTCTATGGAAGTTTACCATTATTATTTCTATAGACTATGATTACACACAGAGAGCCTCAGCGAGCAACTAACTCGTGAACTAAGCGACTCAACTTCGCCACCATACATGTAAAATTCGAAACGTAGATGATTTTTTAACCGGTAACTGTTTTAAATATCTCGAAATAATAATAATTTAACAAAGTTGTTGAAAAAATGAATTGTAAGAAGCATTGTGAAATGAAGACAAAGCTTGTCAAATACTAATATATCTATAGTCTAGATATCATCTTCAAATTGACTTTACATTACATATGTTATCACTAAAAAATAAAAATTAAAAATTAATGCATTAAAAATAAGCATTTACACATTCTTTCAAAAAATGTCTGAAATAAATGCTGTATGCGATAAAACAACATTCGTCGTATTTCGATTTAATTAAAAAAGTACACCAAAGTGTCAAGTCAACAACGATCATTGGAACTACGTTAACGATATACCAAGCGCCTTCAACTGTTCTCGGTATTTCGAAGCGCGGTCATCTAAAAACAAATAACACATCGCAACAATGCTATCACCAATCTAATACGTTTCACCTTTGCTATTCATCGACGTTTCAGAGTTGTACTATACCGGGTCTTATCAAATAAAGTCAACCGGTTCAAATAACAATTTGAAGACTCATTTTCGTACAATTTTACTTTTTTGCGATATTTTGACGAACTCTTAAGTCGTTATCAAACTTTTCATATTCAAGCATACAAAACAAACAGCTATTTGTCTATTTACCTGATTTATCTAAAGGTTTCTACAATACCATTGATAATTCGAAATTGTCTATTGAAGAGTTACAAACAAGGAGCTTTCGAGACATGGTGGGAGTTTTAAAGCCTTAATATGGAAACAAAATCTGGATAAGGTTTACCAGTTTTCGTCTTCTTCTCTTTTTTCACCCCAACTGTCTGCGTATCGCCTACAATCCCAGTCAAGTGCTTGCGTTTATTATTCTGTCTCGAATGATCTATCTTCGGTTGACTCATGCCCGCATTGTACAGGCATATTTTACCGAACGAATTCTTTTCGATCCGCTTCATGTGTTGTTTTAAAACCTCTCGTATTTGCTGACGCTGCTCCTCATCCGAACACTTCCAGATGCTATCGAACACGAAACTTCCGTAGCGATCACATACCAGACTAACAACGGACTCCGTTACTTGATTGATAAGAGAAGCTTTCTTCTTAACAGTAATACAGTCGCTTGCGAGAAAAGCTTGGATGGTGAAGCTACCGTTCGGATGACTGCCAATGGTTATGATTTCATCGCCGGTTAAAGCCAGCAAACTGTCGACAACCTGTCGGGATTTTTTGAACTCCAGACAGTGCTTCAGCAAGCAAGCACCGTGATAATTGACGTCAGACTGCACTAAACTCCGACGATCATCTTTCTCATAATACACATCAAAAGTCATCAAGGACAGAATCAACTTCGCGAATGATTTCTTCGCATCGTCGGGTGGTATATGCAGAGCACCGGAGAGCGCCAAGAGAAATGTCTTCTGTTTGTCTACCATCTTTAATTTGGCTATAGTTTCAGCCCCTCGCACTACACAGCCCATGTGACCGGTTGCTAGGATATCTTCCAAGTGATGGACGAGTTTGTTTATAGCAGGTTCCGCCTGGAATCAAAGAATGTACGTCTTACATGATGAAATCACATACTGGTAATAATCCAGCCTGAGAAAAAGACACTCTGATGCTCTCTCCCACCTGTTCAGCATTATTTAATTGTCTCATGTAACTTTGCGCCAAGAAGTTAGCCAATGGGTGGACGCATAACGACACAAACAATCGATTAAAACACCTCTTTCCCAATTCCCCAACCATTTCTTTGCCGGACGTTTGAACAACAGCTTCTAGCAAATGGGTGCCAACTTCATCCGTCATAACAACCGGTAAACTGTGGAGGGAAAAATATTTACATCATTGACACTGAAATAAAACAGGAATAACGCATGAAATTTCAAATCAAATTTTTGGTCGACCCTGTCAAAACATCGATATATTTATTTCTGGATTTATAATAGTGCACACTAAATGCAGTTATCATCGACCCTTCTGTCCTTGCCATTATATGACAATATGAGTTGTTGGATGGAGCTGAGTTGTCAATCATTTTATGACGTTCCTTTGTTGAAGGGAGCTGAGTTGTCAATCATTTTATGACGTTCCTTTGTTGGAGGGAGCTGAGTTGTCAATCATTTTATGACGTTCCTTTGTTGGAGGGAGCTGAGTTGTCAATCATTTTATGACGTTCCTTTGTTGGAGGGAGCTGAGTTGTCAATCATTTTATGACGTTCCTTTCTTAGGAGGGGAATTAAGTTTTGTATTTACCTTGTATTCACTTCATCTTCATCTTCCTCTTCCACATTATTCACGATACCTGCACGCCCTACTATTAACTCAAACAGCTCCTTCCAATCCTCGTTGCCCTTCGTAACATGCAACAACACCTGCAGTACTGGACTCGCAGTGCGATGACATAGCAACTCACCGAAGTTGTCATCAGATATCACCTTTGTAAACAACTTCTTGAATGCCTTCGCTAAACGTTTAGGCGGTTGAATTGATGTCGATGAACCGTTGGGATCTAAAGCTATAGATAGCATGACGTTGAGTATAGAATGAGGCAAAGCCCAAATAAAAAACATGCTTTTAACATTTTATTGTATTTTTAATATGGAAGAATGTGAAGTTTATTGTAACAAGTAATTCAGTGAGAGTGAAGTTATGTGAATAACTGTTTTTGAACATTTGAAGTTGACAACAAGCATACATGCGTGGCGAGTAATGCTTAATATGAAGCTGTTTGGTGAATCAAGATCACTCGAAGATTTTTTTAGAATTGCTGCTCTATAACTAAAGAAACATTATACTGATAGATTAAAGACAAACTTTTTCGTTTGTGCTTTTTATCGGCTTGCCGACACGAGCGACTTCTTGTGAGTTGATCGGGAACAATAACTCCACCGCACACTTGCGCTATTGTGCTAATCACGTGACTGCCATACACATCGCGCATGTACGCACTCGCGTTGTTTCGAATGACTTTGCACGCCCTACAAAACAGCTTTTGCGTCTCTACATCCTCAAAGTGCATTTGGTTGCATTTGCACAGAGTTTCAATAACGTGACTGGCGAAACGATTAGTGCACAGCGCGTTCAAATCTGGTTGAACGACACACAAGAGCTGACGATATTGTTGGTGCGAGAGTAAAGGTACTATGCGTTCTATTATTTTACTTGTGAGTGTGTGTCGAGTCAGTTGACTGCCATCTGTTTCGATTTGATGGCAAACGTTCCGTAAGAAAGTCTCTTTATGATCGTCATCATCAAATGTGTTTTCCAGAAGCATCTGCTCCACACGCTTGAAGTAATTGATAGTTTCCTCAGATAATCTTCCACCGTGTTTCGCATCTTCTTCTTTTTCTTCGTGTTGCTTCAATTTTTCACTTTTCATTTGTTTGTATTTGTAAGAGAAACTGAAAATATAATAACAACAAAAAACGTAAGGTATCAAACAAAAAAACATTTTGAAATATAAAAGAATTGTTCCACGAAGGAAAACGTTTGTAGACAATGAAATGAAACTTCATCGAGCGATAACATTCAAAATCTCATTGAGCGAGCGGATATATGGGAAGACGGAGCGATAATTTTCCCTATCAATCAACAAAGCATTCATGCCGATTTTACACGGCGCCAAGTAATCAAGATCGAAGTTATCTCCGATATGCATACATTGTCCCTCATCAACCGATAACTCATCAGCGGCCGCGTGGAATATCTCAGCACGAGGTTTGGTAAAACCACACGACGTAGATGTAACAATTGCGTCAAAATACTTCAAAAGATTGGTGTTTTCAAGGATAGTTGGTAACCGTTCATCGAAATTAGACACAACACCCAATTTTACACCCGCTCGCTTCAGATTGGTCAATGTTGTGCTGACGTCGGCAAAAACGTGCCAGTAACGAGCCATTGAAAAGTTACAGTATAAACTCTCAGTGAACTGCCTCATTCTCCATTCATCATAAGAACAAGATATGTTACAGAACACTTCTCTCACAACCAAATGCCAAAATTCTTGATTCGAAACTTTCCCTGCTCCGAAATTTGGATAGATTGCCACGAATTCGGGGTATACTCTTTTGAAACTTTGATCGATAAGTGCAGCTGTATCTTTAGAAAAAGTCAATTTCGAAGATTTGGTTTGTTGTATATCGGTGTTAAAAAATCTACGAGCTTCAGAGATATATATCTCCCCTACAGATGCAGAAGGTTGAATTAATGTGTTGAAAACATCAAACGTGACAGCTTTTATTAATTTCTGCGACATTCCAAAAGGAAGAGATAGCCAATTAAATAAAATCCAAAGTAGCTGAAAAAGTAAATGTGATTTCTGTATACAGGATATTGTACAGTTTGAGAATAGTTGCCTTCAAAATGTCGTTGCAACATAACAAAATAATGCAAAGTTAACTAGCATTTTGATTAACAAAAATAATAGTAATTTAGCAATTTGATCACTGTAAAATCTTTGTATTTTATTCACCGATTGAAAATATAAACAGAGACCTACAAAACATGTCAAAGAAATTAAAACATTTTCTTATAGCCAAAAATATAACAAAACATTTCACAATATCATGATGTAAGCAAATGTTTCCTTTAAAAATATAAAAAATAGGTACAAGTGTGTGAATGTTCTGGGGAGCTCGAATGTAACTCAACAAAACATCAAGTTGTTCTCTCCGTAAGACTGCGTGTGACTCATTAAACACTGAAGAAATCTTCATGGAAATCGTCTCCATCATCAGATCCACTTGAGATGTCATCGCTGGATGTCTGACGTGCGTCAAGAGGAATCACAGTTGGACGCGCATCTGGACCATATGCTTCACATTTCGGGGGTGGAGGGAGACTGTCCCAAATATCATCTAAAGTTGTAAACACATTAGGACTGAAGTTAACTTACTACTGCTATAAATGCCGAGTGCCAACCATATATCTGCACTTATTAATTTTATTTTATAATTTTTTTGATGATTTTTGTGATGTTGTGACAACAAATAAATAAAATAAACTGCATTATCAAACAAGCAAAATCGCATTGAGATGCCAATACAACTTATTGTCAAATCAGTCAAAGAAAAAACCTCACTGTTTGCAAGTTCATCTGAGTCATTATCGGAATCCAGCAATCGATCATAATCTACACCAACATGTGCAACCTAGATAATATCAAACTGAGGTCAAAGTCCACTATTAGTACCTCATTTCCTTAAATAACGCAGGGCAGTACCTTCACTTAAATGCTTTGATAAGTTGGTGAAAGGCTCATTATAAGAAAGGCGTTATTTAGTTAGTTCATGAGTTATCTGAGATTTCAAGCAGTGAACAATGAGTGGATTCTAAACACTGTTAAAGATCCTATCATGAAGTGCCTCAATTGTGAAAATCTGAATTCAAATTTCAAGGTATTTTGTTCATTCGGGATAATGCAGATTTTCGTTGGAGAGTCTCTTTCTTTTGCTGACGGGATGCATGTCATCTGATGTTTACCTTGCATCATCATCATCAACATCAACATCAACATCATCTTCTGATCATTACCTTTGCAAGTGTCTTCAAGAGCCTTGGCCACATAACCTCGCGGTTCAGCTTAGGAAGGGTAATCAAAACCTCCGCACCCTTGATGCAAACCTCGCAGTCCTGAAAAACAACGTTTTTATGGGGGTTACCAGCACCGATACAATGTCATTTAGAGGAGAAAAAATAAATGAATAAGCCTTCTCGTGTGTCAGGTTTAAATTGCTAATGAGGACAGTTAAGTCAAGTTGAAACATATGCATATACTAATTCAGCACTCATACTGAAAATGAAATTACAGAAGACTAGAAATGAATTTGGAGAAACAAATTTTCTTAATAACAAGAAGTAAATTCAATCAGGCAATTAAGTGAATGGATGGCCATAATTATAATTGGCATTTATTGGGTGAGATTTTGTTCAGCATTTGGTTATGGCAAAACCCGAAGACTGTACCAGCTCAAAGAGGGTTATAACAACAGTGAGAGCTTACCTCTGGAATAATTTTACCGTAGAACTCGAAGTCAACTGCATAATCCTTACCATCTAAGTTGGTTCTAAACAAACAAGATTCGTGATATTTAGTGTGCGTTTTGTTTAGGCCTGGTGTACATAGGGTACCCATTTGGGTCAATAAAATCGTACAACTAACAATAATCAAATGACTTTCCCTTTGAATTACATGCTGTTCAGAAAATTTCTGTTTTCTGTGTTGATAAAATATGTTCTTTGCCTTAGAAGTAATGAGTGCTTATTGCTAGTATAGCATATTATACCAAACACTCCCTCTTGATGGATGACAAAGAAAAAGCTATAAAAACATAGAAGTTAAATTTACCACTATGCTATTTATAAATGCTTTATTACTTGAAAGTCATGGACGTTTCACTGAATGTAGTTTCTTCAGTATGCACACCTCGCAAACGAATGGAGAGTGTGACCGTTTCGCAACGCTGGGACCATAAGACTTTCGGTGTAAGGCTAACATGAAATAGATATTATCCTTTACAAAGATAATCATATACAAAAAGGATTGTTGAAATGCACTCAATGGTTGGAAGCTTTAGGAAGTTTTAGGTTTTCTGTCATCATTGAAACACAAGAAAAAAAAATATATTAAAATAACTTCAGAAGGTAACATTTTGTAAGACTTCAAGAAACCAGGAAACAGTAACCAACCCAATATTCGACATCTTTAACTTGGTTACGGCGGAATCATTTTTGATTCTAGGAACAGTAATCCTTTGACTTGATTTTGCATGAAGGAACACTGGTGGAGATGCTATCTGAGCGATCAACGTTTTGAATTTTGATTTGACAACAGTAGAATAACGAAGGCACGCATATCTAAAAATGCCCAAGCAGCAAACATAATAGTGTCATGTTGACATTGCTTTTATCGAAACTCAACATAAAAAAATCATTTGTAATCATTTGATGAGATCACACTACTGTCATGATTCTACCAAACTATCATATCCTAGTCTCAAAAAACAAGTTTAAGGTTTCTTTGGCAATAATAACAAAAAAACAAAACAAACAGAAGACTTTTGCGATGAAAATTTACAATTCGGTCAGTTCAGTTTTATTGCATTTGTGTTTTTAATTTTGTGTTCTTACAATTTCATCTCTTCATGAACATTTTCTTTGTGCAGGTAATTTCGATTGCCTTCATTCCCCGTCACCAGCAGCTGCAACATGTCCAGGATTCTCCCTACCATCTTAAACAAATGAAATCTGGTTATCTCTCTTGGAAATAACCAATCATGATTCAATTTTGTCAACAAATTTCTGATCATACATTATCCCCTTAAGTTTTCAGCAAACGTATGTATAATAACTATACATAATAATATAAAGTAAGTAATTAAGTTATTAATAATAAGTAATTGAGAGTAAGTATTGGTTAAGAATCAAAAGAAATGTTGATAAATGATTCAATTCAAATGATAGTATTTTTATTGAAAAGTTAATTAACTTGTTATGTTAATTTGACCTTCAAATGTTACAAAAAACGAAAACATTTGACGGTTTTTACTATAAAAATTAAAAAACACAAGGACTTGGGTAGTGCTTAGAGCCAGTTACAAAAAAAGCTGTAAGGATTCTGGAATCTCGTCACAAATCAAATTTTTAAAATTGAACTATCTCAGGAGTTTCTAGTTAACTGACCTACTGTTGTTCAAGTTGAACTATCTCAGGAGTTTCTAGTTAACTGACCTACTGTTGTTCAAGTTGAACTATCTCAGGAGTTTCTAGTTAACTGACCTACTGTTGTTCAAGTTGAACTATCTCAGGAGTTTCTAGTTAACTGACCTACTGTTGTTCAAGTAGAACTATCTCAGGAGTTTCTAGTTAACTGACCTACTGTTGTTCAAGTTATAAGAAGGTTACTACTAAACCTTCATTCTTTAAGTATTTTAATCTGAGTCCCATTTTCATAATTTACATCTTGTTCCTTTAAATACTCAACTAAAATATTCAATTAATATACGAACAACAAAGTATATATGAGTTGAAACCTTCAAACAACTTACCTTTTCCATTAGTTTTTTCTTCATCAGCATCAACAACGTCTTAAGACCTCCGGCGTCTCGAAAATACTCTTGATTCCTTTCAAAGAAAAAACACGATTGTTAGCATTTTGAAATACTAAGACAAATTACAGCTTTTTTATGATGTTAATATTCACCATGTATTATACCAGAAATACACATTAGCGCATATGTTGAAAGATTTCTTTCTGGAAATCAGTAAACAAGAGTTTAAACTTTTGTTGTGGAACTGCCTTAAAGTGCAGGAATATCAAAGGAAATGGGTATAAACCTATGATCTCTTGTTCTGAAACAGCTTTAAATTTAAAAGTATTAAAGGACATGGGTTTAAGCTTATGACTTCTTGTTCTGGAACTGCCTTAAAGTTGAAATCCCGAGAGTTAAACATAAGCACTGAATCTTTGGATTGTACCCTGGTATGTTATTTCATTTAATATATGTTATTTTGCAATAATTAAATACTTTCATGGGTTCTAAAAGCTTGCAAAAAACATATGTCACATGGCACATATTTACCTGAACTTATCCAAGACAACTTGAAGAAGGTTGAGCGATTGTACTAAGAATTCCTCATTATCTGTTGTTTCCATGAGTTTCAATATGGCATCTATTCCTCCATCCTGTCTCAAAATTGTACAGCACCTAAAAATATAAATAGAAAAAGAAATACCTTAATACCTTCTGAAACATAGGAGAAACCAGGTTGTATTGTTTTGTTTTTTAGGTAAATGTAAACTGATGATGGAAGCACAGCGTATCAGTAAACAAATTACCTTTCTTATTGTTCAACCCTAAAAGTCATAAAGCTCTACTTCAACTGAAAAATTGAACGCTATAGTAGCATTGTTCAACCAACTCATCATCATCATTTAATGTCCATATGTTCCATGCTAGCATTGGGTAGACGGCGTTTTCAACAAATGATACTCCCCGCAATTGTGTAGGTTTAATCATTTGATGATTTATTGGAGTAGATGTTTTATTCAAACATGTTTTTATTGCCCTTCATCACACGAGGAAAAGAGGAAAAATAAGGCAAGAAGGAATAATTTCGCAAGATAACTCACGCAAGATACCAACTTTGCATTTTAAACTCAAATTTATTTATATAAATATTTATTTAAAATCTCTAAACTTACATTTTGTTGAAGTCTGCAAGAATTGCAACACATCTCAAAGCCAAGGAAGAAATCTAAACAAAGGTGAAAAGAAAACTATACGACTTGACGATGACTACCTTATTAGCTATTTTGACAACTTTACAAATAGCCTCTTTTAATAATTTTTTTAAATAATTTTGATCACCTTAACATTTTTCGAAGCTTTCAACAAGATACAGCATGAGTTGACAAACCCATATTCAAACAAATGCTGTAATAAACTGCAATGAAGAAAACAATGTTAACCAAAGCAACCCAAAATATTTCTGTGTGATTTCAAATATATTATATGCTTTCTCTTGGACTTAACACATTATTTATATATAAATGTGAAACTGCGTTCTTAATGCTTTATTGCGGAAGGTAACTGTTATATTTATGTCAGGTTTGTTTGCTTACCAAAAAAAAAATGATTCCCTTTGGTAACAGAAGTGAGTAATCACAGCCAAATCAAATTAAATTATCAATCATCATCACTTTACAATCACCAATAATACTTTGAGAATTGATGAGCGGATTAAGATTACGTTTTTCGTGCAATCCGCATCACGAGGATTCACATTCAAGGCTAGGAAATATTTCTCACTTACCTTTCATTTTCCCGGCATTCAATCACGATTTCAAGCGTCACAATTTGCAGAGATTCAATTGATGTCTGATAGGAAGACAAAGGAATCGCAAGTAATTTCATTACATTACGGAGCAACTACGAAAAACAGTAATAGCTTTCATGATCCTTACCTTTCTCAAGAGACCCGAAATGATTTTGAAGAGACCATCAGCAATGAGAATGTCACAGTTCCTACAATGCAACATACTGGAAATAAGCGTTTTTACCACCATTTATCAAATATGATCAAAAACAGACCAATCATAAGTTTGAATTTTCAAATTAAATTTAAAAATCATCGAGACAACAGATTTGCAACATAATAACGCTCAATCAGTAAACATGAAGATATTTCACTCGAAACATTGCCTCCATAAATAGAAGACAAGTGAAAATAGTTTTTTTGTTAATATGTTTCCACAATGTTCTAGCAATCACCAAATTTAATTACGATTACACAGCATTTTTATTTTCCGTATATAGATATATACATGATACAAGATATGTATCAAGTAACAAGATTTGTAAGTTGTTTAGATTCTGTTGAAACAAAGATCACCAATCATCAAAGATTCCAGTTATATTATAATAGATTTTAGAGTTGATACAAACCATTTTCCCAAAACAAATAAAAAAGGTTTCAAAAGGGAGTGGTTTTCAAACGAGGTTACTTTCAAAAGAGAGTGGTTTTAAAATAGATTGACATACAAAGAACTTACTGTTCAGATGCTTTCAAGGTGTGATGAAGACATTCCAAAAGGACACTTTGAACATTTTCATTTTCATGTGTTAAAGTGAAGAGCTTTGAAAGTGAATGAACGCAACCACTTTCAACCAGATCATTGTTGCTAACGAAAACAAAAAACACATAAAAGAAATCTTTGCTTTCAAAACCAGCAAATGGTTTGAATTGGCAACCAATATGTTCCCCTACAGCTAAAGTAGTTATATAGAGAATTGACTGTTCTTATGTTGGTTATATCATCTGTATATTTTCTTGTTCTATATATATATAAACATAATGCAAAACGAAATTTTGTTTAAAGTATTATGGTTTTCACAAAGTGACATAAGACGCCATGTTTGCTTAAGTGAAAAATATATTTTACTTTCAACTGATGATGACAAACAGAAAGACACCTCTAGTTCAGTCCACTCAATTGTAAATTCGACACAAGGAAATTGCGAGCAAAAATGATAATTTGTTACAAACTCAAAAAAATAATGACTTACTTCTTGCAATTCATTACAATTTTCTTGATCACATCGGCTTTTTCTAATTGATCTTTGGAATCCTACACACAAAATGGAGCATTTGTTGGCGGTGAAACACTTAGTGTGGAAGTCTTCTAGAGAATGTCTTACAAACCACAATTATGCTTTTATGAACTTACACTTTTTTCAGATAACAAGATAGAAGGTCATACGGGCAATACATTTTTCAATATAATTGAACACAATACCATCAAATTTACCATCAAACTAAAGCAAAGTTGAAACTTGTATTTTTAACACAACTGTACCATGTAAAGGAGAATGGATTCGATCTGACCCCGAAACCAGATAGCTATTATTATTATTATTTATCAATAGGTTGTGTGAATATATGTAACGTGATTGGCTAATCACGAGATAATAGATATCTTATATCATATTTCGGAGTGCAAAGCTCAATATTTTTTCTTGATGGGCTAAAGCAACTATTCCCGGGATTCCTATTGGTTAAAAACAGAGTGCAAGATATGAGACGTGCGAATATTAGAATAATGTAATCGTAAAATCATTGAGTTGTGATGACGTTCATGTTCACGCTTTCAAACCGTGTTATATAAGATATCATATAGACCAGGGGTCGGCAACCTTTCAATGTTGTGGGCCAGTAAAGCAAATTTAAAACCGCCAACGGGCTAGACATACGCGTTTTCCAACATCCATGGAATGAGTGGTCGAAGGGCGAATAAGCGAAAATTTTGGATTTTGGCAACAAAAAGACTTGATAAAAATGCTCTGAAACTGTTGATATATTAAAAAAAGTTTAAAAATAAATAAATTTATTGTTTCAAAGTTATTTGAATATAAAATGTATACAAATTTAATGTTAATGTTGATGTTGTTTGTATTCTTTTGCCAGATTTCCGATGTCAGTTTCAAAAGTGATAGAAGAAATCTGAAAAACGTCATTGAGATGTTCATCAGTTATACGTGTTCGAAGTTTATTCTTTGCAAAGTTCATTTTTAAAAACATCTGTTCACACAAATAAGTGTTGCCGAACATACATGCATTCCTTTTCGCATTATCTCGTAATTTCGGAAATATGGTTGCAGATATATTTTCTTTATAAAACTCTTCCAACGAAGAAGTAGAATGAAATTTTGATCTTAATGTTGTATTATTTTACAGTTCAATTAATTCCATCTGGACATCATTTGGCGCATCAGCGGGATCAACATCGAAAGGTGTTGAGAAAAACAAGAAACCTTGTTTGTGACTTGAAATCGGGAAGCAAACTGCTGTTTAATGTCAACAATAACGTCAACATATT
Source organism: Candelabrum cocksii (assembly GCA_963930725.1). Classification (NCBI taxonomy): domain Eukaryota; kingdom Metazoa; phylum Cnidaria; class Hydrozoa; order Anthoathecata; family Candelabridae; genus Candelabrum; species Candelabrum cocksii. Next base: position 3,042,033 of record OZ005668.1, on the reverse strand, counting down.
TAGATATATTTGAAAGATTGCACTCACCAAGATTGTGAAAATGCGCAAAATTTGAACTACGAAGATGCCATTCCCAAAGTCGTAATTTACATTCAAAAGCAGTGATGCAATCATAAAGAAAATTTATCAGTTGTCCTCGGCCTTGCAATTTTAAATTTAACTTGTTCATATGTGAAGTTATATCGACTAATAATGCCAAATCAGCAATCCACTCAGAATCTTCAAATTCACTCGTGTTCATATCTTTTTGTTGTAAGAATGTCACTATTTCTTTTCTCAAGTCATAAACACATTGCAACATTGAACCATGACTGAGCCATCTCACATCACAGAAGTATACCAAGTCAGGATACTGTGAATTCTCCTGGGCCAATAGTGCCTGGAATTGACGATGATTCAAACCCCTTGCTAATATGAAGTTGACTGTTTTTACAACATCGTCCATAACGTCCAACATATGTTTAAATTTTGATGCTAATACCCTCTGGTGAATTATGCAATGAAGCTTAATGATTTTGTTTGTGAGGCCCAATGTCTCCAAATGTTTCTGCAATAGTGCAACAACCCCTTTTCTTTCTCCTGTCATAGCCGGAGCACCATCAGTTGTTACAGAAATTAATTTTGACAGATCCAAGTTTAAATTTTCCGTACAAGACTGTAACAGAGCCTTCAATATGTATTCACCATGTGTTTTGATGAACATGGGTACAAGCTCAACAAATTCTTCAATGATATCGAAATCTGACGTTACACCACAAATAAACACTGCCAACTGTGCTGTGTCCTTTGCATCAATACTTTCATCGAGCGCTAACGAGTAATAATCAAACTGAGCACACTTTTCTCGAAGTAAGACTTTAACATTGCTCAAAATTGTTTCAATTTTACGCGTTATAGTTCTGGCAGATATACCGATGTTGGAGAAAAGCACACGTTTTTCGGGGCAAACTTCCTTTACAACGGCCATTAAGCATTCTTTGACAAAATCACTAATTACTAATCAGTAAAAGGCTTCAATTTCTTAGCAATAATGGAGCTGACTGCAAATGAAGCTCTTGTATTTGCCTCGGACTCACTGTCCTTTTTTGCAAATAATCCTGATTGTTTTAGTAAATTTGACCACAACTTTTCAACTTTTAGTTTTCGCTCACTCCCAGAGATTTCCTCATATTTACTGTGCAAAGTTTTGTAATAATACGTTTAATAATACTTTCTTTAAAAACCGCTATATTTTTCTGATATATAAAGCAAACTACTGTGCAATAATGCTCAACAAAAAAGTATTTCTCTCTCCAAATCAACTTTTCATCGTTTTGCCATCATAATTTGAGCAGCACTAAGCAGTGAAACTAGCTTTTGAAGTTGCGGTAGACACATGCGCCAATACCGGTGACTTGTATTGTATTGTCGCAAAATGTGTTATCGCAAAAAAAGTGTGCACTGAAGCAATTAAATATTATTCTACCAAGCATAACGTAAATTTACTTATTTATCAAGTTTTACTGAGTCGCGGGCCAGATTAGAACAGCTGGCGGACCGGATCTGGCCCGCGGGCCGTAGGTTGCCAACCCCTGATATAGACCTATTGATAAATATTCAATAATTGATAACTATTGATAAATGACTCGAAAAATATGGCATATTTTTTTTGTTTTTTATGTTTTTCTTAAATAATTAACTCGCCTAAAGGCTTGTTAAATATTTTGAAAAACATAAAAAACTCAAAAAAATATTCGCCATATTTTTCTCGCATCTCGCAATAACTACTACTTATTATTTTAAAATATTTATACAAAGACTTATTTAAAAAGTTCAGTACAAAATAAATTGATCAATGTTTGTCTTGTTGGTAAAAAATAATTAGTTAAAAGTAATCATCAAAATAAAAGTAAAAATTAACAGCATCTTTTTTGGTAGGTATTTATCATTAACAGGTCGCAACCAATTTAAAGTTTAGTGCTCCTTACAGAAATGAGTAAAAAAGGACTTAGGTCTCAATGAAGAGGAACATCTTTTCCTTTCCTTTACTTTATACTTGACAGGAAAAGAAATTTTGAAAAACATTAAATAATAAAAATATATTTCATGATCAATAATCTTATTGTCACTATATATTCTAATCCTTAAACAAAATAACTAAAAATAGTAACCACTAGTAATAAGGAAAGCATTTCTACATATTTGCTCACTTGTGTTTGATAAACGTCAACGCAGAGGTTGGCACAGTTAAACACGCTATTCTAAAGTGAAGAGGAAATAAAATTATTCAGTGACTTTTTTAAGCCATTTTGAACATAAAAACATAGCAATAATAAAAAATATTTTCATCATCAAAAAGTTAATTCAACCAATCAAATTGCATATACATCATCAAAACAAACTTTTTCAACCAATCCAATTGCGCCTTCCAATAAAAGTTTTTGTGGAATTCAAATAAATGTTATCGACACAAACACTGAGAGTATTATAGTAAAAGAGTATATGTGTTTGATTTTTTTATTGTAGCAAAGATTGATTTTGTTTAACAAATTAATTTAATTTAAACAATTTTAGTATCAATCTCAGCATGAATTATTGTAAATATTAAAATAAAGTTAATTTCTTCTAAAACATTAACATTGACATATACACAATCATAGCGCAAGAATGCATTGAGGTGAAATTATATTTCGTGTGTAAACAAAAGTCTAGTATGTGCAGCAGTTTTTGTAAACCACCAAACAAGCATGAAATTAAATTGTTTAATATAATTTTTGTATGTAAAAAAACCCACGAAAACACGTTTAAAACACGAAAAATGTCTAAGAATTGTTTTCCTTTTTTCAAGTTAGGCTAAATATTATTATTCTGGCTGAATTAAATTCCTCGCTTTACAATAATTACAAAAATATAAATAAAACATCAAACAAGCTCACCTTCTTTATGTTATCGTCATTCAAAGCATAAGGGAACATCTCCTGAATATGAAAAACAAACAGAAATGAAACATGTGAAACACTGAATCTCCTTTGGCCTACATTCGTGGGTCAGCCAACTTCAAAGTTGTAAAAAAACATATTTTGTATAGTAAAACAATATACTACTCGACACCAGATACCTAGGTAGTAGGTTTCATCCAAATCGGTCCCCTGGTACAAACAAACTTACAAACAAAAAAACTCAACTGTGATTCCATTTCAAAGTAGGACGGTCATGACACCTTCAAATTTTGCTCAACTTCACATCATTTGTACATAATATTGAGACTAACAAAACCGCAAAATATTACCTCCCAATTCCAACTGGTCCAAAGTCATCGCAATTTAAAATTTGTCTAAAATGATATTTTTGTCCTACTTTTATAGGGAATTAACCGCTAGTAAATGAGGAGTTTAAACAGCCAACTGATCTATCTACTCCATGAAGTCTGCCATGTGCAAAATAGAAAAAGTAAAACCAAAAATGTCCTTTGGTGAGCCATGGTTATGGAAGAGTGGACAATTGAGTGTTGTCATCCACAGGCGTGAATACCATTGCTAGAAGTTGTGTCAATGGTTTAGATTTAAATTTTCTAGCCTCAACAATATGTACAAATCATGTGAATTCAAGCAAAATCTGAAGGGTTGGGTGCCAAAATGATATTCTTGTCCTACTTTTATATGGAATTACCCTTAAATTATTATAGCTTTTCATGCACAAAATCAAATATGAAACCAAATATAGTTTTTATGGATTTTCTTACCCTACAGATTTAATCTAGCAAACATGTACTCAATCCCCATTAAAGGACTGAAGTCTAGTTTATTTTATCTCATAAAATAAAAGGATTCGATATGAGACTTGCCATCTTACACACAATAATTCCATCCCTGAAAATGTTATCCTCACCAGTATGCATTGTTCAGAAGGTTTCGCTGCTCCACGAGCGACGAGCTCATGAGCGATATTCCGTGAAGAGTCGTAGAGGTCAACATGGTAGCAGATTGTATCTGTAACATACTTGGAAGCTTCTGTGCTGCGTACCTATGTGAAATAAAAATAATTATAAAACCTGTCTGTTAGGAGACAGTGAATATTAAAATGACATCGTTTTATCAAGTTGAACTGCTGGTGTGAACAGAAACCAATAGAAGCTCTACGTGTACATTTTCCATTTAAAAAAATGACTTACCTTCAGAGTTAGGAGCTTGTCGTGAATCACATCAAACATGGAATCGATATCACTTTGTTGCCAATCTGTACCTAGTAAAATGGTTTACTACAAATAGAATTTTGAGAGGAAAAAACGTTTAAAAAGATTACATAATTTTCTTTTAAAATTTAAAATCTTTATTCCATAAATCTTGTTAATCTCATACTTCTTCTCTCTGAACCTTAAACTCAATCTATAGGGGTACACACAAGACCAGAACAAATTCCTTTGAGAAAACATCTACAAAGGGCATAACCACTCAAATTCCATGAGAACGATATTGTGGCTTACCATGAGGAGCAATGTCTACACAGCAGCATTGTATAGCTTGAAACTCTGCCTAAAACAAAACGGTGAATCAATTTAAAATGGACTTTCAAGAAAAGAATACCGTCTGTATCCAGATATTTCAAGAAGAACATGTTGTGAAGTTGTCATGTAAAAATCAAAGTTTCGTCCACTTTTAATTTCGCTATCGCATAATTCAACAAAAAAAATTTTGTTTAAATTTTGTGGGAAAAAACTCTGCAATATGTAAATCATTTGAAAATGTTCAATAAAAGTAAAAGTTGTATCTAAAATCTTTTACAAGACTGGAAATAAACCCACGTCCGTCACATTCATCAGTTTTAACAATCGTTGCAATTGAGCAACTTGCATAGTTTTTCTTTAAAATGATAAAGCTTCTTGCATTTAATTATTTCTCACATTTAAAATATCTGGCCAGGCTGGTGCAACTCGCTTTTGAGGCAACCATTCTTGTTCTCCATGGTCGATGAAAAAGACATTGTATTCACCAGTATTGTTAACTCCACATATTCTTGCACGGTACCATCTACAAAATAATGAACAAAATTCTTCAAATAAATGTTATCATCCTAGCCCCATAATGTAAAATTGAATCGGGTGCTACAGACTTTTGCAGCAAGAACAACATTCTCATTCATTAAGAATTCATCAAAGAAATTTAAATACTATTAAGCCCCTTTCTACTTTCAACATGCACAAGGTATATACATTGTATACATATATACATATACATCACTCGTCACTTCACACTTATTTCACTTTCATTTCACAAAAATGAATCAAGAGTTTAAGAAACATAAAGAGACCATCTTCCAGTGACCTAGAGTGATTTATTTCATCACACATACGAGCTAGTAACTTCCAATACCTCTTATCCTCTGTAAACTGAGCCACACATATATAACCGACAGGAAAATTTGACTCCGTTACGCTTTCTTCAACCTTAGTTACAGACATGGTAGCATCGATTTTATCGTCCAACTTGTCGATTCTAAAAAGCATAATAAATTGTTTATAACAAGTGACATCTGCAACTATTTCTGTTTTAAACCACTTCATTGTGTTGGTTAGAAGCTGAACTTCAAGTATCATTTTAGCAATTCCTGAAGTTCATTACAGTTTCAGTTCCAGTTTTAAAACCAAGAAAAATAACATGAATATAGAAGAAAAAAGAAAACTCAATTTCAAATACATTTGAAAATGTTTTACTTTAACTTAAATAAACAAAATCTACTTTATTGTATTAAAGAGTCAGGAATGTATGTTCTGGTTTGCAGGCCAGACGATTGTAGACCATATATATATTCAGAATAAGGCGGGCACCCAAGGTGAGTGTCATAGAGGGATATAAAAAATTTGTCCATGGTGGTGGGTGGTGTTTACGATCCTGTCATTTAGCTTTTGTGATCCTGTAAATGTCAAGGCACAAATTTAGAAATTGAGAACTTTTAAAATTCATTCATGGAGTGTTCTAGAAATAATGGTTTACCATAAAAATGGCACTTGCTAGGTAACAAACTATGTTTATTTTAATAATTCAAAAATTTATTTAATTGATATTTATTGAATCCGGATGTAAATAAAATTAAACTTTGGGAAATAATAATTTATAGATATTCTAAAACACGGGGAATGCATGGTGGACGAGTGGGTGGTTCATTCTAAAACACGGGGAATGCATGGTGGACGAGTGGGTGGTTCATTCTAAAACACGGGGAATGCATGGTGGACGAGTGGGTGGTTCATTCTAAAACACGGGGAATGCATGGTGGACGAGTGGGTAGTTCATTCTAAAACACGGAGAATGCATGGTGGACGAGTGGGTGGTTCATTCTAAAGCTCAAACTGCAACTTACTTATCAACATTCTCTGCGCGTTGCACAAAAAACAGATGAGGGTTGATGACCGCTGACACATACACTTCTTCAAACACCTCGTCTTCCAAATATGCTGACTCATGCTCGATCATCGATATTGGCAGACTAGAATCACAAGATTTTGAATAAATACCACACTTTGTTGAAGGACTAAGCAGTAAACAACCCAATGTTAAAGAGTTGTTTATGAAATACCCATAGTTAATGTCAAGCTTCACTCACGGAAAGTTTAACTTGAACACAAAAGGTAAAGAGTTCTGTCCTTGAAGTTGCTTTGCTCTTTAAACATAGCTGTACTGACATTCATTGTTTTTATGATTTAAAAAAGCTTTCTTTTTTAAGCATTATTTTTGCGGAGACATTTATTGTTTATTGAATCATAGTGAATGTCAAAAAGCAGGAATTTAATTCAGCCATGAACTACATACTTCTTTTTGTTTGATTGTGTGTTGACTGTGTAACCCTGTGCTTCACACAATAGAGCACGTAGATTCACAATGTGCTAAACGGAAGAGCAATTTTAAAAAAATATATAAAAAGGAAACATTAACATTACAAAATGAAATAGTTTTGACAAAAGAGTGAATTGTTTTTATGTGAAATGATAAACAACTGTTCAGTTTTGAAAAATGGTTAACTTTCAGATTTTTTTTGTTTGCTCTCTTGCAGTCCAATTAAAGAAAATAAAATTAAATAAGTACGCCATATTTTTATTCACATAATTTTAGTTTTAATTGATTTTCGAGCAAAAAGGAGAATGGTCGGGAATTACTTAGCAATTTGAGCCAAAATTACAATGAATACATCAACCACCAATAATAAAATGCATGCATGTGAGGTCTTCAAGAGGACAAGTAGATGTTTCAACGTACAAACGTCCTACCATTTTGTTTATCTCTGCAAAACCTTCATTGATCAAGCCTCGTCCGACATCAACAGAATATGTTTTTGTTTGTACACCACTCAACAACTCTTTTTTAACTAACGGATCCAACCACATAGTATTACGCAAACTAAACCAAAACAACATTGATATGGATTAAGGTAAACTAGGTTATTTAATCATTTAAGGAGACTGCGAAAAAGATGCATGAGAAAGATGAAAAATGCAATAATAATTTTTCGTCAGCAATATTGTTACTTAATAAATAGTAAAAGAAACCAACATTCTTTCAATTTTATTATTTTAGAGGGGAAATACCGTTCTCTCGACTACCTGAATTGTATTCTTCCTTCCAATGTTTCTCCATGAACTTTCTTTTCCATTGCTAACGATGCCTGAGAACAACAGTAAATGGATACTGACACCAGTAGGAGTCTTACGTGCAGATTTTGGATCTGCAGAATAACATTTTAACAAGTATATCAGTATTTGGTTCACACAGAGAGAAAGGTCTCTATTTTTCATGAATAAAAAGTTTAGTCTATTAGAAAGATTGATGCTGTCTAGATAGTTGACTATAATATATCAAAAGAATACTCGTAAAACACACGGAAAACACAATTTTTACCTCGTACGTCCAATGTGTGGCTTTGTCCACAGGTTTCACACAGCTTGCAATGATTTCTATCGCCTACGTGAAATCAGCAATATCTATTTAATTATCTCACCCAACCTTAATCATAATACATCTTGTGGAAAACCAGTACTAGCTTAAATTTAGCTCTCAAAATGTGGCGATCAAAAACAAACTTTAGTTCTCAAAGTACGGCAATGAAAAACCAACTTTAGCGTTCACAATTCAGCAATCCCATCAAATATCAGATTAAACTAGTTCAGCATTAAATCGTGCTATTGAGAAAATCCTCCTTATTTTTATAATTTTATTTTCCCACCTGTATAAGAAAATAAGAATGCAACACAAAAGTTACTGTATAAGATGGCAAAATTTGGATATTTTTATATAGCTCATTGAGATTATTTCAAAAGTTATATTGCTAGAATGTATTGCCGGTTCCATGTTTCAAATGTAGTGACTGCACTCTTTAACATTAGTAAAAAGAAAAGTCGTTCTTCAACATCTTCAATATCTTCAGCTTCTGTTTAGTTTGTTTGTCTTTATATCAGACAGTTTTTCTTATTTATTGAACTAGCACATCGGTTTAAAATCTAAGACATTTCATTTCAAAGCTAGTTTAAATTTAATTGCTCTCTCAAGTTGAGATTTTATGTATCAATACATACCGAATTTCATTGACTTCCAGATGAAAGATATAAATTTTGAACCATTTACAACGGTTTGTTCGAACAAGTTATACTTTAATGAATTTTTTTCTTTTACAGCATGTGACCTTGCTTATTAACAAGTCAAACCTAGGTTACTTTGTGGATGAAATAGCACGAATATCTACGAATAATTAGGAATATTATTTCATTGGCATACCAACCTGATGAGGGATTGATTTCAAATGATCTGGACAAACAAGAAGATCACCATATTGTGCAGTGAAAGTCATCCCGCTATCTACACCAAAAACCTACAACACACATATATATATCAACAATGTATAGCCAATAAAAAGACAACAGAATTATAACTACAATTCAGAACCAGAAAAATATTAAGCTGTGAAAATCAATAGCCATCAATTATTTTTGAGATAAATACATCAAAGATTAATTAAAAATACTCTTTTACGCCACGGAAGTTATCTACTCACTTTCAACTTCTTTGGTTTTTCCAACTCTTTCGTCAAAACCTTTTCCACTCTAACCCTGTAAATGATGATAATATAAAGGTGTCGAAGATGCTGCATTTCTTCACTGCATATAACTGTATAACAGTAAAACTAGTATTATATATATTAGGAAATCCACCTGACCATATTTTTACACCAACAAATTAAATAATATGGAATGTCATAATTTATCTTGTTCCAACGGATAATTTTTACTTTTTAAACCTACATGTTGCTACAAAAGTTCTCCCAACAATTTTACTTGTTGCGCTATCAACTAAATCAACTAAAACAATCTGACGAAGTACAAAGTGCTATTGTGAGAATAAAATCAAAACCCTCCAAATAGTTATATAGCAAAAAGAAGGATTTGCAAGAAAGTCGGATATTGACAAAATCGATTTCCCAGTTATAATTCCAACCATAATTAATTGTAATAAAATGTTTTCATTCTATAATAACTTCTACTGCTATTCAATTAATTTTATAATTACACCCATTTGAGTAATGTTAAAGTAAGAGGGCATAAAAAACATGTAAACAAAATAAACAAGCTTCATACTAAACATTCACAAAGACAATTCAGAGATAAAAAGTGTAAGGTTGAAACCTTAATGTCTGTTAATTTAACATAAATTTATCTGGGTATGCACCTTTGATATCCTTGTGTAGTATGAACCACACAAATATCGTATTTCTCAACACTGGAGCATGGTTGTTTAACGGCCCGTTCAGCAAAGTGCAACTGGATCTCCATGGATAACCGCACGTACTGGGTTGTGTCGTACGTTGTTGCTTCCTTGTCAAAGGGTAGCGTGTGTTCAAGAATGCGACCCCAAAATGTTGAAGCATTAACTACGTCAAGGACTTTCACCTTAAAAGGTTTAAAGTGGTGTCAAGGTATAAATTTCATTATAAAGGTGATGACGATATATAGAAATAACTCAGCTTGTTTAAAATACCATTATATTTATGCTGATGTCAGTGATGAACACAGGTTCTAGCTCCTACTTTCCTACCAGGAATGTTCTTAATAAGAAAAGCATTTTTGATAATCCAGCTCACAAAATAAGTGAAACAGTGGTGAGGCTCACATTGGAAGTTTGCATAAATTTTGCCTTGCTTCAAAAGACATGGTTATAGACAAGACAATTACAGTGAAATACTGTAAAACTAGAACATTTTTATTTTTAGATTGTGTGTTTGAAATCTTTTTGTATTATTTCACGTTCGTAAAGCACACATTTTGTCGAATGGTCAGATTCCCCGTTAGCTTTTATTGCCATGACAACTGTGTCTGTCTAGTCTAAGTAGGAAATTGTGAGTTGTCTATTTGTGCGTAATTCAACCAAAATGTCACCTTCACAAAACCAGTTGACGGACACAGCTCAAGCAAATCTCGATGTGGAAATATTTTGTGGCGTTCATTGCAGTCCTCCATATCACTAAAAAATAAAAACTTGTTTCAATGCAAAACAATATCATGTGTAAAAATTACTAAAGCAATGACATGACGAGAAGATAAAAGCATGACTTTGCTAAAGATATGCTGCTTTTGATATTTACATCTTAGTCTCTACACTACTTCTATCACGTTTCTTAGAATAAATGCAAACGTATTGACTCCAATAATAATCGCTTACCTGCAGTAACCATACAGTTTTAGGTGTGGACATAAATCAGAAAATTCATTCTGAGCTTCTTTAATCTAAAAAGCAGATTCACTTTTTACATTTGTGATTTATTAAAATAAGATATTAGAAGGAAATAAATCACACCATTCTCGTAAACAAACAAAAAAACAATTCTGACAGCAATAAGTCAGAATTAACCGTATATCATATAGTCAACATGTATGAATTTCTTTACATCTCTTGAAGCGAGTGCTAACGATTGCAGTTCTTCTGATATATACTGTCCAGATTGTCTGAGTAGCTTGACAAGAGAAGTTGAATGACGCATCCCGTTATCCTGCTCGGTGATGAAGATGTAACTGTAAACTTCAGTCTTCGTGGTAGCATTCTCCTGAACCAAAAAAAATATTACCTAAGGTGGAACATACTCAGGCTTTCATTCTTATTTAAATCAGCAAATCAAATAACTAGCATTGTTACATGTTAACAGCGCTATAATTTATCAACGTAAGTTCCAGTTTTTACTGTCAAAGTTATATTTGAAACAATTTAAATTTGTTAGGGAATTAAAATGCAGCCGACAAGAGGATCTGACAGAACTAATACAGAAGAACTATGCTGCAACTCGATAGAAGAAAGAAGATGTTACAATAAATCACCAAAGAAAACCTTAACGTCTTTCATCATGACAACTCAGGCATACACCAGGATCATAGCTATTGTTGCAAACTACATCACTAAACAACAGCCATCACTTGTTTTTTTTATGGTCATTCTAATGAATGTGAATGTACATCCTTCACTGCATGGATCAGACGCATTTTTATTGAATTTATAGTTTGTGTTTGATTAACCAGTAACTATGAGCCAGTTAAGCAAATATCAATGCAAAATGAAGTTAAAAGAATGTCTTGAATTGAGAATTAGAGCGTGCGTCACTCGCCTGGTCTTCCTGACCCAGTCTGAACAAGCGGCAACAATTCTATCAATAGCATGAGTTTTGAAATCGCAACTAACTGCTTAGCGTGTGTTATTATTAGCAATCAGTGGTGTACAGACATGGTCGCCCGACGGTACGGGATGACCTGCTTTTATGACGGGCGACTGGAAACATTTTTTTCCGTAGTCGAGTCGCCCTATTGGGCGACTATGTTTTCCCAACCTATCCTATCATGTTATAGTTTGTTTGCTAGCTTTTCCTATGATTTTATTTGTAATATATTGCAACATGTATAAAAAAGAAAGGATTTATTGTGTCAGTTAATGTTACGTGCAATTCGATGGTGCGCCAATGTCAAGACGGCAGACTTCAAAACATTTAATCGCTAGCCTGTCTGATTTATCTCACTCTTTCTTTTTTTCTTTTTTTATATATATGGAAAATCTTTTGGTCGATAGGTTTAGGCTAGTTTTCTATATGACACCAGACAGCCGTTTTTGTTGTTCATCATCATTTTGATACAGAAACGAAACAAATAAGAACCGGGGGTTTTCAGTAAAACTTATTTTTATTGTATGCAAAACAACGCAACCCAACGCAAAAATTACTCTGAAGTATAACACTTTCTAGATGAAACTTTTTTTTTCTAGATGTATTTTGCACAATAAATAATTAAAAACATAGGATATAACAAAAACAAATTATTATTTTTTCCTTCCGAGTGTTGTTGTTGAGATAGAGAAATATCCAGAAGATATTTGAATGGACAATGACGTATAAAGACAATGCAGAATGTGGCTTTTTTTCTTCAACTAGATTTGTGGTTTAATATTTTTTCTTCCATCGAATGCAGCATAATTCTTAGTTTCCAAGTTGAATGGAACTTTTAAACAACCTGTAGCGTGTAGCGTCTAGAAACTGACGATTGCAGTCTCTTAATTGAAGATATTTGAATGCCTGTACAATGCAGAATGGTGGCTTTTTCTTCAACTAATTTCTTTCATCATAAGTGTTTGATATTTTTTCTTCCATTGAATGCAGCATAATTCTTAGTTTCTAAGTTGAATGGAACATTTAAAACACCTGTAGCATCGCGTGTAAATGTGTCTGGTGGTTCTCTTTGAAAATCGTCATCTAATTATAAATGTTATGCATACACTCATTATCCAGTGGCGTAACATAAGGCTTTTTTGCGCGGACAAATGAAAAATTAATATTTTACCTTCTCACTCATCCGACGGGACGGAATGGAAAAAGAGGTGCAACAATTTTTTAATTTGCATTACGCAAGATTTAAACTTATTTTAATTTTCTAATCTAAACAAAGACTATTTTGAATATGATATAAAAAAGGTATTTTATATTATCCAAAAGCTTTTAAAACAACGCCATTTTGAATAACTGCGCGAATCATAACTACATGACCGACAGACATGTTTACACGCAATGCCACAGATTGTTTAAAAGTTCCATTCAACTTAGAGACAAACAAATGCAGAAGAACTATGCTGCATTTGATGGAAGAAAAAAAGATCAAACCGCAAAGAAACGTTCAGTTTTGTTCACAAAAATCACTTTAGCAAAACTAATAAACATGCAGAAAACCCTTCAAAGAAGAAAATAAATATGACTGTTCAGTTTTCTTCAACCCTTTTAAAGGGAAACTAATTCCTAATTTCAAAGAAATAGCTATCACTGAAAAAGTCGTTCTATTATATTTATCAAATGTTTCCAGCAAAAACATTATATTGCATATGTAACACAACTATAGCAATTTGTGTTAATTAATAAGTATTTACTAATTAACACGTTTTTAAATTTCGCTATACAAGGTTCCTATTTTAGTATTTTTTCCTCACAAATTTTTAGGAGAGCTCAATCATCAACACTTATGATAAATTTATGCAGAATGTATTAATTATGTACAAAAGGCGTGCAACAAAGATCACTGTTTGACGTAAATTAACTGTTAAGTTTAACCAATGCGATAAAACAATTTGCACGTGAAATGTCCTGTAAGTGAAGGAAAAATATCCAAAACAGAACACAAAACAAATAAAAATCAACATTTATAAAGCGTTTGGAAGATTTTTTTTGGGGGGGCGCCAGAGTTTGGGCGCCAATACCGCACTCGCGGTATCAAAATCTCACTGGATACGTCGCTTTAACATAGTTTATATCGGGCTGTAAAAAAACTCACCCAAAAGAAAACAGCAACGAAAGAAAGCTACGCGATAATACTATAATGTCTAGAATACGAAAACAGAAGCTAACGTATGTTTTCTAGTATTTTTAAAAAATGGCGCAGGGCGACTAAAAGTTTCGTTGGGCGACCAAGATTGGTAAAGTGGCACTTTTCAATCGCCCGTCAGGGCGACCTACCAAAACAAGGTCTGTACACCACTGGCAATAGTATTGACAACTTGATACGGATCATTGAAAATTTATTTCAGGATAGAGAAGTATTTTGGTCTTTACTAATAAGCAACAACATTTTTAAAAAATCCCGCAGATCAGATTTTTTAAAAAAGAAGCTTTCCAATTTCTTGTGAAATAAAAAATGAAAATTGAAATTTTTTCTTTCCACGAAATGTATTTAGAAAAAATAATAATAACAAGAAAATTGTGCATACTTTATTATTTTCCAAGAAAATAGTTTCTTTAAAATTTGTATAAATTCTGTATTTGCAATATTGAGCTTCATAAAATAAAATTATAAAATGAAAACGAAACTTTGAGCAGAAAGCAGTAACAAACAAAGCAATTTTTACTTGAGCAAAACAGGCAAGTTTATAATTACACACTTTCCTTGCAATTCTAAATATGTAACATCTATTTTGCAACCAACCTACTTTTTCTCTCATTAACTTTTTCTTTCCACATAACTTCACACCATCTCATGACACGATGCAACATAACTATTCTAACAACATTTATTGACTAACACTTAATATATTTACAGTTTTGTTCGTCATCATTCTTGAAAATTAGTTTTTATAAATCAAAACACAAAAAAAGTATTGCTATTCTTAAAATGTTATGTGAATTGTGCTATTTCGTTCAATGTTTTTGCCCAATAAACTTTGAGATTCAAACAGACCAACTGGACAGAAAATAATTATATAAACAGAAAATCACGCAGAAAAAAAGAACTTCGTTTAAGTTTTTGATAATTTTTGAGATATTCGGAGCGTTTAGTGTTCAGTACAAAATATGCGGAAAATTAAACAAAATAAATGTGATATAATCGAGGCGTGCAAATAGTTGCAGGAAATTCATTTGTGTGTGTGGAGACGTGCGCGTGCGATAGCACACCTCATTATGAGAAAGCCGGAATATATTCCGATGTAAATCCAATATTGGTCAGTGGTCTAAGCATTGCACTTAGAAACAAGAGGTACATGGTTTAAATCTTATAGTTAGGTCGTATTCTGGAAGATAGATAATTGTACATTTTGTTTAAAAATTTTGTTTATATATCCATATGTGTACAGACACACGCTTCTCTATCATAGAAATAATGGGTGCAATTCACATGGGGCATTACGATTTGGATAAAACTTAGCTTATAGCTAGGTTTTTTGTAAGGAGCGTAGTTTTTGAAAATTTGAAGAACCCTATGGAAATATTTAGCTTTTGACAACTTTGGAACGGATGGTGACGGGCCCATAAACAATTACGCAAGTCACGAATAAAAAAATAAAACTCACATTTTCTCTGAGTGTGTCAAGCAAACAATTCAATCGATTTCCGAAATCACTCTTCTTCTGACAGAAATCATAATGAATAATGAACGCAGCGTTCTTTATATCAGCTTGTAAAACAGCTTTGTCACTTAAAACTAAAATCAATCAGGTATTAAATAAAAACACAGGTTCATATATATATATAAACTAATTAAACAAAAAAGACATTAAGGATATAACCAAATAAAATAATGAAACAAATTAGTATAATATATAATAATACAACGATTGTTAATGGTTGATCTCCAACATTGGAACCAGCAGGATTTATACAGTTTATGTTTCAAATGATATATATATGTTTAATAACAATTAAAGAAACAAGATGGTTTTTTAACGGAGACAAAGCAATACTCTGAGTTCCTTATGGATATTTTACTTAGTTATATAAACAAAGAAATGGTAAAAATATTGTAGAACCGATAAAATAGTCAACTACTTACGCACCAAGATCGTGTAATACATGTATAGTATATGCAAGTTCAAGTATATACAAGTTAAACCTTACTGAGGATGTTGTGTTTGTTGTGCATAGACTCATTCCACATTAACCGTGCATCACTGATTTGAGCTGGCGACATGAACTCTGTAATAACGTTTGCTGCGTAACCACAACACATTAGCGAGTCGCACAAACTGTCTGCATTATTTGCAGAGATTGTGAAAATAATTGTGCTTTTACCGGCTGCTTCCATCTCTATGAACCCTTGGAAATCAAGTACAAAATCTACTATTTAAACCGTGAAACCAGTAAAGCAACATGACAATAAATGGGTATAAGAAATGTTTAAAAAGTTGAGTAGAGATTAAAATGGAAAAAGAATACATATCCGCTTGATAGAAATGGGTTAACACCAAGAAAATGGCTTAAAGTATTTTCAAAACAAGATAAACTAACCAACAACCAAATCAAAACGTTGACTGGAGTCGCATATCTCCACGACTAAAGGTACATTTGCAAACAACGACGCTTCGATTCGATTATCGATGATCACTAAGGGGTCAGTAAGATAACTCTCCATGAACGAACGCAATCCATTTGTCCATTTCATACCCACAACAACAATCTGTTGCATTGATTCTGTCCGTTGTGTTTCTTTCAAAGAGTGGGCAAACAGCCTCATAATTAACTTAATCTCCGCCGTAAAGTTCTCCACCAAAATGTCTGCGTTATCAAACACAATGTGACACAACCTCTTTAAGTTTGTGTACGAGTTATTCAGCGCATGGTTCAAAGCTGGCGCTGTCGTGATGAGTATCTCGCAGCCGTTGATCAGCCTAATGTTGCGTTCCTCTATATGGTCCATTCCACCATAAAAAACGTCAACCCGAATCTTTTTCTTGTAGTAACAACCAAATTTCTCGCATACGTCATAAACATGCCTGGCTTCCATCCAATCAGCCGCACAGATAATAAAATATGGCTATAAAGGTGAGAAAACATACATTGAAAGCAACAATCTTATTTTTGATACTTACAAGAATCTAATCGGTTTTCATTTTCTTTTCAATAATTTAAAGGTTAACAGTTCTCAAAAGTACAGTCCAAAATTGTGGAGCAATATAACATAATAAATAAATGAAATTTAATTTTTTTGAAAACAAAATCGGATGCACACATTCTGAGAAATATGTATTCAACCATGTGTTTTTCTAACAAACAATTTTCCGAAAGAATCTGCACCAATAAGAAATGAACTGATTGACATTTCCAATTTTTATTTCAATACAAGTGTTCTTCTCTTTTCGTAAAAGTGATAACAATGGAGTTTTGTTTCATTGATGTGATTTGTTAATGCACTTTTGAGAACTGTTATTTATTGCTAACCTAATTTAAATTGTGTTTTTACCATTACTTCATTGCACACATTACAAATGGTTCAAAAGCAAACAGTTAAAAGAAGTTTAGAATAAAGAGAATACATACGCCATTTCCTTTACCCAAAGCTTTATATTTTTCTTCATTTTCGACTAGACTTTTCATGATTGGGACAATATACGAGATGGTTTTTGATATGTGGCATTCTCTTGAGTCTGTGATCCCTACCAAATGTCGAAACGCCATGAGAGCCGGGAAAACGTGAGATTGAAATGAAGTCGGTTTATCAGTCGCAAATCCTCTTAAAGCTTGTTTTAGTTGCGTCGGCAGGTGTAATTCTGATAGCAGTTTGAAAGGTTCACGCTTTAATTTTCCATACACAAGCGTGTTATCATTTTTAGCGGGGAGAAAATGTTTGTTGTCGCCAATCAAAAGAGTCTTTAGTATTAGAGAATCATTGTGAGTGGTCACTTTTGAGACTGGATCAACAAACAAGAATGGTTGTGTGGCTGACGAAGACATATCAATTGGTAATGTTTCTGGCTGTGTAATTTCATTATTAAGATTTGGTTCAGTAGCCAATGGTTGGGAAAGCTCTGCATTCAAGTCACTGTCGGAACATCCCTCAAAAGACGATTTTGAACTGAGAGATTCTGTTATTTCCTTATATTTTTTTACTAATGGTATTGTTTTTCTTTTTTTTGGCAGAAGTTGCATTGGTTGAACTAATTTGCTACCACAATCCAGCAGTTTTGACAAGGCTTCACAATCCTTGATTGACGTTTCCCTCGTCTTCTTCAATTGTTCTTCCCTATTGTTATTCTCTGTGTCATGGTCACAGATGTTCATCTCCGGAGTTGGTGAATGTTTGGCTTTCTCATTGTTATATTGAAATACGGCATAGTTATTTGTAATGAGCAAATCGTTCACAGAAACCCATGATACTCCATCGTCATAGTACAGTATCACATTTTTAAAACCATCTACACCATCTGTCACAATTTCCACGGCAGTCTTTCTATCTGCAAGTTTTTCAAGAAAACCATTAAGTAAGAATTTATAACATATAGTGTACAGTAATATATATGAAAAAATCATTATTATTGACATCTGACATCTGGTCATTATAATTGACCTCAATCTGGCCATTATTATTGAATTCATTCTGGTCAGTATTATTCATTTTTTTTGCATCAAACCAGCTTGATTTTAAATCTGCTGAAGTACAAACTACATTTCTATCTTTCTAAATCTGTTTTCGTGTATTGCTTACAATTAATCTTGTTCTCAAAATGTAAAGATTAAATAACTGTTCTTAGTTTGCTATTTTCTTAAAGAAATAGGAAGGAATTTCAGTCTCATTTTTAAAAGAGAAATTATTATCTATTGTATTATATATCTCTGAATTTGTTAAAACCATTGATTCAAACTGATAGCTGAAAACGAAAACCTACTCGTAAGCAAATCTTCGACAAATCGCATAGCTGCAACATTCCAATGTTGTGTGTTTCTAAAAATAATTTGACACAGATTTACGATTTTAAAGGGACTACATAAAGCTCCACAGGTAGGAGGTGATCCCTTACCTTACAGTTAAAGGAATTTCTAAACCTCACAACATGCTGTTATTATATTGTTAAAATGTAAATTCAGAATCTGAATTTAATAAAAAATTTGTTAAAAAAGGTTTGTGTTTGTTTTTTATGTTGCTTCCTTCCCTGAAAAATCTCTAAAAACTCACTCTAAAAGCGATCTAAGAGTATATATCTTTTTAAAGTTATAAAAATGCATAAGATAAAGCATTGTTTAAGGTGTTCCTTTAGTTAATCTAATTATTTAACATAATTAGCATAATAAATAATTTTTGCCTAAAGAAGAAGAGTTTTAGGTTATGCAAATAATATAATTGACGTAAAACTAAATACTACTAAATATCAATTTTTTATTATGCAACTATATTTAAAAGAAGATAATAAGACCTCGATTGTAATGCCATTGTTTGTTTCAAAATATGCACTCACTGTAAACTTGTTTTGAGCTCCATGTCTGAGGTGAGAGAGATTGGAACCAAACCATTTAAAGCACAACTCATCACTTGATGTGGGTAATCTACAAAATCTCTGTTCAAATGGCGAAGTCTAAACAAGTAAATCGTCACACTATTTTATGGCAACAACCCTTTTTTGGAAAAGGAGACAACAATAAACGTAGGTACAACCTCTGTATCTCAATTTTCGGAAAGGTTGCAATTGTTGTAAGAGACATAAAGGTATTTGAGAAAACATAGAGGTATTTACCTTGCCTTTGTCACAAAAACAATATCACCCTCATCAATTAACATCACTCTAAAAACAACACACCATCAAAAAGCATTTCTAATAAAAGAAAACCACCACAATAAACTCATTTGCAAATGTTTGAAAAATCAAAAATTGAAAAACTTTAACTCTTTTCGTTGCCAAATTGACAGGTTTGCTTGAAGTCACCATGGCTTAGTAATGTGTACCTTGCTATCACTCCGTTAATGCTTTTAAACAAACAAAGAACTTGACCACGATACCACAGTTTTGATTGAGAGCCTTTGACATCCGTGTACACAGCATATATCTAAATAGGTGTGTAGAGATGGTGATTAAACTTTCGTATCTTTAGGTTTATAATTGTTTCCCTTCTAGATAACAGAAATAATATTTTATGAGGAATGTTTTAAGTTTAGATTGCAAAAGGGGTAAATGTTGAATGAAGGAATGAAATTTTTCCGGTTTGGTATAGATGTTTTTTTTTGAGATAGCGAGGCACCAGGCAAAAATTATAAAATTACTCACTTCTTTCTGCCCTTAAGGTTTTACGTGCATGATTTCTATTGACTTCTTGTTGCCTATAGGTAATGTCTCAACTCTTAACCCATTAATATACTATGTAGAGGGACCTCTTTATGCTGGATGACTTCGTTAATGGCTTTACAGACTTATGTAAAGAGAAATTTCATGTGGTGTAAAAATAGTACAGAGAGACACATCGTAATTTCCATTTGTTATTCTTAAAAGTTGTTGTTATTTAAAGAAAAACAAGATATAAAGTATGCATGTATATAACATAACTTATGTTACGTTACAGGCCTTATTATAAGGGAATATTTGTTGCAGGCCAGAATGTCCGGCAGAAATATAAAATTGTTGGACATTTCATATTTTTGTCCGGCTACGAATTAAAAATATTTAGCCTATGTTTACGACTCTCTGTTGTCAGTTTTGCCCTTATATTAACTGTATATTTACAATGGTATGATACATTATAATTATGGATTATTTTTTTATTTCGCTGCACATTACTATTATCTGGAAAGACAAATGCAAGAAATGCAATGGTATTTAAAATACTGTTTCGAGATCAGTATCGCGCTCGCGCACCTTGGCACGCTCCTGGAATGGGCAAGACGTGTTTTTTTGTTATGTAAATTAAAGAAAAAATAAAAATTTGAAGTATAATATCACGTCAACTATACATGTTTTTAGTCACGTTATAAACATGGCACAAATTGGTGAAACTTAACAATGAAGTTTAATCTAATTGGTTTAAAAAAATTACTTCAAACAGTGATCTTTGTTTCATGCTTTTTGTACAGAATTAATACATTCTGCATAAATTTCCCTTTCAAGTGCTGAAATTGGAATATGTATAAACATTAAAAAATATATTACGTAATTTAACTTGAGTGTCGCCGGACAAAATGTTATGTTTCGTCAGACAGAACCTTTTTATCGACGGACATGTCTGATGTCCGGCGCCTATAATAAGGCCTGTGTTATGATAACGTTATGATAACGATAAGACAAATTGGTAGATGTGATCTGGTTTATGTAGTTCTTTAACCAAGATCAGGAATTGGTGAATTAGCTAGAATAGTCAAGTTGGCTTTGAGAAAACTTTAAAGGTCACATGCGCCATATTATATACATATAATGGTGATGTGGTGAGGGATCTCTTCACTGAGATGAGAGAGGGAACAAACGTTAGAATAAGTTTAAGTGTACAGATTGTATATATGCAATATTTTCAGTCAGGCAGCGAAAAATATTTAGGAAAGAGAAGCAATCTCTTTTTCGCCTTCGTAGATTTGGAAAAAACCACATGAGGTGGTTTGGTGGGCTATGATGGGTATTGATGAGTGGCTGGTTAAACTGGTGCTTGATAGCGCAAGTTCATAAAAGCAGAATCAGGACTCGTGATCCCATAATTTGATCGTTCTGGTAAGATAACAACATTTGTTTCAACAAGCTATATAAACCCGGCGTGCAAAATGTACTTATAGTAGAAGAGAAATAGCTCACAAAGTGACAAAACCCGGAAAAAAATATAATAAAGCTAAAACTTTGCACAGAGCTTCATATATATACCTCTAGAACCACCAGAAAAAAGCCCCATCATTTAGACCACAAGAACCCCCTTTTTCACCAATCCCAATTTGACCAAGTGACGGTCAATCTTGGTGAGAAGGATCCTGTCAGCATCAGTGGATTTCATTGATTACCTTGAAAGGGGTTCTAATTTCGAATCATCATCATCATCATTATCATATCCGGAGCTTAGATTATCCTGCTGTCTGTGTCCCAGCAGCTGGGGTAGACAGCAGTCGGCAAGCACGTCGCCAGTCTTCTCGGTCGAGCGGGCTTATCCGGGTAAGGTTGCAATTGCGAACATCAGCGTCAATGCAGCTTTGCCAAGATTTGATTGGTCGTCCACGGTCATGTCTACCAGAGAGAGGAAGGTCAATCACCTCTTTGATGTACTGAGATGAACGCTGTACATGTCCATACCAGCGAAGGCGGCGCAAACAAAGCACACTTAAAATGTCAGCGACACCAATTTTGGTCAATAGCTTCGCAGATGAAACAGAGTCACTAGGTTTTGTACCACAGATCCACCGAATCATGGCACGATCGTTTCTTTGCAGACGCTAAAGGACAGTTACTGTAGGAGCCCAGGTCTCACTACCATACAACATCACTGAACGGACACAAACAGAGAAGATCTTTCCACGAGTCTTAAGCAAGATGTGTTTCGACGTAAGCAGCCGAGCACCTAGTTGTGGCAGCAAGGTCGCATCCACCACCCGCACATAACATGTCACCAAGGTAACAGAAGGAGGAATCCACACAAATCTTCAACAAATCAGCTGTAGTATTTTTAACAATCATTATCGCACTGAAGCCTTTTGCATAATTGATATGACCCGACGCTGAAAATAAATTTACCATCTTTCCGATTGTCTGGAAATGTAAAGATCAGTTGCAAGTTCTTTCAGCAACAATGAATTCTTTGACAATGTCAATATATTGGATGTACTGCAACCACAACTTCGCTGTTTTTGACTCAACTTATTTTTCCTGTATAAATGAAGCCATCACCTTTTCAATATCTTTGATGCAAATTTCATTACTCAAATTGGGAATGTTCCTTACTCAGACCACTCTCTAATGCATCTTCATATATCCTCTCTAACCTCAACATATCAATCTCTGCATTCACGATCAACTGCTCAAGTATGTGACTAACCAAAGCACTTTGAAGCAAAAGACCCGGGCCCGTAAAGCCCTTGCTACAGCATGTCCAGCTCGATTACGTTAATTGAAGAAAAAATAAAAAAAAGTTTTTTATCACGTTATAAACACGTGCAAATTGTTTTATCGTATTGGTTTAACTAATTTGTTAAAAAAATTTACGTCAAACAGTGATCTTTGTTGCACACTTTTTGTACAGAATTAATACATTCTGCATATTCTTTTAAGTGTTGATAATTGGGTTCTCCCATAAATTATCGCAAGAAAAAAAAAACTAAAATAGGAACTGCGTAGAGCGAAAGTAAAAAGAGTGTTAATTAGTTAAAACGTGTTAAATTGCTATAGTTGTGTTTACATTTGCTAGAAATATTTGATTGTGTTCTCATTTGATATTACAATTTCGGTCATTATTTCTAATACAATCATAAAATAAAAACGCACAACTCATTAGCGCTTTTTTCTTTATTCATAAAAAACAAATACATACGTTGTTAAAACATTATATACATTTTATACATTACTAAAAAAAAAGTCTGCGACCGCAGTCGAAGGAGACCCGAAGAGCTCCTTTTTCTAATGGCTACTACCACAAGGGTAGGGGAGGGCGCCACTCCTTTCCCAATCTTTACCCCAGTAAACTGGTACTCATTTTACCGACCTTTTGAATGGATGGAAAGCTGAGTCAACTTTGACGCCATGACTTGGTATTGAACCCTGGGTCGCTGGAATGCGAACACTCACAGTAACCACTATGCCATGGCGTTGGTTAATCCTGGCGTACTTAAGACGCCAGTTTGCGCCTACGAAAATCGCTCATTTAAACCTATAGGTTTAAAAAAATAAAAACTATTAATTACTATAATAATAATATAATAATAATTTCTGTAGTTTCTTTATTTTTAGTAAATAAAACCCCTGATAAGGAAAAAGTATCTATATATGAATGTGGTTTTAATCCTTTTAATATCCCTGGAGAACCTTATTCAATCAGGTTTTTTTTAATAGGAATCTTGTTTTTAATATTTGACTTAGAAATTGTTCTTTTGTTTCCGTGGTCAGTAATTTCTAATTCTTTATATACAGACTCTTAGTTGTTGATATATTTATTTATCGTAATATTAATAGGAGGTTTAATTTATGAATGATATTTTGGAGGTTTGGATTGATTAATTAATTTAGAGTTAATATCTTTATTTATAATATTTTTGGGGTTTATTGGTATACTATTAAATAGATCTAATATTCTAATTATTCTTATTTGTATTGAAATAATTCTTATTTCTATATCTATAGGCTATATTATTAATATTATAATGAATTAATTATAGGTCATTTTTATTTTATTTACATAACTTGTATAGCTGCGGTTGAATCTGCTATTGGTTTATCAATAATGATAGTTTTTTTATAAGAACACTGGTTCTCTATCAATAAAAATTTTAAATATTCTTAAGGGTTAGATTATGTTTATAATTATAGTTATATTGAAATTTTTTATTCTAATAATACCTGTCTTAATATCAGTAGCTTATTTAACTTTAAGTGAAAGAAAGATTTTGGGTTATTCTCAGCATAGAAAAGGACTAAATATAATAGGTATTTATGGCTTACTACAACCTAAAGGGATTTGTTTTGTATTTTTATTCGTATGAGTAAGAACATCTTTTCCCAGATTAAGATACGACCAACTAATGTCTTTATTATGAAAATCTTATTTACCCCTCAGTATAAGTTTTATATTAATTACGAATTCATTATAATGTTTTTGAGGATTACCTGTTAAATATTGTTTATAAAATTTTTTATAATAATTCCTATTTTAGGAATTAAATTTAATATATATTAAAAATGGTAGAAAAGAAACTTATTTTAATATTAGTTTATTTTGATCGATGTTGTCTATAATAATTTTTTCTTTTTTTAAATCCTATTTAATAAAAATAAAACATTTCAAGAAGTTATAATATATAAATGAAACTCTTTAGGTAGTAGTAATTTTATATGAGGGGATATTAGTTTTAGCATAGATGGAATCTCAATAGCATTCATTGGTTTAAGTTTATTATTGATTCCTATTAGTTTTATGATAAATTTCAGTTCTAATAATAAATTTATAAAACAATATTATATTTTTATGTTTGTGGTTTCAATTTTATTGAAAAATCCCCAATGGGATCCGGCAGGTTTGGTTTCGTGAGCCAAAAAATTTATCCATTGAGCTACAGCGCCTAAAAGTGTACATTACTAAAAGTAGTTACTGCAGAAAAGTTTAGCATAAAAGTTCTTGTCTTTGTAAATAAAATACTGGTTATCCTTCTTTACTTTCCGTGAGTCTTGCGTCACCGAAGCTAACATCGTAACTGTACTTGAACGCAGTTTAATATTTTTTAAAGACCTTACAATCTTTTGAGTCATGCAGATGGAGAGTACTGCACTTGCGTGACGTTGACATATCTTCACTGGCAAAATACAGTTTTAACAAGTTAAAATAGGACGACTTTTTCAACGATAGCTATGTCTTTGAAATTAGGAAAAAGTGTGAAGTTTAAAAACCTTTAAAAAGGTTGAAGAAAACTGAGCAATCATAAAGTGATTTTCGTAAACAAAACTGAATGTGTTTGTTTCTTTGTGGTTTGATCTTTTTTTCTTCCATCAAATGCAGCACAGTTCTTCTGCATTTGTTTGTCTCTAAGTTGAATGGAACTTTTAAACAATCTGCAGTATCGCGTGTAAACATGTCTATCGGTTTTCTTTGACAAATCTAAAATCTTTTCATATTTTACATTACGTAACAAACAAAGTTTAATGATAATGATACTTTTCAATGTGTTTATGAGAGTATCAAAGAACAAATCTTTAAAAATTAAAGGAAACAATGAATAGTTTGGGCGGATTAGTTTGGGCGCCCATACCGCTCAAACGGTACGGGATTACTGCTGGGTACGGCGCTGATTGATGTATAGTACATACAATGATTTTAGAGATACTACAATTTTGATCAATTTGGTCAATTGGCCCAAATTGGGATTGGTCAAAAAGTGGGTTACCGTGGCCTAAATGATGGGGCTTTTTTCTGGTGGTTCTAGAAGTAAATATGAAGGTCTGTGCAAAGTTTCATCTTGATTATATATTTTTCCAGGTTTCTACCTAATTCTCCTCTACTATAGAGAACAACTGTAAATAACTGTGTCAACTTACCAACTATTTGTGCTTTATATAATGCATATGCGTGTCTACCCGTGAAAATTTTTATATTTGTACCTTTAAAAATCAGTTTTTCAATCAAAAATCAATCATTTTTGGTTGGCTTTGGCTTAAATTTGTCTTTCTTAAAGCTTTCTGTAAAACGCTCTTTCATAAATTTCCGTTGTCAACAACGCATAATGCACATGCAAAGATCACGCATTATTTCGTAGTAAGTAAGCATAAGGAGCAAATTTTGTACCATTCCGTTTGTGTCTATGTTAAAATTTGACATGTGACATTATGTTGCATAAGATGTATATACAATAAACTTACTGTCCCAACTTTTAATGGATGAGCTATATAAACGTCTTTTTCATTGTTCTCCACGTACGTGTTCAGACTCCCAAGAAATTCCAGATAACCATCATCGTCATTGTTACTTGTGTGTTTTGTACGGCATGTGAAGGTGCCAGCATCCGTGATCTAGATGAAAAAGTGCCCTTCCTAAATGTGTAATTTCAGTGTTTTTCAAAAGATTGATACATAACTTTCTGCCCCCTGTAGCGAAACCATTCAAACTCAAATTTGGTATCACTCTAGACTCCAACCAACAGCTGGCATGGTGCTGGAGGTGATCATTATGAGAGGTTATTTCATTTTGACAGGTGGATCAATTTGCAGAATAATAATAGGTAGTTAATAAATAATTAGAAGAGCTTTTTAAGCCTGCGCAGTCTAAATTTTTGTTTCTGCTTGTAGATTTTTGGACTGTGAGCTTAAATAATTAAGGTAAAGAGGGCTTGGGTTGAAATCAATGTTGAACGAAACTTTTCTTACACTTTGAGTTTATGAGTGAAACATATTGATCCATTTATAAATTAGAAATATAAAAACTAAAAGATTGTTATATAATACAAGAAACTTATTTCATAACATAGATATTATGTAAACGTGATTTACCTTAGTGACAGTAACTGGTAGCATCTTTCCTGTGAAGATCAAACGCCAACCACAAAAATATGTTATTGTTATCTATATAAAAAAATATAGAATCGTTCAACCCATACACGCTGGTTTGATTTTCAACGTAAAATTTCCCAATTTTTAGTTTACTCTTTATCAGCTTTTTTCAACAAGAATATTAATTTGTGAGATGCATGAGTAGCAAGGCTTATACATATCCCATATCCATTATTAAAACTTAGGTGTGTATTTTTCTAGTAGCAGGGTGGCCCACAAAACTCTATATAATATAAACAATATATAATATATACTCAATATATATATTGTATATCTACCACCCTCCTTCCCTCTCCATCCCTCAACTTTTGAGTAACTGCACTTGAGAAATAACAAGAAAATAAAAACATTTTAAAACAAACAAATAGGACATCAACGGAGTACCTTATTTGGATTTCAGATTATCTCCAATGACCCGGTTGATTACAAAGTATTTAACCTTCAAACTGGAAAATTTGTGAGACTCAGATAGCCTTCTCCTGCACAGGAATCACACAAAGAGGTTCAGACTAACATTAATATGAACTTTCGTCAGGGAGAATGGATTGAGGTTGTTTACAAAGGCAAAAAACATGTTCGGTAAAATTGTTGAAATTGCAAATAACAGTTTTAGAGTGAACAGAGTAACAGAGTCAAATGCCTTATAGAATGAATTGGGAAAATGCTAGAAATTGGAGTGTGATAGTGATGCTGTGTGGTACAAGCAATGTGATGTAATTGGACGTCCAAACAAATATCCGCAAATGCAACGCCATGTTGTGATTGTTAATGTTTTAATAGGAACAATTTTATAGAAATTTGATAATTTTGTTGCTCTTTTCAGTTTTTAACTTAAACTTATATATACTTTTAAATAAGTTATAGCCCTCTATACATATAGTTTTATCTTCATATTTTTACTATTATTTTTGACCGGTAGTGTCACTCACGCTAGATAATCTGATATTAAAGCACAGCAAATTAATTAAATTTTTTGTATTAGGTTAAGACTAAGCCATTAGCAAAAAACATATAATAATAATAATGCCTTAGGCTATAAACTTTATATATATTGTTTTTGTATATATAGTATATATATATGCTTCTTGAGATATTCCAATATAACAATGACATTTATTTTCTTACTACTTAATTCTCCTTCAGGATTATATTGGTCAAAATGTAGTGTCACTAACCTTAACGCAACAACAGAACATAACAGTGGCAATGTTTAACTCTCCTAACACTACATTGACTTCATTTATGACGACGTTTCAGCTATGTCAATAGCAGAAATATAGTTCCTATGGAAAAAATCCTTTATATAAGAAACATTTGTGG
The DNA here is from genome assembly GCA_963930725.1 of Candelabrum cocksii. NCBI lineage: Eukaryota > Metazoa > Cnidaria > Hydrozoa > Anthoathecata > Candelabridae > Candelabrum > Candelabrum cocksii. The sequence continues at coordinate 3,013,771 of OZ005668.1, read as the reverse complement.
CTGAAAATCTTAAAATATTACAAAACAGTTAGGCTCAACACAAATTCCATGTTTCTTATATATAAACATTGTAAAGTTTATTTACTATGTTATTTTTACAAAGTTATTTTTACAAAGCTAATACAAAAGGTCTTTGCAAAGTTTCATTATGGCGTAGCTCTCATACATCAAAATGATGACAGGTGTTTCAACAAAGAATACTAAACCAAAGAATATTATAAGAATAAGACTTTCATGTTTTTAAAACTAATTTATAGCCTAAAGCCTAACCTTCCTTTTCACGGCCTAAAGCCGAAAGCGGTAAAAACAGACAAAAGTCGATTGTACCCCTTGCCTTACAAACCCCTTGTCTTATTATTGTTTTGCCTTTTTTTCGAATTTCCATCATTTAGTCTTTCAATGTTTTTAGCAGCAGTATATCTCAAATATATAAAAATTACATGTAATTTTTTTCACTGAAGTTTTCTTCGAATCTCCTGAAAAATGAATCCGACACTATTCTATATTATAACATATGTATATCACGTCAAGCATTACGAAATTATATTAAAACATCGGACGAAGATTTTTCAGTTATATCAACCATTATTATTTTCACGAGAAAAAAACACATGGCTCATTATGTAACCAATACACGAAAACCGTGTTGAACCCTCTAAAGCCTCACTCGATTTATTAATTATTTGCTAACTTTATCTCCATCTATTGATTGTAAATTTTTGCTTGATTTTGTGCGATTCATTGACGCAAAAAGACATACAAATTGAATTATTTAGTAGTAGGGAAATGTTGCTCACCCAAAATCACCGGGAACGGCAAGATTAGCATGGAGGTGGACAGATGTGTATACTTGGACGAGATGGTGATGCGAGACGGTGACCTACTCCCAGAGAACCAAAAACAATATTGCAGAAAGTAATACGGCATTTGGCAGAATTGACAACATTATGGAGAGCAAGAAAGCTAACATGAAGTACAAACGGAAAGTAATGAACCGCCGCATCCTGTCAGTGATAAAGATAAGAGAGCTAGGGGTGGCCATTAAAAAACAACGCGATGGTGACAATTGCCGTTGCAAACGGAATATGGAGTGCATTATGACTAGCATCACTTTGCGTGACCAGAAGCGCAACTCTTGGATCCGCCAACGGATTGGAGTGGTCGACATCATCACCTCCATCAAAGGGAAGATGGGCAAGGCACGTAGTATGTCTCGATGACAAGTGATGGAACATACACCTTGAGAATATGACAACTGGGAAGAGCGAGAACCAGATGGACCTCATACGCCTCCTGAAGTCCGAGACCAAGGTTCCTAAAGAGAAAAAATAACTGACCGATGAACAATAAAGAATAGGTTTTGGAAAGGAATTTTAAACAATTTGCCGCTCGAATCTCTAGAAAAATTAATATTGAGACCGACACAAATTTCCTTTGTTCTTTTATATTATAGAAAGAGTATGTAATACGTGAAGAGGAGGCGTGCCAAAATTCAACTCCCAAATAAGGTGAATCATAACGAAGAAATTTCATTACGAAGCTCTAATTGATTCGTTCTTCTCGCAAACATCTGTTACAATTTCAATAATGAAACAATCAAACACATTCCTTATCTCAGTTTTTCTAAATTGTTTTTTTTATTGATGTCTGCCTGGCTGTTTAGAATTTCAATGAGTGACGTAAGATTCTGAACAATGAATGAAGTGGGATTTTATCGGCTAGAGGATTCATATTTTTTTAATTTATGACGACACAAGTTGGTATTTATTGGCAAAAAGTTCCTAATTGAAGAAAGATGCCGCGACAATACTCACTGCAGAAGAAAATCGACACCGTTCGATCTTGCATGATCGAATGTTATTTAGACATGCGCAGAAGAGAGAATAACAAACGCCGAGGAAGAAGATGTGCACTTTCAGAGAGCGAATTAAAAAGGGATTCAGAAGAGATCACGAAAAGAATGTTGTTTGGTTCTTTATGTCTTGATGTAGTAGACGATGAAACGAACATCGAAACGTTTGATAACACTTTGTTGGTTAAATATGCTCGATACAGACGAGCCAGTTTGTTTCCCAGATAAGAACAACATCTTTCCAATCGTCTACTTTATGCTGTTTTTACTAGATAACTAGAATAAACCCATAAAAACTGTAAATCTAACCGGGAATATTTCACTAACTCCTGGGATTGCTACGAAATCGTTAGGCCCTTCAGAAATTGGTGTCGAAAAGAAAAACATTGTTTGGAGCTAGATATCGTATTGAATGTTTGTCATTTTACTTTTAAATGAACGGCCTACACTACTTGTTAATTTATTTGCACTTTTTGATTAATTTAGTCAATGAGAACGTTTTCACAGTTAGGTCTAGGCTCGAAATGATTTTATCGTTAATGCTACTAATTTTTAAAACTTTCCTTCTTGCGTTTCTATTTATTAATTACTGGTAAATAGACGTTTTTTTATGCAAAAACCACTTTAGAAGGCCGTTTTAAGAAACCTTTGGATAATTTGCCCATTTCCAGGCAACTTTTGGAAAACATCAGACATTTAGTATGAGTAAAATAGCTGAAAAATTCGCCGAACTTGAGAAAAATGAGCGAATGCTTAAATCATCAAGCGTAGTTTAAAGTAGATTTACATATCAAATCCAAGGTCCCATGCGAAATTTTAATATCTAACTATATATATATATATATATATACAGTACCATCTCGATAACTCGAAACCCGTCGAACTCGCGTTAGCACTAACATCCACTCTAACTATTTTTGTCGGTCTCCCGTTGCTTAAACTGTATATACGTATATTATGAATAACGAAATTTGTCCAAGAAAATATATTTTTGTTCGACAAAACGATACAATAGTCATTAAAGTGAAGTTTAACCGAGGGTTCTATAATAAATAATGCGAGGACTGAGCAATTTTGTTCGTTAAATCGAGGGTCTGTTATATATCATTTACTAGCAGATATTCAGATGTGGTCCAGACCATGGCCTGCTTAATTAACACTGAGTCATTTATTATATAATAGCCGACGAAAACAGGTAGATTCAGGACTTTATTTTCAACATTGCCAATTGCATTGCTCAGTTTTTAATTATCCAGTTTTCGAGATTTAACCTATATATTGAATACTGAAAACCGGCCTCTTAATCTGCGCCTCTAAAATGTGACATATAGGGCCGTGTATAAAGTAGGGCATGTCCAGACCAACAATAGTTTTCAATGAACAATATACGAAGTTCAACAAAAAGTTCAACAACAACAACACATGCAAGTCTCATCATCATCGATCACATGGCCGTCGGAACGGTCGTTGTGGCTTTCCTGATGAGCCATCGCCATTCTTCCCGATCAGCAGCCACACAGCCAGCCTCAGTCATACTCATACCCATATCTTTAATTGCCGCTCCCCATTTCATTCTCGGTCTGCCACGTCGCCTCTTCCCTGGGGCTAGGCCTTCCATCAGCTGTTTTTCGATACAACTGTTGCGTTTTAGATGACCGAAGTATCGCAGTTGCAGTTTATTGATAAAGCCGAGCAGCCATCCTTCAGGAACATTAAGTTCTTCTAGAACAGACACGTTAGTTCTTCGAGCCGTCCATGAAATTTGCAGGACTCCTCTGTAGGATTTCAGTTCAAACGCCTAAACACGTTTTCTATCCTCTGCCCGCAGTATCCAGCTTTCGCATCCATATAGTGCTACCGGAAAGATGCACGTTTTTAGGATCTTCAGACATGTTTCTTTGGACTGTCCAAGTCAGTCATACAAGTCTATAAAACCTTATAAATTATATATCTCAATATATAAAAGAAGAAAACTAAAAACAAAACACAAGACTTTTACTCGCATAAGGCCAATGAGGTCTTATCATGAAGAGAAAAATAAAGTCAAAATTGAGTCATCGAGAATACTTAAAATATACTCAAAAACAAATATGAGCTTTATGTACGATTTTTGAACGAAGAAAAAGTTTCAGATTTAATAATGATAAGATTGAAACGGTATCCGGACAATTCCCCTTGGAAAATCCCCCCGGACAATTCCCCACTGGATAATTTGGTTTTCTGTTAATCCCCCTCCAAAAATTTTTTTTAAATTCTTCAAAATCAATGTTTAGAAATTCAATTTGGCGGTCAATATGCTGCAATATCAACAAAGACTTTATCAAACTTGTTAAATTGCCTATGGCGTTGACGCCACATTCATTCGCACAAGTAAGAGTCTAACATAGATCGGTGTGTCCCATTTTGTCTCTTGCGTTCTTTCGCTGATTTCCAAGATTTTGGGTAATTTATAAGTTAGATAATTTTTGGCTATTAAGGTGAAACACTTGCTTTGTATGCGTCACCTTGGATCCGCCCCTGATTCTGATGTGTTGTTTTTTGTCCTTGCATAGAGCTTTCACTACAAACTTGATTGCTAACATTGCTAGCTATATAGGCACGATATAGACATTTCGTGTAGGGAGCTTTTGGCATCCATAATAGTGTTAAACCGCCATCTAAAGTCTTTAAAAACGAGTTAAAAGGAGAATTTTTAATTGTTAAAATTAAAATTATTAATTATATAAATATACCAATTTTAAACATTTATATCATTTGTAACAAAGAAACATTGATTTTGAAGAATTTTTAAATTTTTTTTTGGGAAAGGGCTTACCGTTAAGTACCATTAATTCCCCCGGACAATCCCTCCCCTCCTAGGCAATTCCCGCCCATATACGTTTTTCACAATTTTCACTTCCTTTGTGCTATCACATAAACGATACAATATTTTACCCAGTAAGTTATTAAAATTATAAAAATGAACTCGGACTCCCATAAGGTTGTTATTTAACTCAATGTTAGTTAATATAAGAGTAGTTATCGTATACAGTTGTATGTCTCGAAGAGATGTGGAAGAGTTAAAGGAAAAAATACAAGAGGCATATTGAGTCAATCAATCAAGTGGTTTATCTTGGAAAGCTCTTGGCCACGCGGTATGTGTTCCGCGCATTTTACCGATTAACGTCATCTTAAGATTGCGCTGCGAATTCTTAGGATCTTATAATCACTATGTTAATACAAAACAAGTTAAATGAGTACAATATTCACCTCAGCAAACCTTGTTTTCGACCGTCGTGTCATAGAAAACTGCAAAATATGTTCACCGTTGCTTGAGTAATGACGTTTGCATGAACTTCAAAAACTACTTTGAGCTATGTTCTGGTCGTAACACGCGAAACCAAGGAATCCTCATCAGACTTCCACAGGCAAAATTAGAAGCAGCTCGTAAAGCATTTTATTTCCAAGGGGCGCTAATTTTTAATAACCTCCCAATTGAAATCAGGAAAGTGAAAGATTTTTCTTGTTTTTGTAGGCTTCTCAAGCAACTCTAATTTTAGTCAAATCTCTATCCTAAATCTTGTGAGTTTTTTCTTAATTTGTCGTTTTACTAAACCTTTTTAGTATCTATAATGTTTTTAATATATAATAAATGTTTTTAACTAATCTCAATATTATTTTTATGCTTTATATTTTTTATTTCAAACAGGACTTCCAGGATAACAGTATATCTATATATTTAATATATATATTTTATAACTGAGGAACCATCCTGTAAAAATATTTGTTTTAATAATAATAATAATAATAATAATAATAATAATAATAATAATAATAATAATAATAATAATAATAATAATAATAATAATAATAATAATAATAATAATAATAATAATAATAATAATAATAATAATAATAATAATAATAATAATAATAATAATAATAATAATAATAATAATAATAATAATAATAATAATAATAATAATAATAATAATAATAATAATAATAATAATAATAATAATAATAATAATAATAATAATAATAATAATAATAATAATAATAATAATAATAATAATAATAATAATAATAATAATAATAATAATAATAATAATAATAGGTAGTCATTTAGTACTCGGTCTTACTGAACGCGTCCGGACCTAGCTAATATACTATTTTTCAGATGTCGGTTTTCAAACGAAAAGACTCAGTCATCCGATAGGCGTTTCTTGGGAACGAAATGTGTTGTTGGTAAGGCATAGTGCAAGATAAATACGTGAATGAAAGATGCGATGACCACATAAAGCGTGGGATGACAAACCGTTTTTCAGATGAAAATCCGTGGAAGATCCGTCATAGATTTATGAAAATGTAACTTAAGTATTTGAAAATAGATAAACCTAGAATTTATATGCGAGTTTACGGTATACATAATTTTTCCCTTTTTTTTGGAAACATTTAACCCTTTTTCCCGTACGGTCCGTAATTTCAGCGCGAATCTTGCACATCATGCTTGTCTCGTTCATAGACAAAATTAATGTGTCGTTGTAAAAGTGTGTACATTTGTTTTAATTGCCTTATTTCAAAAAGAAAATCAACATTTATACGAAATGCCTTTTCAATAAGAAGGAAACCATCGGTATACATGAAAGTGTAAAAGAAATACAAACAAATCGAGGGGTGAAAATCAATCAAAATGCATTGTTTCATATTTTTTTCATGATTATTTCTTCTTTTATTAAAAAAAATATCTTGAAAAATGTTGCGGAAACCGAATAATATTAGGAAAATAAACCCAAGCTCCTCCATAATAAGTGGGCATCATCCTCCAAAAGTTCCCTTTTGTTGCAGGCTTACGTGAAGTTTGGTTTCAGTTCTATCAACTGTTCTGAGATCATCAACATTTTTCATACTGAGGACCTTCAACAGGTTTGCCTGCTTGCTTCCTTTTCTGTGTCTTTCCGGTGTTGTTTCATTGTAGTATAGCATTTTAGTGTAGAAGAGAGTCCTTCCAAATTGGTCTTCCTGGCAGAGCTTGAAGAAAGCTGTCAAGTTGTTCCCTTTGGGTTTTCAGCTACCATTTGAACTTGTCCTGGCCCAAAGTAGACTCATTGAGCATATAGAAGGTGAACAATGGCAGGGTGATGTTCATGAATGGGGAACCCCAGGATTCTTCATACTGCTTCATTGCTGCTATTTATTCCAGACTGGTACTGACTCACTTCATCTCGGTTTACATTCTGCAATCCAAGGACAGCCATGTCTGAGGCTTTGTTGACATATTTGCAGACAAAGGCATTTTTAAAGGCCTTATAGAGTTGTGGTTTGTGTAGGGAATAATCCAGTGGTTGTCAATTTAAATTTCTTGTGAGCGACCTCCCACTCAGCTTAGCCTTGAAGTCACTATCTACAAGTTTTCTTGGGGGGATAGCTGTCATGTTCTGTCTGGGTCTCCTTCAGGAGATCTTTTGGAAATTTCCTTGTGCTGTTCCTATCTTTCATACAAGGGGACATGGGGGAAATTGAAGAGGGTGTTGCATGAGGCTGAAAATATCAAAATATTAATTTGATCATAATTTTTACCTGTTTTGATACTTGAGACATTGAATTTTGATATTCTGATGGTTTCAACCTTAAATATTGTTTTTTTCAATTTTATTTGGTCTTTAGTATTTTTAATTTTTCATGTTTTTCACGGAAGGAATTTTACATTTCAATTGTCCTGAATTGAATAGCAGTTACAACTACTTTCCAATTAATTGTCCAGTTTTGGGGTGTACTAAAATGTTTTCTTTCTTTGTGCAAAGAATAAAGAAGCTATCAGTACTACCTACAGAAATAATTGAATTTGTTTTTTTCCTAAATCATATTTCCGTGTTCGTGACAATTTTGAAGAGAAAAGTTTACACCCTACACCATCCAGCAACTTCATAAAACCTCAAACTTTATGAACTATCTCAGTTAGTTGGTGGTAGACCATAAAATTAATTTCAGGTTTGTAAGTAAAGTTAAAGCAAAAATTTAGAGTGTCAAAGTTTTTCCTTCCGTGACGATATGGAAGATTTTCGTCCGTGACATTTTTTTATTGTAATGTCAGCAAATGCTTTTATCATGTACATCATTTCATTTTAGTGTTATTGATGAACTGGGAGAACTTTTATTTCATATTTTGGTTCATTTGTCTACAACCCATGCCTCTAATAGGCATTAGGGTCAGGGTTAGGGTTAGACTATTTTGTTGTCCATTATGAACAAGTTTTATAGAAGCTGAAAATCAGGAGGGTATTTACGTTGTTCTATATTCCTTTGCTTTCTGAGTTTGAAAGTTGACTTGGCTCATCCAACCTGATGGTGATTATAGGTATGAAGTTTGTGAGAATTCAGAACTCCTTTTGGATGCAGCCAAAAGCCAAAAGCCACCTTCAGAAGAATGGAAAAAGCGCTTTTACCAACACCAAAGGAGATTTTAGAATATGTTAGGAGATGTTTGATGTCTTGAAAAACCTCTTGGCAATACCGATCCTCAGAGTTTTGAAAAAAAGAGGACCATGCAGTTTACTATACTTTACAGAGGTATAATTAATATCATGCTGAATGTGAGCCCTTTCAAGTCAAAATAGGAAGGAAGTGGCTTTGGAAATACATTTTAACACTTGCCTATAAATCAATCATTGTTTCAGATTCATGAAGAAAAAAGGTATTTTTAAGAAATATCATTTTTCCGTCCGTGACTTTCCTTCCGTGACAATCACCACGATTAGGATTTTGAAGGACAGGATACCAAAAATTTCAAAAATGACCTTTTTTATAAGATCCACTAACTTAATGCCTGACCCTGAGAGAAATCAATAAAATAATCATTCAAGTATATATAATTGAGATAGAAACAAAGTTAGTTGACAGAACTTTCATTTTTGGCTAATTTCATTCCATCCGTGACACAACTTTTGAGTCAGTATAATTCTATGAGGCAAAATGATATTCAAAAAATAATTATGGTATTTTCCACACTTTTTTAGGCAAAGATAAGAGCCGCTTTTAAATCTTTGAATTCTAGCTTATTTTGTGGGTTTTCTAACTTATTATTATGTCTGGAATTCCTTCCGTGACAAAAACAGAGGATTTCAATTTTCCCCACATTTGACCATTCGGGCCTTGATGATGTTGAAGAGTTCTTAATCTTCCTCTGGATCTTGTAGTTCAGCGTGGATGACCTACCAGAAATAAATCTGGCTTGTATTTTCTCTTTGAGTCAGATCAGGATATGTGTGGATGAGGAAGCCCTGGCTTCTGCCACTCAATGTCACAATTGGTTTCTTTTTCCTGTGTGAGCATTTTCACCACTTTGATTTTGAAGATACGGGCAGTCAAGTCGTGGTGGTTCTTGGAAGCCTGGCCTGCCATTAGTGAGAGCATCCCAAAGATGAGCGTAATCATCAACTCTCAGTTCTTTTTGGTGGCTGTGGATGTAAGCTAGTTTCTTGCTTGACATGTTTGTTGCTAAGTCTTTTGTTGTCTTAAATTATGTTGTCACTATGAGTTGTGACTGGTACAATGTAATGCGAACTCGTCTTTTTTACCTTTGTATTCAAAGAGTACTTTCACCATAAAATTGGGTACTTTCACCATAAAGTGAGTTGAAATTTTAAATCATTTTAGAATTTTCTGAATTTTCTGCAACCAAACTACTGGTCCTCTTGGCTTCCAGTGGCGCCAGAGACCTCAGAACCCTGAATCACAAAACTAAGCACCACAATTCTCTACAACTTTTGACTTCATAGGCAACATCGGATCCCGCCTCCTTATGCCTCAGCCTCAGTGACCTAATGGCCACGGAAGCCAAAGCCACATATTACTCCCAGGTTGAGTACTATCCCAGAACCACTGGCTTTTTCAAAGTTTGGCTTTTACCCTGGCTTGCTATAAGCCACAAACGAAGGCCCGCTACATTTATTGGTTTATAAGATCATGTTTCAATTATGGTAAGGTCACATATCTTGAGATGTTCTATATGTAAAACCACCAATGCCAGAAATCTGATGAGATTTCCTATGCTGAATGGAATCAATAAAGCATTAATGTCACTTTTCAGATAAGGGCGCCATCATGATTGTACTGCATTAAGGTGAGGGTGGACATGAGAGTGGTGTTTTTAAAATGTTGATCCAAGTCACAAGAGTCAAAAAATGACACATCATACCAAGAAGCATGATTGGTCTTCTTTACTGCATTTAAAAGTCATATCACATCAGTTAAATTTTTGGATATGCAAATAAGTCTTAAGCTCTGTTGAATGATCTATTGCACAGTCAATAATATGTTATTTTTAATCAAGAACATTCATTGCTGAACTACATTAGCTGTTGTCTTTTTTCTAGTTTTGAAACTATGCTGTCAACAGTCTTCCAGTTTTAACTTAACTAACACCAAACAATCATTGTTTATTGATTATTTGTTGTTGTAGTTTATTTGAAATGTTTCAATACATTGCTCAAGTCGCAAATTTCTTAACCGGTAATCTGTTTGAGGAAAAGAGTGGCAACCACGACGAAGACTGTAATGGCGAAACAGAGATATCAAATAAGTCCATTGAATTCGCGGAATCAAATAAACGGTCATTCAACGGCATCGTCACTGGATATTTCGACAATAGGGGATTGATTAATGACGAGATTTTCTTTACACAAGGTGTTGTAATGGGAAATGAAAGTCCCAGGGTTGGAGATAGCGTTTATGTTGAAGCGACCCGTCTTCACGCTAGTGGTGGATGGATGGCAAAAACAGTTCAAATTACTTGTTTATGGGACATAGACGAATCAGAAGATATCAAGAAACCGGAAAAAGACACTTTCATTGGCAGTGTTGTTTCTAGCTCACTTCATTCAGCTGACATAGAATGTAATGGTTATAAATTTGTTTTAAGTATAAACAAATTTAGGACGGACTTCATACCTTTTCGTGGTGACTATATTCAATTAGAGTTATGGAGAACGAATCCTGAAAATGTAAATGTATTTACGTCGGATGATGTAGTTTGCGTGTCTCCACTGCGAGAGAAGACAATCACAGGCACAGTGACCATTGTTCTAAAGTGGCACGGGTTTATTGATGACAATATTTATTTTGCGCATGCTGTTTGTAAGATGAAAGTGAAGGTTGGCAGTATTGTTGTAGCTAACGTGGTAGAATCGAAGCAGAATAGGGTAGAGTGGCGTGCAACAAATGTCTATATTAAAAAACATAATGATGCGAAAGAAGACCTGCAAATGGCTGAAATGTCTTTGGAGATCCTACCAGCAAACTTTCAACGTGAAATTTCAATCTCAGAATTGTTGGACTTTGGCGATATATTTGTTAATAAGAAACATTCGCTGGAAGTTTGGTTAAGGTGAGTTGAGTGTTTTTGAAATGGCATAATTCATGTCTATTCCGCAATACATTAATTATCTTCAGAAATACTGGCAATCTTTCAAAAAGGTTTCTTAGTGCCAGAAAACAAAAGAAAGTCCCTGGGTTTAACTGTTTACTTGCTTGTGGTGGAGAGAATGACGTTAACGGTAAGCGAAGAAGGTATTATGTTTGTTATAATGTTTATTATTCAAAGAGTGATTGTAGGTTTTTTACTAACCACGATACTGATTTCTGCTGAAAAAAGTTTGTAACAAAGTTCACCTTTGATAGAGAAAAAATTTTAAATCGTGAAAAAATTAAGTTTAAGAAACTCTATATTTTCCACATGCTATTGCAGGCCAAAAATAACTAGATTTTTAAAATAAAATGATATGTATTCAGGGTTGTCAATTTGAGGCGAGCCATTTAGCGCAATCTTGCCTTCGGGTTGCCTAAATCTCTTCAAAGCGATCCTTAAGTTTTTGTTGCCTAGAATAATTCAAAATCTGTTTAGGCTGTCAAAATCTGTGCTCAGTTTTTGCTGATATTGAATCACACTTTCACAAAAACGAGTCACAATTCCATTATTTCGTACCCTGATGTTTTGAACAAGAAACTTAGTTGAAAATTTAGACACTTTGAGTCTGTGTTTGTAATAGTCACAGCTTGCTCGCAAGTTGCACTCATCATTTAATCAAACAAACTTCATTTCTTAAATTAAGGATAATCATGTCAGCGCGCATTTGTGTTGGTAATCATCATAAATGTTATTATGGCTGTGTTAACCATGTTTTCTTTTTCAAATTTGTGTTTTATTCGATTAATATAATTAATTAATTAATTTGTTCCATTGTCCATGATAAGTTTGAAGACCAGGAAAGGAAATTGTGCTATTATTCATCATCCCCTATAATTCGATTATAGAGCAGCGATTGTTTTAAATTTTTTTTAAATCACTAATACATTGTAATGAAAAAGTTTTGTTTTTAGGTAATTGTCTTGCTGAAAACATGATGTTAGAATCTGGTGCGAAAAAAGTCATTAAAATAGAATTCATTCCCGAGTGAGAAGTTTTGTGTTTTACATCAGTTATGAATGCTTTTATTTCATTTTTCCAAACATGATGCCTCCATTTTGTTTTAAAACAATTTTCCAGTGTCTGATTGATTAATCCTATTTTCGGTGGAAATACATGATTACACCCCTTCTAGGAATTTAGGGAAAATATCTGTTCCTCTGACATTCGAGTTCGATGGGTTTGAAGAAACGCGAACAATCAAGGCAAATGTCATTGATACATTGCAGACGGTTCTACAACCAAGGACTGTCTACAAACCAGCAACCTTCTTTGGTAAAGCAGTGAACAATCAAATGTTCATCCCAGGTCCTCGACCAATGCAGTAAGTAAAAACTTAATTATTTGATATTCATCCAAAATTTATAAATTTTTCAAATCTTCAATTTGCAATCTATACCAGTCTTAAGGGGCATCATTTTCAAAAAAAAAAGAAGAAAAAAGGCAAAGAAGTTGCTTTTTTATTTACTTCTTTAATTGACTGAAAACATCACTCGGATCGGATAAATTTTTTTCAAATTATCTATTAAGGTGAGAACTGTTGCATGGAATATTTCATATTAGTCATTTAAAGGATTTTGGTAACCATTTAAACTCAACCTCCGCAATTGTAATAGCTCTTTCTTCTAAAAACACGAAAATCACTAGTGTATACCATTTATGCAACACTTCTATTGCATAGGTTTTTCTTTATATCATTCCAATTCAGTGATACTTACAATGCACTAATTCAATTTTCATTTAAATTCGGTGATCTATTTACTTCTAAAGGTAAAATTCTTTATTTACTTCAAATTCTTTATCAAAAACCCTAACAGCTTCAACACATATTATCACTAATGAACACTATTGACATTGCTATGAAATTTTAACTTTGCTTTGTGATCGCAAAGTGGGGAATTCAAACACTGTTCTTTAAAACTTTTTAATTTTTCAATCATTCAGAGTCCATCAATCCATTTGAATTCAATAAAATGATAAGTAAAAAGATGACGAGAATTGATGAATTTGTTGGATTTTAACAATTTAATTTTTTCTTGAAGGAGGAGAAAAACAGTGTTACCAAGTAAGCTGGGGGTTTACCCAATTCCATCCTTCTTGAGAAGTTGTTTAGAAAATCCCAGTGGAGACATTGAACATCTAATCCCAGAACTAGCTCAGGTAAATGGCTATTTAATTTTTCAGAAAATGTGTACATATACATGGGTATCAGGGGTATGTTATTAAAGGTCAGCATAGAGCAAAACCAAAGAAATACTATTTGTAAGTTTACTTTTTTATATTGTTTTCTGGCTTACAGTAGTAGGTCTTCTCATTAAAGAAGCATGGAAAATAGACTTGAAAAATGTAAATGACGATGATGAATTTGCCTATTATGCCCACATGTGATTTTTTTGTTACTGAGAAATTGTCACCTGAATCCAGCGCCCTTATCTTGATTCATTATACAGAGTTTGAAGCCTTGTACAGGAGAAGTGAGGTCACGTTATGAATGATTTTTTTCACATGTGATTTGCAACAGAAAGGAAATTCCTTTTAACTTTACTTAATTTCTCATAATTTTTTATGTTCAAGATAGCGGGAAGTTTGCGATAGCGAATATAACCTTCCGCCAGTTCCTTAAGAGTTTGAGATAGCGGGAGTTGACTGGATATACTTAAAATGATATCCATGAAACGTCCCCCACTTTTCTGCATGTTAAAATCTTGTTTGCTCTATCTGTCATTTAGCAAGATTTATCACGTTACACATGAAAACACCAAGTGGCGATTTTTCATATTAGCTGTGTTTTTAAGACGAAGCTAGCTGATATTAAACAAATGAGGCATTTTTTAGCAAGATTGCAAGTAAAACATATGTTAAATTCGATGGCCAAAACAGGCGTTTCTGTTGAAAATCTAATTTTTCTTCGTTGTTTAATAACTGTTTCAACCCGCGCGACTGTACTGTTTTTTTACTCGGTGCGCACTGTCAATTGTGTAGGTAAAACATGTTTGCATGGCAAGCGTCTGATTGCGATTGCACGCTTCTTAATGGGAAGCCTGAGTTGGGTTGTTTGAGTGGTGGGTGGATACTCTTTTCCCAGATTTTCCACTGAAATAACTATTATATATCACTTCTTTGCAGGAAACTTCACATTATATAGCTAGTAGGAAAGTTTGTCACTCTTGCGCTCTATATCACCTATTTATTTTATATGAAAGTTACAGTATCACATAGTTACAGTATCACCTAGTTACAGTATCACATAGTTACAGTATCACCTAGTTACAGTATCACCTAGTTACAGTAGACTACCTTTTTTACATTATGTTTAGCCACTGCACATATCCAACTATCTTAAAAAGCTCTCATCTTTGTTGTACATCGAAGAAGTACAAAATGAAAACGAAATGAGGCAATTTGACATGGAAATGGTATGTTATCGTATATTTCCCCCAATCTCAATAAACAGTTGCACAAATTTGTTGCTTATCTAATATTTCACCCTGAACTGTTTATTTCTATTGGATCATGTTCATTCCAAAGACCCTTTCTATTTGTTTTCAAGCGACGTTTTGATTTTGCTCAGGTGTTACTGAGGCGTTCCGGGGAATTCCTCTCTCTCGTTGTTCCTGGACTGGCTGAGGGGAGACCTTCGTTGTTACTTGGTGATCGTGTGCTGATATCTTACCACGGTAAACCAATAAACAATTTTAAGATCACTAAAATCACTTAATCACTCCAATGAGCGACAACAATGTGCTATTCACACTACAACTGCTGAGTGTCCTTCTTTAACCCACGCTTTGTCTGTTATAGGTTTAACAATTTATAAAGGGCTCTAATAATAATAACAATGTCAATTGTTCAACAACCAAAGTTCTCTTAAAATTGTGCTGCATTTGGCACAGGAAATATGCGTATTTTTGTAGGTTTTTGTATTTTCACTAGGTAAATTCTAAAAGATAATTTACAGGTGTAATCTTCTATCCTTGCAGTAGCCAACTGGTATTTTTTTTTTTTAACAAATATTTATACAGGATATAAAAATCACATCAGAAAAAATACATTCTATTATCAACGTGAGTCCTATACTTATATTGCCTACAGGTAAAGATAAAGATTCCCCACGTTTCGAAGGCTTTGTTCATCAGGTATTTTCGTGCACTCGTATTTTATCTTCAAATCAAAATCTATATTTCAGTTATGAGTGTGTTATGAAAAAGATAATATAGATATATTGGATTGGTTTTATATGGCGATTAATATACATGCCTTTCATTCCCATTTTATAAGTGACATATGATATAGTTTGTTTTCAGTTTTTTTTACTTATGTTACAGTACTTCTTTACAGTTTTTCTTACTTAGCAAATTACTACCGTAGAGGAAGGAGCTCTTTAAATCTTTTTTACAAGCTTTTTAAACTGGAACATTATGTTTTGTGGCTTATTTTTGGTTTATTAGATTATTACCTGGATCATATTACTGGTTTTAAGAAGATTTGATATTTTAATACAAAAAGAGAACTTATATACCAGGAAATTATGGCTGCAACAACTTATGACAACTCAATTTATGCATCCTTGTTTTCGGAAGAAAACCAGATAAATGTGAAATAAATTTTAACCTCAATTTGAAATACATTTTACCCTTTTACAGTACTTCTTACTTATTTTATTATTTAATAGTGATGTATTAAAAGGGAATATAACCAGTGTGTGGTCAGCAGATTAACACATTCTTGTGCTTTCCAATCGCGAACTGGTTCAGCGTATTCTTACGAAACTTGCAGATCGAAACTCTTTTTATAAAGCAAGCCATGCTCGAAATGTCAGGTTTTTTAGTTGAAGAACTTTGTAGGCATCCTAAGTATGCTATGACTGAGAGAAAGTTTTTAATAATGACAATCAATGTAAAGTAAAAGTTTTATGACTTCTTTTCAGTTGGAGATTTCAATTTATTCTTTTAATTCTTAAAAATATAAATAACTTTGTTTCAGGTGCATGCGGATCATGTGTTGCTGAAGTTTAGCGAGGATTTCCACACATGTTATCGCAATGATGACATTGATGTACAGTTTTATACGAGCAGGTGCAATTTTTATGACATGTCAGTTGACAGTTCTTGATGTCATAAACCTCTGCCATATCTGTGATACAAGGAAGTAGGGAATGTTTTTTATATAATATATTATTATATTATGTTTAATTTATTTATTTATATATTTTTTGCAATATTTATTCTCATATTGTCCAAAGTTATATTTAATAAGTACTGTCTACAATGCTGTGGATTATATCTAGACAAAAAGCCGCAAAATATTCGTTAACTTAGTAAACATACATTTTGTTTATTTATTTTGGAGTGTCTTATTACGCTATTCACTCTATTCAGGACTTCAACAAGACGATGTCACCAAGCCATTGAACATGCTGTCAATCTTGGAGCTGATGGTAATTGTTGGAAAAATTAAAAACTATTTCGAGGAACCATAAAAATACTATCCTATATAAATAATATTATTCTGACGACCATTTCTTAGTATTTACTTTTCTTTAGTCTTGTTTCCGAAATCAATTATTGAAAAGCCACCACTTGTGGATATCGATGAAGGTAGAAGCAAGTTTTACTGAGTTTTTATGAGATTGAAACCAATGAACTTTGAAAAAAACTTTTTCTCTGTAAAGATTAAGTACCAGAGTTCTATTTTACTTGCCTCATTTTTGGGTTGTTTGTTTTACTTGTTTATCTTTTTCCCATCCGCATTATCAAGATTTATTGATTATATATCTGTTATTATAGAAAAAATGTCATACACTTGCTTAAATTTCATGAACTTCAGGTTCCTTGAAACTAGTCAATAATCGTCTAAACGAACGACAAGTCACTGCTGTCAAGCGAATTTTACAGGGATGTGGTAGACCCCATCCCTACGTTCTTTTTGGCCCTGCTGGAACAGGTAAAACCATGACTGTAGTTGAAGCCATCCTTCAGATTTTCAAGTACATCAAGCACGCTCGTCTTCTTGTCTGTGCTCCATCCAACTCTGCTGCCGATTTGGTTGTACGTTTATATCTATCTACCTACAACTGTATACTGTATTGCTAGCATCACTTATAGTTACAGCTAAAACATGTGAAAAACTATAGAGATTCCTTTGTATCAAAAGCAAGTGTTGCCAACAGATAGTCGCCATAACCTTAGTGAATGGAGAATAATTTAGGAGAATTCACATCACTTAAATGTTGTGCTTCCTGTATGTGTACCTTTACTTCATTGACTGTTAGTCATTTTATTTTGTTATAAGTAGACTAGAATAAATTAAAATTGAACAATGAAATGGATATCTTACCTTTAGCTTGTTTTGTTTCTAGTAAAAAACAATATGGCTGTTTATTTCATCTTAATTCCATTATGAAATTTTTGCTGAAAATATCCAAAGAATGAAATCATCATAGGCTGAAAGACTTCATCTCAGTGGAATAATAAAGACACAAAACATGATCCGAATAAACGCTTTCCAACGCAGCTCAAAAACTCTACCTGAATGCATAGAAAAGTACTGTACTAACGACACTGATGATTTGAACATTGCGAGTCGTCATCAAATCGTTGTAACCACATGCAGCATGGCTGGTTTCTTGTACCAGTTCAATCTGAAATCAGGACATTTTACGCATGTCTTCGTTGACGAGGTAAGCATTCCAGTTATGTGTCCGTGTTTTTCATTTTTTGAAAGTATGTAGTGAATTCAACACCTGATAACTGGAGGAATTTCATTGTAGTCAAATGATTTTGCAGAAACCATCAATTGTGGCTTGTTCTTCTTTTTATTTTATTTCTTCTATTTGCTCTGTACTCTTTTCAATCTTTTTGTCCTTTTGTCCTTACATTGCAAGATGTATGATTGGAAGACGGCCATTAATATACCACAACCAATCTATGCAAGCCTGGAAAACGGACGGGAAGTCGATTGATAGATAGACTTAAAAACGGGTTTTGAAATAATGTTTTTAAAGAAAAAGAAGTTGTGCGTTTATTCATCTAAAATCATCCTTGAGCGCAAGTTTGTGGCAGTTTTTCTTCAAGGTAATACATGTTGTTTACACAGGCTGGGCAAGCAACAGAACCAGAATGCATGATACCTTTAGGCTTTACAGCTGGCTGTCAAGAATCTCAGGTACATTGAAGATCGATGTTTGCATTAAATGAAGAGTTATAGTTTTGGGGGGAAAATGTAATAATAATAGTCAATAACAATATTGAGTAAACTTTGAAAAAACATTTAAGAATTTTTGATAGTTTCCTCATTGTCAATAATCATTTATTACCTATTTACCTGTAATTATTAATTGTCCTTTCTATTCTATTTTTGTTGTTAGCATGCTAAATGCTAAAAAGGACTTTAAAAAGCTTGAAAAGTCTTATTACAAAGCTCTATTGAACCATTATTTTCCTCTCAGATTGTGTTGGCGGGAGACCCTTACCAGCTTGGACCTGTGTTACTCTCACATACTGCTCTAGACTTTGGTCTTGGTGTGTCGTACCTGGAACGTTTAACGAACACAAGTTTATACTCAAGAAATGAAATGGAATTTTCTCACTTTGGCTCCTATAACCCACTAGTGGTAACAAAACTTCTCATGAATTACAGGTAGGCAGTGTCTTTTTAAATTTCACCTTAACACTGGTTTCTCAGCTAGTTGATTCAGTTGAAAACACTTTACCTCTTTCATGAAAGATCATAATCAATAGACGTTTTCAAATTATGATATAGTCAACTGGGGTAAAAACGGGACAATTTTAACATGTTTGCTTTATTCTTGAACCGCTGTAACTGTGGCTACCATCTTTGGTGATTTTATTGGGCTACAAATGGCCTTGAACGAGCGCGAAGTGGTTTTGGTCAATGACTTTTACTTTTTAGAAAAATTGATTTGATATTTGTCCCACTTTTACCCTGCAATTTGGGGTAAAAACGGGACACCCTTGGGGTAAAAGTGGGACGCGTTCCGTTTTGGGTATAGAGTAGAATGCCTTAAAGGGGTAAATGTGGGACAGTACAAGGACTATTTGTTTTTGTTTCTACCACTATTTTTCTAATGTTTATAACGTTTTATTCTAGGTACAAAGAAGTTTTAAATATGAAAACTAAAGAAAACTAAAGAATATACGTAAATAATATGTTGGAATATATATATAACTTCATCAAGTACAGTTGAAATTGTTGTTGCTGCTCTCTTAACCATCACATGTACAGCCCTCTGAATTAGGAAAAAGTACGTCTGCAAATATATGTCGGCATCAATTTATTTCACGTTGGATCGTATGATCTTTGAAAAACGTGCGCCATGAAAAGGAGGCTAGCACATGCACACATTGTTACAAAGAAGTGTCCTACTTTTACCCCATCAAGCTAGAAACACTGTGGGGTAAAAACAGGACTGTCCCGTTTTTACCCCGATTATTGAAAACCAGCCGGGGTAAAAACGGGACACCAATTTTTGGATGACCGGCACCTCTTTCTCAAAAATCATTTCCGCGGTTTTAAATTAGAATGTTTATGTGTTTATGTTTATGTCTTGATTATTGAAACCGTGAAGATAATAAACAGTGTAATAAATATTAAGCAAGCAAAATGTGATTTTAAAATCGGCAAATTTATGGTTTTTGAGTGTGCGGGAGAAGTGGATCTTTAAAACTAACACAAGGTAGGGGTATCCATGGTTTTTTGTGGTTAAATGATGGATGGAGAATATGTCTAAAGATAGTATTATTCATTTTTGAGATTTTTCATCTGGGGTGTTTCATTAGCCTGTCTCGTTTTTACCCCTTCATTTTAACTGTCCCGTTTTTACCCCAGTTGACTATACCCCGTCAACTTTAATATTCCTTAAATTTGGGGCTTTGAAAATCAAAGATGTTCTAACAAAGTTTTAAAATTTTTGCATGCCTATTTTCTAAAAGGTTTCCCCGATGGACTAAAGAGTATCTTTGCTTTAACCAAATCTGTATACAACCATAGTACCCGCTCAGTTAATAAGTTTTTTATTCCTAAAATAATCTCTACTAAATATGGTTTATCGTTGATTCATTATCAAGGTCCTTACTTACGGAACTTATTCTTGGATGAACTAAATTTGACTTATCATAAAACGAATAATTCTCTTACAAACTTCTTATTAAGAAGCATCTCTTACAAAATTACAATTAATTATTGAATATTTTTCATTATTGAATATTTTCACTTTGCTATTTTAATTCTGTGTGAATTTGATGTCTTTTGTGTATGGGAAAAGGATTTTCTTTTTAGTTTTGTTTCTTATTTTATTTTATTTTTTATGGTACTTTTTAATTACTTTGTCAAGTATTAGGTATGTACCCTTGTTAACTACAGTCTTTCATTAATATTTTTATATTGGGTTAATTTGTTGTTTGTTTTTTCATATTTAAGGTAAATGTTCGATTACCAATATTCAAATAAATGAACAAATAAAATGGACAGGAAACTGTGACGAATACTTATCTTATCTATTAATTTATATAACTTCATCTATTATTAACTATAGAGATCATTAATGTTAGCCTAGATTACCACGATCTCACATTTGACCTTTTTAGTGCAAATAACTCTACAAATAAAAATTTAGATCCGGAAATTTTCTTTTTCATGATCAAATTATTTGGAACTCAACTTTGTTCAAAGATCAATGGTATTACAATGATCAAAGATCATGTTTGATTCATATTAATTGAATAAATAAATAAATAATTTATTTTTCTATTTATAAAGTATAAAAAACAACAATAAAAATTGAAAATGTGTGTTTCTTGGCTTAACCATAATTAAAATGGCTGATTTATAGGCAGCGTGACCTGTGTGAAGGAAGTCATTGAAACTAATTTACAAATGATAGCAAACATATTTGGACGAGATAAAAGAAGCGAGGACAATCTGTACTAGGCAAAATACTTCAAATATTTCAACACTCTAGAAGGCCGCATCACAGATACTATAAGATTGCCTAGATATAAATAGAAAAGATAAAGATTTGACCTTTGTGTGACGCATAACTAAATAATTATCCATTTTTACCAAGGCTACAAACCGTATCTTTGTACAGCATGATCTGAGAAAAAGTAAATAATAAAATACACAAAACATTATAAATAATAAAAAATAACACAAACAAACAAAATAAGAGAAAGAAATTCCATTGAGTTTCAGCTACTTATAGCTCTATAAAAGCTATAGTATATAGCTCTAGAAGTTTAGTTTAGAATATTCATTGATTTTCTGGTGAAGCTTAGGTACATTTACATACATTCTGATACCAGTAGTTATTTCCCTGATAATTTCATTACGAAAAAAACAACTTTTTAAATTTTAATTAAATATATTTTTATAAGCCCTTATATATTACCGTCTATTTTTATAATAATCATGAACAAACCATTAAATGCCGAAAAAGCAAAGCTGTTGTTTTCTGGTAACCCTTTTAGCTGAATTTTATATATATTATATGTTTATATAATATATATTATATGTTTGAAAATATTCATTGGCAGTTATTGATGTACTTTATATTGAAAAGTGCACACATTTTTAACTAAAAAAAATACTTGTAAAGAATCCACGAGTAGAGTGCATCAAGCTCTAACAATGCTTCTTTAAATTGAAAGAAACTCTACACAAAAGAAACAGTTCTCTCTGGTTTAATCAGCCAGATGTTTGTTATAAATAATCTGTGACGTATCCTTATACCGCATTTTATTCCCAGTGAAGAAAGAAATATATAACTGAGGAAAGAGAGACTTTAATGAAGGTTTTTCAATATTCTTCTTTTGCTAAAAATGCTACTATTATAGAGTTTCTAATGTGCTGGAGAAACTTATTATTATTTTGTTCTTTGGATCATTCTGTCTGGTAGAGCGAGTACAATCATTTAATATTTTGCCTTGATTAGGTCACATCCAGCGCTGCTTGCTATACCATCCAACATTTTCTACAGTCGAGAATTAATCCCACGCGCTGATAAATATTCCATCACAAAGTTCATTGGAGCACCATTTCTCTCAAATCCCAACATTCCTTTCCTATTTCATGGTGTTAGAGTATGTATTAATCATTGGTTTTTCTTCTTTTTTTTGTTCTATATTTTATGTTTTGTCCTACCCACCTATGTGGATCAATGGACATAAAACGATTGGTAGGTAGGGTCAGTAGGTATGTTGTCTGGCTTTTGGATTTTGTAATTAGAGTCAATATTAAGTGGAGGGGTTTTTTAGGGGGAAGATGTTCGAGAGGGGAACAGTCCATCATGGTTCAATCCCATGGAAGCAATTGAAGTGTTGAAGTACATACAAATGGTGTTATCGCTACGGGAGATTCAACCGGAGGAAATAGGAGTGATCACACCTTATAAGAAACAGGTTGTTAGTGAAGCTTTCCATTTCCATTTCCTTCATATTTAGACTTACTTAAAATACTTTCCTAACCTCAGTTTTTTACAGACTTTGAATAGTTCAGGTAATATGGACATAGAGAAAATAAATTTTTATAGTTCAAAATGAACGTGCTAGGCTTTTATAGATCAAAATGAACGTTTTAAATTTTGATGGTCCGATGGTAAGCTTACTTACAGACACATTTCTACAGCGCATGACTTACATATCAGCGATCTTAAGATTAAATACTCCTGCAGTTTCTTTTACGAACAACTTATTAACAAACTTGTTAACTTCTTAACAAACATAGATTATTATTCAACACGTTAATACGCAGATAAATCAAATGTATATAAAAAGAAGTTAGAATATCCCCTCCAACAATGGCGGATAATGTTTTTATTTATTCCACTGATATTTTACCAAAGCGTGATTTGCCATATTAAACTTGATTGCTGTTAACGAACACAAAGTTTAATTCAGTAAGTAAGACCAGGTATTGTGCAAAATAACCAAAAAGAAGACAGGAGCCCATTTGAAACTATACCTACTTCGTGGTAGAATAAATATTTATATCAGGGTGACAACAGCATAAAAAAATTTATTATATTGTATTTTTAAATTATAGAATTGTGAACACATATAAATATTTAATTTTTCTTGTTGAAGATTTAAGATAGCACTTTAACGTTGGGTAATTTATTTAGGTAGAAAAGATCCGTGTTTTATTAAAGCGTTTCGATCTGGACAAGATCAAGGTGGGGTCGGTTGAAGAGTTTCAGGGCCAAGAACGTCAATGCATCATCATCTCCACCGTAAGTGTAGTGAGATTGTGTAAATATTTTGTAGATATCCTTGATGCAGATGTCTATGTTAAATTGTAAACTCCATGTTTCATTTTTGCGTTAAATAAGTTAGTAAGTGACGCCAAGATATTTTTTATTTTCGCTTTGTATTTCCCCGCATAACATGTTCATCGAACCATGCCGGTTGGGGTTGTAATTTATTTTGTTACTCGTGCTCTGTCAATTTAAAACTTAACAATCATTGTTCTAGGTTGAGATTTATAAAATTTGAAAAATATTTTATTATAGTTTTATTTAAATCTTTTTTTGCAATTTAGTCTCTTGTTGCTTTTTAGGTTAGAGCAAAGGAGACGCTAGTTGATTTTGATGCCAAGCACAATGTTGGATTTTTGAGTAATCCAAAACGGTTTAATGTGTCCATCACACGAGCTCAGTCTTTGTTAATCGTTGTGGGAAGTCCCGTTGTTCTGTGTTACGTAAGTGTTAATCATGGTGGTGAAGCAATTATTAAGAAAATTGACATCAAATAAACATTTCTACTGATAGAACTCATAACTGATAAACTAATAGAACTCAAAAGTGACTACAACAACAACAGTGTTTGATAACAAATCTATGATAAAACACTATAAGTTGAAAACTACATCGATGGGAGAGTAGACTGACTTTTGCAACAAGTAATTCGCAGGTCTAAACTTATAGGTTATGTAATTCAAGATTTTTATTTCCAAACCTCCAGATGCTTTATTGTTTATAGTTGAGTTTTCTCTGTAAGATTTTAGGCTAAGTAAGAGATGATTTAAAAGGCAAACATTTCAATAATACATGAGGAATTTACATCTTCATCTTAAATGATTTTGTGGGAATTGTAAGTTTATGATAGAAATCTTCCTAAAATTTTATAGATTAGAAATGTGTAGAAATGTATTCAAAGTCACTTATTTATGCGCTGTCAATCAAATTATTTTATTCCAGGATCCATACTGGTGCTCTCTGCTTCAGTTTGCTGTTACTAAGGATTGTTATGTTGGATGTGACCTTCCCAAGTTAGAAGGCCCTTTAGTACAGGTGAGAGCATCATGGAAAGAAATAAGTAAAGTTATGGTTATATATTTGTCTAACCCCAGCTGCTGGGAAAAGAAGACGTTAATCCGTGTAGTATGTAAGTATTTGTATGTGCTACAGATATCTAAGCGATTCTAGGTTTGCGGGGTTGTGAGTTTTTGCAGACAGGTTTTGATGGCAGGAGTGGTGCCAATCCAACTCTTTTCCCTAACAATAAATATCTACTTGTTTATACCTGTTGTCACCTTTAAGGTTAATTCAACCACTTTACTCTTTTTGTCATTTTGTTTGTTTTCTTAGGAGAACTTTCGCAGGGCCATCTACCTGTTAGGATTGAATCGTGATGACGAAGAAGCAAAATCTTCAACTGGCATTGAAGTTGAAGATGAGGAAAACAATGATTTCTAGAAACACTTGAAAACCGAAAACACTTGAAAACCGAAAACATATTTTGTGACTTTTTGTATTTGTTGCTTTTGGTAATGTTTTACTAGATAAAAATTTTTAAATTTGTTTCCATCTATCTCGATCCTAACCTCGGAAATATGATACCACTTCACTGAGGTATAAAGAGTGTTGTACTTCCAAAGGCTTTTAAAAGTGTTTTAATTGCCATTGCTACTGTTTCTCATTTAAAGCCTGTATTGCTCAAAATTCCTTTCAACTCAATCACAGTAAAGTAATGAAAGATAAAAATGACGACATTGCAATAACAAAAATCAAACGGCTGTTTGAATTCGACAGGTATATTACTTTCTTCATGGAATGTTTGTGCCACAGCTGGCGACTGTTTTTCTATTTAAAGTGTAAAAAATTAAAATATAATTTACTTTTTTTAAAGGATCTTTATAATAATTGTATAATTTTAAATTATATAGCGTGCTTTTTTATCATTTCAATTACTTAGTTTCAATGTTTTTATTTCAGAGAAAAGGGGCTCCTACACCCAAAGTTGTTTTTGGTTCAACAATGTACGTTGGCTAGTTGTTTTGCTGGTTTTGTGATAGGTGGTAGAATCGGCGCACGTGTTGGGGCCGTGGAACATATTGAGACAACGAAGTTGATGGTTTACGATTCACCAACGCACGCTCATGTATGGAGTTAAAGTGTTATTCTTTTACTGTTTTCAGAAATATCACACCAGTAATTTTATTTTCAAAACACTGGTGTGACTACAGGTGATTGTCCACCAACTTATTTACTGCACAACATTAGGGATTGATAAGCTATAGTTTTTGGAATTTCAGCAACCGAAATGCACACTTATTTTTCAAATCAACAAAATATGAAATCAGTGAAAATGAAAGTGGGAACTAAACGCAAATACATAAAACAAATATTTTTTATTGTCATTTTCGAACTCTTCAATAGTTGGATTGACAGCTTTCAGTTTTTAGCTCCCAATTTCTTTTTGGTTTTGATCCAAGATCATTTCACAGGCTATGAAAAATACTGGTTGAGTGTCCTAGATCATAATCCCTTATTAAGCCTCAAACAATTCCTATAATCAGGACATTTGCTTAGCATGACATAGAAGAGTCCGGTTCTTAGTTCACGTGTTACCTACATAATTGAAATCTTGAAATCTATTATCTATTATATAAATGATACTTATAAATCCTTTGTAACCATCAACAAACTACCATGGAGATTGGAAAGCAATGTAGTTAACTGTTATGTAGAGAGAGATTTTGTAGTAATAACTTCCCAACGGCACTTTTGGTGTGAACTGTACGGGCTGTTTCTTTAAAGTTTCTTGCATTTATCCTACATCATGTCTCAATGATGATTTTTGAACTTTGAATTCCATACATTTATTTTGTGTCTGTAAGAACCTTATTTTCATTATTAGTATATAAATTATTATTATTATTATTATTTGAATATTTAATCAGGTATATACAAAACTTCAGTTCAAAATATAAAATATTTATAAATAACTGCTATCAATGCCAGACCTGCATAAGTTAGTAAGTTAGTTTGATAAATAGAAAAATATGAATAAAATTGAATACAATATATACAAATAAAAATTGCTAAAAATTGCTAAGTTAACAAAAGTAAAACCTTGAGAAATTAAGATGTTAAAAACTTTTTTATTTCATTATAAAAAAATATCATAATTTTCAATCTTTCTTAATTTCAAAGGAAGTTTGTTATAAAGTCTAGTTCCAGAACATTTGAAAGTAGTTTTCCAAAGCTCGAGTCTGACTTTAGGTACTTTCAAAAGAAAGCTGCCATTTCGAGTGTTCTGTCGATGGTTATTAACAACAAAGTAGTCGTTAAAGTTTGAACATACATCACCACTTAAACCTTTCTTCACCAAGCAGCAAGCTTCCTTGTTGATCGAACTAAGGACAGTCGGTACTTTGACTCCAGTAATAGTTGTTGTTCTACGTTCTAGAGAATTCAACATTTTCTTCTGAGTCTCACTGTGACACAATTTTATAGTACTGCAGTATGTTAGTAGAGGTAGTATCATCATAGAGTATATACTGTACGCTGATTCTTCAGTTAGGTAAGAACGTAGCTTTCAAAGGAGTTTCAGTCTACCACTCGCCTTCTTGTAAACTTTGTCAAAGTTTTTGTTGAAATTCAGATGTTGGTCTACAATGTTACCTAAATATTTATACTCAGTAACATTTTCAATTGGTTGCTCACGAAAGAAGACATCTAGGTGTTTGTTGGTTTTAGAGAGTTTCTTTCCAGTGCCGATGATCATTGCTTCCGTTTTCCCTTTTTGTAAGTTGATGAACAGTTTGTTTTTATCGAAATAGCTGGCAATTTGTTGAAGGTCCTCATTTAGGAATTCTTCAACTTTCTCCTTTTCGACGTTATCAACATAAACGACAGTGTCATCTCCATACATAATACAACAACAATTTTCGAGTGAATCAGGAAAGTCATTGAAAAACAGAAGGAAAAGCAAAAGTCCGAGGATGGACCCTTGTGGTACTCCTGATGTTAGTGGTTGTCTTGTTGATTCGATACCATCAATACATACAATCTGGTTTCTGTTTAATAGATAGTTTGCTAGCCAGTCATATTCAACCCCGCCAATTCCGTATTGACCAAGCTTGGATAAACAGCGCCAACAAACTTCCCCTCGTCAATACAACCACGTCATCATTGTGTGTGAAAGAAACAGCACTTCCAGGCAGCAACAAAAATAATAACACGAGCATGGCCGCACGCAAAGCCATCATTAGCTCAGCATTTAAATGATGAATTTAACAAAATTATTTTAAAATCGCATTTTAATTTTGTTTTGAACTATATTTCTCTACACGTTTTTTTATATAAGAAACCTAAGCAAGGGGCTGAGCCTTGAGTTTCTTAAAATTTGGTCATTTTGAGGCTCAAAAGTTTCTTAAAATTTACCTTTATTTTGTCACAACCAAATTTTTTGTTGTTTATGTAAACATATACTAAGAATAACAAAAGTTTCTTAACTCTTGAAAGGTTTCAGCCTGCCTAAGTTTCTTAAGAGTTTGTTAATTTTTTGCAAACCTGAGCCTCTGGTTTTTTATAGACTGGTTTCTTATAAAAACAACGTGTATTAGACAAGTTTTCTGCTGTTTTTTTTGTTTTTTAAATGTTTGCTGGACATTTTCATTGTTTCACCTTTATAATATTTAAAAAGAAAAAAGAAACAGTGAATAATTGTCATCTATTTATCTTATATTTAATTATTCATTTTTATTGTTTCAAATTCTGTTTAAAACATACATTAAATTTCAAGAAATAAATTTTCAAATGAATGTTTGTATTTGTATAACAAATATGGCTTTTTTTCTAGCGGATTTATCATGCACGGGCTATAATGGGATTCATGAAGAACGGATGCAAGTTTGGATGGCGTGCAGGTGTCTTCGCCGGCTTCTACAGGTGGATGAAATATCTATGACAATAAAATTGAGTCAATAATAATTTGATTTGTCTTTGCCTACTCCTTCGAACATGAACCAATTACACTTGGCGAGGTTTAAATAAACGAATGGCTGAATGAAATTATTTATTATTATTTATTTAATTATTTATATATTAAATAATGTTTCTTTGTCTGCTTAAGTTTAAGAGGATGATGGCGCACCACTAATGTTAAATGTTTTACTTTCCAGTATTATTTCTATTATCAGATTGATTCTTCTTTGAGATTAGCCTGGTGACCGTTGCATTGAGTGAAGTAAACAGCTACAATGACAGTGTTAACATGGTTGCAGCAGGTGGTATGTATTTTCCCAGCTTCAAAATTACAACAATGGAATTCAGTTTGGAATTCATTAGTTTGGTAAATCAAAATTACGTTCTTTACGGTTTTTAGAATTTGGAAGAATTTGTAAGTAATAAGCACAACTTGAGATTTCCATCTCTTATCTTTTACTTGTTCACTTTTAGCTGTGGCAGGAATTGTATACAAAAGTCTCTCGGGTTGGCGAAATATGCTTGTGGGAGCAGTGATAGGAATTGGACTAAGGTATTGTGCTATTTCAAATTTTCTATTAACTTAACGTCATGACGAAGTAGCTGAATTCAATTTCAACTTAATTGTAAAGAACATTTCTACTGATATCTGAATGTTGTTGAATTGCTTCTTTGTTTTTCTTTCCTTTCAATTGAAATTTTTACCTGGTTGTTCAAAGTTGTTTGCATTTTTATTAATTTTGAGTGCTCCGTGTGCAGCATTAATCGAGTTTACCAGACTCGCTCTCCCGGATGACATGAAAGAAGAACTCAACCTTTTTCGTCATTTCAAGTTACCTAACGAGCAAGACACGAGAAGGTATACGACTTTATTTTATACTTTATTTTTTTTACAGTTCAGATAATATTCAATTATAATTGATAAAAAAGCTCATAAAATGAGAAAGAAGAGCAACACTGCTGAACAAAAGGTTCTACAATACATGTTAACTACATAAATCCATAATTGAATTGAATCTTTTTACATGTACTGTTTCAAAAATCAAGTAAAAACGTTTAAGTTTGGTTAATTTTCTATTCTTAAATTTTTTATGAAGGTTTCAGAATTTTGGATGATTCAGAGTTTGATTGATCTTGTTTAAAAACATTTTTGTCAACAAAAAAACGTCAGTAAATTTGTTTGAAATAGTAATATTTTTGTTTTGGTTGAAGTGACACTTTGTTTTAGTGATGCTGTCAGCACTGCAGTTCAATTTTTCGAGAACTTGGAAAGTTCGATCGATGACTGCAAAGATCTTGATGATTTAAAGAATGTGAAAATAAACAATGAGAGTGTAGAGCAGGAATCCTGACATCTTGATGTTTTTCAGAAGAAGATCGCCATTTGATCTTTAGTTATGTAGTTTACAGAAATTTTATTTTAAGAAAACTACACTAATTTTTGCAGGAGCAGCAGTTTTTTTATTCTTCGATCTAAAAGTCTGTTTTTCAAAGTAACATGAAAAAATTGAAGCAGGCAAATATAAATAAATAAATAAATTTCTGTTCTTTGTATATTTGTATTCACATTTTTTTTCTTGTATGTAAAATTGGAATGCGTATAAAACATTAATTTGTGTTTGTTTCTTGTTTGCTTTTTTTAATTTCCCTGTGAGTTATGAAGTCGTTTGATTGTTTCCGCAATTACTAACTATATCAATTTTTTTGTGTGAAGTATACTTATATTTAAGAAATGATTTAAATTACAATTGTGTATCATACAATTTAATTACACTTATTGCTCAAACATCAACAAACCTCAAACAC
This sequence comes from Candelabrum cocksii, assembly GCA_963930725.1. Lineage (NCBI taxonomy): Eukaryota > Metazoa > Cnidaria > Hydrozoa > Anthoathecata > Candelabridae > Candelabrum > Candelabrum cocksii. The sequence goes on along the minus strand of OZ005668.1, from coordinate 2,983,444 downwards.
CAACAGAAACGCCACACCCACCCAACGAATCACTTAACAAAAACACCACACCCACCTGACAATCCACTAACAAAAACACCACACTCAACAATCCACTAACTAAAACACCACACCCAACAATCCACTAACTAAAACACCACACCCAACAATCTACTAACTAAAACACCACACCCAACAATCCACTAACTAAAACACCACACCCAACAATCCACTAACTAAAACACCACACCCAACAATCCACTAACTAAAACACCACACCCAACAATCCACTAACTAAAACACCACTCCCAATTGACGAACCACAAAAACACCACACAAGAATACCAGATCCACCTAACGAACCTCTCAACAATAACACCAGACCCACCCTGTAAACCACTCAACAAAATCACTAGATCCATCATTGGGTGGGAACACTTATTTTAAAACTTATTTTTCGGAACAAACATACATTTTCGTAACATAATTGATTTTTTGTTTCAACAGGATTTAAAATAGAAAACAAATCATTCCCTCGCCATAAACTCAAATTGTGTTGATCATACTGCATGGATGACATACTGCCAGTCGTCTTTTGAGCGCTGGCTAAGATGGCAGAGTTATGAGTAAAGCTTTAAGAATTAAAGAAATAAGAGGTATATATTATTAATTATATTTTTAGTTGTATTTGTAGTTAAATTTACTTATATACTATATATTATATTACTTATATATTTTTCATCATCCAGCCATTTTGCTTGGTATTTAATAGATTTGACTTTTGTCTGATACCCAAATGTTAATTTTAACATTAAATAATTTGGTATGTAAATTTTACTTACTATAAACTTGTTGTGCGTGCGTGGTCTAGTGGCTGGAACTTATGTTTTCTGCCCGCAATGTCTTAGGTTGATTCTTGCTAGAGACAAAAAAGTAAAAAATAAATAACATAAAAATTGTTCAAAACGAGAATCACCTGCGCGGCATCTTTGGGAAGTGCCTGAAAAACTTACCACGGGTTAACCAAAGCCATGCGAGGGAAATTTGGTAGACTAATGATCGAACACGGAGACGGGACTTGGGACTGCAAGGAGTTGCGCCCACAGTCCTTAATTAGCATTGTAAAGCCAATTGGACTCGTCTGAGGACGACCTAGTAGTTAAAATATCAAACACACACATATTGACTCATTCTTAACCATTGATATTGAACAATAGAAGCTTGTTATTTGTAATGCAGGCCCTTATGTTAGGGGCAAAATGAGTCACACACAACCTTATGGATTTTGATGGTAATGTTCTATTGCATGAGAAAGAAAAATTAAAAAAATGTAAAGTTCTACTAAAGAAATAGTTCAATTTGCACATATAATTTCTATCACTTACAAAAGAAGTGCTTCATTTTGCGCCACATTACACTATTTTATGTCATTCTATGGAATGTGTTACATTCTATAACCTTATGTGGATAATAAACTATGAAAACCAGTTTGTTCCTCACCCATAGAAAAGCTACTCTTGTTGTTTTTTCAGAGTATGAACGTAACAAGAGACGTGCGAAAGAAAAGAATAACTTGTTGGAAGCTGCAAACTGGTGTAACTGTTTGGGCGCAGTCTATCATGAAATAGGTCAGCTGTGATCAATAATTTTTATTTAAAGTACGTCTACAATCTAGTAGAGTTTTGAAAGTTTGGAATGAGATTTTTAAATATCCATTTCCTCAAAACCACTTGGTCAAAAGGCTGATATTTAGCTGTATTGATGATAGTAACTTTTCACGAAACCTTTTGTGATCATGTTAAAATTTTGATTATTTAAAGGGGTGGTGTACTAAAAAAAGACTTTCAATTTGGAAGCGGCACCAAGAAATATTGTAGAAAAATATAATTTTTTATATTAATAAACTAATTAAAGTTTTAAATTAAAAGTCAATTAAGATCTTATTTTTACACAGATTTCATGCCAGTTTAGCTTCTTTATCATACAGGAACATCAGTGTCCGATGTCACAGGTTAACAACCCGTAGTAAGTTTATAATAAACCTTACTACGAAAAGACATACGAAGGAAAAATACACTTTATTAAGTTATATATCAGAAGTTTTTATGTGTTTTTTTATTGAAATAAAAAATGTTTTGTTATGATAAAAATGAAAAATGGTTTGTTGTGCTGAACAAAAAGAGACTAACATTTACGATGGAAATTTCAGGAAAATTGTTTCTACCTGTTGTTATAAAATGTGCAAGGAAAATTTAACTTCAAACATTTCATCTTTAATTGCTAAAGTTTTTTTGCTAAAAACTGCATTGATAGCTCGAGGCTCTGCATCACATTTTTCAAACTCACACCAATGGTTATTCACTGCTCTTCCTCAAAGTCAAACTGGTCTGAGCAGTCAGAGTTGGAAGAAAATGAAAATGATATTTTCGCTGGTTCAAATTTGTATGAACATAAGTCACAAAGCTTTCTATTAAAATAAAAATGAGTTAAAATACATAATAAAAATGAGTTAAAATACATACTATATGTTAGTAAAAATCAATAAAAGTAAAAGCACAACTCGTTCTTTTGTGTTTATATATTATCAAATTCTAATGTCGTCACAAGCTTTCTATTAAAATGTCACTTTCTTCTGAATAAGTATCGTTTGATGATTCTCCCATCAACGCAGATGATAACTTGGACATGTTTGTAAAATTTATAATAATTTTATTATTTTAAGATAATTAAAAGTATTAAAGATTATAAAAACTACTTTATTTTGCTAACAATTTTTACAACTAATCACAAAGTCTTCGCAATGTTTTATGTTTTAAAAAGATGATTTTAAACTCATGTTAGCCTTTATGACTTCATAGTTAAATTTTATCTGAAAAGGAAAGTAAGTCGGTTAAATATATATATATATAATCTCTTGTAAGCATTTTTTTGGCCTAGATTTTTTACAGTTAATTATTTATTTTGTTAGAATTTGAAGAGTTGCTTTTTAGAAAAAGTGAAAATTTGAGTACACCACTTCTTGAAACACAACGATGACTTCTTTACTGGCTATATACACCTCGGTAAATTGCACTCACCACAATATTGAAAATAGTGTATAACTTTCTTTGCTGACTTTGCTGAAATAAACCGACTAGAACTGATGGGAAAATAAGAAATTTTTTATTATTATTATTAAAGGTTTATTCTGGGCTTATCCATTTACAATAATGGCTCTTCATCCCGTATATATGCATAAGATTAATAAAATAAATGTTAAAAATTTTAAAAAGTTAGTCATTATTTACATTGTTTAAAATAAAATTTTTAGTCAATTTGCAAAATTCATTATAGTTAGTGGAGTTCCTTATATACATTGGTAAGTTATTAAAATGTGTGTATGCATCGTGTTGTAAGGTTCCTTGAATGTCTATCTTCATTCTTCTTTGATGACTACTTCTTAATGAACGTCTTGGCACATACAGTTCAACTGGTGCAATTGCTGGCCAATTGCGCAGTGGACATTGTGTTGTGTTCCGTAATGAAGCAATAGGCTAACATAAAATGCTCTTGGCAATAAGTTGCAAATTCTTTGAAATAGTGTGTCATTAACAATACAGTAACCATAAATTATACCTAGAAATGGTTGGCATGTTGATGTTGCAAATAGCTACGTAGCAAAAATGCACTAATCATCAAAACTGTAACTAAAATATAGATATCATTTTCTTTTACAAACATATATGTCAACTATTAAACAGAAGTGAAAGAAAGAAATCATTTGCACAGAACTGTAATTTTTATTGATGTGTCAAAAATCCTTGCTCAGTTGCTATTTTTCGTTTTATTCCATTTTAATAGCATTTTCATTTATGGTAAATGTGAACTTCTGTCAATGTGAGACACCATTGTGCTTAATCAGGGTGTTAGCCAGGTCTGAATTCTTACATCGTTTTATCCACATTGGGAATTTCGTCCCTAACCCTGGTCTTCCCAAGCAAGCCCTTATCTTTTGACTTAAAAGTGCTCTAGATTGACTATAACAGAGAAATTGAGAATAATTGATACAACTCCTACAACTCCTTTAAAAATAAAAACTTTTTTGTAACATATTTTATTATTATTGGTTATGTTTTCCTAAGAAAAAAACTGGCATTATGTTATTTAAACCATGTGGAAATAATTTGGTTTGTGTTGAGTTTCTCATTTTAGTACTATTTTTTTGCTTGTAATTGGGAATTTTCTTAGGAATAAGACTGTTCTTAGGCAATATTTCATAGTTAAAACAAGTCTTTACCATTGGCTGTTTACTGTTTAGCTTTTTATGCTTTCTAATGAACTTCAAATTACTAAAATGCAATCCAGTAATTTTCTTTAGGCTAGTTCTAAGAAATTATAGAATCCATTCCCCTAGTTCCTGTAGATTATTAGAAGTAAGGTGGTTGAACAGTGAACTTGCATTCAATGGGTCTTCTTTCAACATTTTATTTCCTATTTTTTTTATTTTTTTTTATTTGATATTTGCGCAGAACACTCCGTTATTCTGTTTTCTGAATTTAGTGAAATTTTATAATTTTAGAGGGATATTCTTGTTTGTTTTTCAAAGTTTTTAAATGAAACAAAGAAACGATTCTCATATTTGCGAGAGTCAAGCTTTGCATTAACCCTGAATCCTTGTGCTTTGCGGTTCACAAATTAAAACGTCTCCCACTTGTTTGCCCACTTATACTTTGTCTACACTGGTCTTTTGATCTTTTTTGTTCAGTCGATCTTTCTATGTTTGAATGTCCACCAAACCTAACCCCTTTTTATTTCTCACTCGATATAAATATTTGCTGAGATGTTTTCCAGCGTTCTAGACCTTCCTAGAATCAGAGAAATTTCTCCAAACACCAAAACAAGATGGTATCCCCGAAAAACCTTTTTCATGGAGGTGTTATAAATATATCAATGTAATGTTTTTTGCTTATGTTTAATTGATTTAGAGGATTTTGAGCGTGCACTGGTGGAACATGAGGAGGAGATCTCATTGAGCGAAGATGCTAACGACAATCTAGGTGTGGCCGTCGGTCACAGAAAGGTTGGCGAAAATCTTTGTTTTCTGAATCAAATTGAAGAAGCACTCGTGCATTTAAAGAAATATCTCGAGGTGTGGAATTTTTCAAAATTTGGGATTCTAAATAATTTATTTCTTTTCTGGAAACTTCTTATTCATGTTTTATTTCTGTGAAATGAACTAATGAAGTGTGGAAAAAGGGAAATGCTCACTAGGAACTAAGAATTTTTCATCTTTTAGTTTTAACCAATTCCTTTCAGATTGCTCAATCCTTAAACAACATTCTTGAGCAGCAAAGGGCCTTCACGACATTGGGCCGAACATATCTCATCCAAGCTCAAGTTGATTACCCATCGTGCGACGAGCAAGCAAAGCAATGTCTGAATGCATCTGTGAGCGCATCGTTTCAAAGTTTAGACCTCTGCGACCAGCTGTACTCGACTGTTACGAACAAGGAAATGTTGGAGATGAAAGCCAGGTTGTATCTAAACATTGGCATCGCTTACGATTCAAATAATCGCCCGAAAGATGCATTGCAGTTCGTACAGAAAGCATTGATCATTGCAAAGTAAAGGAACTAATTTAACGTTTTTAAAGAAGATTATATTTCCAGAGTTATGAAAGACAATAACAAAAACAATAATACTTTAACAATGTTTCAAAGTGGATTGTGAAAACTATCTGTGGCTTAAAGCTAAAAAAGCTAAGATGAGACTTTCTTGAAGCTGATAATAATAACATAAAAACATTTTGATTTTTATCATCATCATCCATGAGTCCGCTTATTTATCTGTCACTTAAGATTGATTGTGTTAATTTGTAAATAAATCAAAAAGAAAATCAATTAAAGGAACGAATCATCGAGCTAATCAATATTCGCCGTCCTTTTTATCAAAATTTTTGTTAAATTCTATTGTAGGAGAGGATATTGTTGCCCGGATCATTATAACGTTGTAAATTGTTAACATGTTCAACAAAGTGGTTTTTTGTTTTTTCAGAATTTTATTTGAAATGTCTCACCAAAATGAAGTTTTGGCAGCTAATTACGCTGTAATCAACTTTAACCAACTTAAATTTTCATTCAGGGAGCAACAACTACCTGAGGACATTTACAGAAGTCACTGTACATTGTCCGAACTTCACTTTAAAAATGAAGACAAAGCAAAAGCTCTGCAGTGTGCCAAAGCTGCACTGAGTATTGCCAAGCGATTGAACAATATGACAATGGAATACGATGTGATGTTGCAAATGGGAGAGGTAATTAAATGAGTCTAAAATGTTAAAGTGTTTCAGGTAATTTTCGTTATAGTTATCTATCTTTTTTTAACCATTTAGAGACTGAACTACGAATTTTTAAGCAAATGTAGTTCTGAGATTCTTTTATTTGGTGAAATACTTGTTACCAGATGGCAAGAGTGGGAGGGTGGGAGGGAGACAGAATGGTTGGAGCGGGGGTGGTGGTAGACCTCATAAAATTTCTCAATTCAGAATCTAGTTTTACTTCTCTTAAAAGCTAATCTCATTTTACTTCATCTGTATTAATATAGGTTGTATACAAAGATGTTTCTTTATTCTTAGATCTTGATTTCCTCAGCTGATTTCATATCGGCTATAAAGATCCTACGAGAAGTGTTTGTAAAACCTGCATACAAGCAGAAAACATTGAAGCTCATAAAAAATGGTATATAAAATACGTAGTGGTATTTACGTTTCTAATAGACCGTTTGTACGTTGGTTGATATCATAATTTAAAACCAATGGTTTGTTAATATTTAGAAATTTGCGCAGTTGTTGTTAAAATATTATTTCATTAAAATTATGCAGTAGATGCTTTCTTTACTTTAAAACTGAAATGACTACTTTCTCATCAAAACTTCAAATATGTGATATTATAAATTTCATTCAGCCATTCGCGGTGCCTTGCTGTCAGAAAAATACGCGTGCAAACAAAACATGAATCCAATCCAATGTGGCAGTGTGTGTGAAAAACTCGCTGACCTTTACTCAAGTCTGGGTTGTCCGGGGAAAGCTCTGCCGTTGTACAAAGAACAAGTATGTCTGTTGGAAGCATGCCACCTGCAACTAGAACATCATTTTATGATTAATCGCGCAGGTTTAGTTAGTTTATTATTATATACGCATTAGATGATCGATTGAATATATCATTTATTTGCGCAAATATGAAAACAGCGGCACACTGACAGGTGGATTTCTGTTATATGTGAATATAAGACTGAGAGCAAATTCTTTGGCCAAGGATTTTGCATTTACATATTAGCAACGTATTAATACCAACAAAGCAGTCATATTCCTCGAAGATCGAACTGAAATAATAATAATATGTCTGACAAAGCTTTCAGATTGTAGTACATTTTAAGCTTCTCCTTCATTCTTCTTTATTGTCAGTAGAACTTCTCGCCCATGACCACATATTCTTTTTTGTGGTTTATAGCTTGCATTTAATGCATTTCGTATTGAAATGACTTTCTGCTTAGCTCTCATGGATTGGTGGACACTTGGATGGTAGAGACTTATGTGCTGTCTACAACTCGCTCGCCGTGACTTCCCATGAAACAAAACAATATGAGGAAGCACTGATGTACCATGAGCTGGCCATTAAAACCAGTGGAGATCCAAATGAGGTGGGCATTTTTTAATACCATTTTCTTCTATCTCATAAACATTATGAGCAGCAGTTAGTTTCAGTTAGCAGCAGGAATAACACAAAATTTAAATTATCATAGCTCCGCTTTCTTGTCTGTCCTTGTTTAGTTGGATATATCACAAAAATGATGGAGGGAACAGGAGAATCAAGTTGATAAACCCTACAAATAAATTGGACATTTCATGTTGTATAATTGAAAAGTAATTCTTTTGACCAAAACAACATTTTACGCAACAACAATACACGAATCAATTTACTATTAAATGTTGTGTTCATTTGTCGAAATAATAATGAACTTATGAAAAATTGCAAAGAAAGTGACTTCTATGCAAGTAACTTATGTAACATTTCATGGTATTTAATGAGTGCTAATAGAAATCGTGACAACTGTTTTGTTTTCAGAACTTTGATACTCATTGCGCTGTACAGAAGGTCCTCGATGAAACCACTAGTGACTTTGAATGCCTCAAAACCAATCTAGTCCAGACCGTACAATGCGTTGAGAAGAGCCAATCTCCTAATGATATTGTGTGTACCATTTGTTTTACATTTTTGAAGTTTAATTAACGTGACAGTGAATTAGTGAGGCTTTTAAAATACGTGTATTTTTTGTGAAGTGCATTTGAAGTGCAAATGGTTATTTTTGTTATAATAAGGCAATATTAGTCTATTATCATATATCAGATTAACATAAAACGAGGAGCAATTAGTGGGTTGTATCGGAATATTTGGTTTAAAAAGCTGTAATTTGTTACCAACAACAGAATACAAAAACAGTCAATAAAAGCAATGCTACTACGTATGAAAAAAATCAAAAATTCTAATCTGCAGTATATTATACAATATTTTTTTAAACTGTTTTTAAACTGTTCATTTTATGTTTTTAGCCTGACGATGATTTATATTTAAATCAAAATATATTGCAAATTATTATAAATTATTATTATGTTGTTGGTAACAAATTATTTCAAATGAATATTTTGCCACAATGTTTCTGCCAAAAAGATTAAAAAGCTGTCTTTATGTATTGGTTCAGTGTTTTTTTTTAAAAAATGTCTGCTTCATGGTTAGTTTTTATTTCTTTTCAAGATGAGGTTATACGATTCATTCAAAGATGACATCATCAATTGTGAATTGCTTGAAGAATATCGAGCTATAAAAATAAAACTCGAATTAAAAGTACAGGAATTATCTGATTCTGCAGAGAGCCCTGTTGAAACATCAAGCGAGTTGACTCAAGAAGAACTGGAGTTTCTCCAACAGGGTTAATAATGTTTTGGTTAATTTTTGAAAATAGTATTGAACCCTCTATGAACTATTTGAAGGGAAATTTACATTTAAAGCTTACTGTTCAATAAATACATCGATATATTACGAAAAACGTAAAACACGAAAAATATTTGCGTCTTAAACGGAAACCATATTTACTGCTGACAGGCCAACTAACTGACTAGATTGTAACTGTTTTAGACACATTTTTTAAATTTTATTTTCAAAGATGTTAAAGTAATTTTATGATATACTCCGAGTGGGTATTACCCACATCAAACTAAAAATAATTTTTGAAATTTTTAAAATTCAATCTATTTATTAATAGTAATAACGTATTTATTAATGAGTTGTATTTATTTATATTTTTTCTGTTAGTCCAATTATAAAATAGAAACATTTGATTACTTCATAGAAAATGATGTTGATGATTTCGAGGAAGAACTCTGTGGACAAAAATCTCGAAAGAATCGCACAACAAAACAAAAGGTTCACTGATTGTCTTGTGCAGTTTTTTTATTTATTTATTGTTTTATTTTTTATTTATTTATTTATTATTTACAGGATAACCATTCAAAAATAAATTACAATATATATGCAATATTTCTGTTCTCCCATGGGTCCTGTCCTATGTTTTTATGACTCTTTGTTCTAGAACACTTTTCAGTCGTTGTGTGTTTCACTTGATTTTCAGAGCCATGTTTCTTCATTTAAATGTACAAGCGGCGTACAATTACTATGTATTTTTATCTTAATATTTTTGTAATTTGTTTTTCTATATATTTTTGTATTTTTTATTATATGGTGAATAAATAATTTGAATTGAATTGTGCGTTGTATTAAAGAAGTATTCTAATTTTATATATAATTTCATAATTCAATATTTTTAAAAATAGATATTTGCAGTAAATGCATTTATGTTCGGAATCTTTGCTTAAATGTGTGGTTTAAAGTGAAATGAATAGTTCTTTTTGTTCTCGCTTACTCAGACATCTAATAACGAAGTGTACTCTTTTGTGTTTGTTAGATAAATCGAGTAAACGCACAAGGAGAGACACCATTGCATATTGCGGCGATTCGTGGGAACTTTGAGAAAGTGAAATCACTTCTGCAACAGGTTTGAAGATACCAAGGTTTGAATTACACATTTGGTGTTTCTTCTGTGCTCTGTAATACCCTGGTGTTTGAAACACTAACGTGTATTGGCTGTTTTCTGTCTAAATATCGGACCGGTGACATTTTCCGTTCTACAAATTTGTCATTAATATTGTAAAATATCTCAATTTTTCTTAGGGTGCGTTTGTCCACGCAAGAGACACGTGCGGCTGGCAACCGATACATGAAGCTTGTAACCATGGTTATGCAGGTAAACAACCAAATACGTCATTGTTAACAAATGTTAGCAATACCTTCCTCAGTGGGAGTAGACTCGTGGTTATACAGAAGTGTTTTGCTCTGGAATCATCTCCCAAAACATATCAACGAAGAACCAACAAAGAGAAGTTTTAAAAGGGCAATCATTGCTCATGAATTATACTGCAAATGCAAAATATGCAGATAATTCGGCCTAGATAGTTCTTCATTTGTTACCTGTTTTGATTTTAATGTTTACGTTGTTTGTTTGTTGTTTGTTGTTTTGTTTTATTTTTGTTAATATTGAGAAGGAATAAAGTTTTTACGAGTTTTGTTGGTATAGATTAGTTCAAATCAACTATGTAAAGGAACCAACGTAAAATAAAGAATACATACATGTGATGCGTTGCAAAAACGTAGGTTTTCATCATCCGCGCAGTTGCTGCTTGAAATAAAAAATAAAATTATATTTCGCTTATTATTTATTTAAATTATTTAGAAAATATTCGCGCACTATAGAAATGTTGAGATCAAAGGGAGAAGTTGTTAGCTTTAGCTGGTTTGTTTTTCGCTAGATATCGTCGAGTTGTTGATATCGCACGGCGCGAATGTGAACGATCCAGGAGGAGACAGATGTTTAGGCACAACTCCGTTACATGACGCTTGTGAGAATGGTCGGTTGGATGTGGTGAAGCTGTTGATAGCGCATGGGGCATGCCCCGATACGAAGAACAAAGAGGTGAATTGTTTCTTTCGATTTTCACAGCTCAATGTAACTGCGCCCTAGGCGGAAAATGACAAACTACGTACGAAATTTAGAAATCAAGACTTGATTGGGTTAGGGGTGGCGCCAGGGGTTTTCCGACGAGGAGGCTTACAGCGCCGACGGGGTGGGGCTTATTGCTTGACTCTAAGTTTAACACAAAACTCATTGATGATCAAATCTATTACAGATTTGGCACTTCTAAATTTAAACCTATAACCTGCCATGAAACTTCATAACACGAAAATATCACAGAAAAAACCTAACGTTAAAAAATGTCAGTATTTTGTTAATATGGCTATACTTCCGACGGGGGGAGTGCGAGAAGTTTCGATGGGGGAGGGGGCTGTAGGGGGCCCCCCACTAGCGCCACTCCTGGATTGGGTTACTATCTTTCATTTTCTTGCTCTGTTATGCAAAAAATAGCGTTTTAACCATACATTAGTTAGTTTTTTAGTTGTTGTATTCTGTGAATAGGGCAATACACCAATCGAGTCGGTTCGTAAGCTACTGCTTGAGGACGAGGAGGTTTTCAAAGAGAGCGCACACAGCACCACCTACTACCTGGCGAGAAAGCAGGTGGAACAGTACGTGATGAGTCTGAAGAAACTGCTTCCGAAGAGAGATCGCAATGGTTACCTCGAAAACGATCAGCCAGTTAAAAGACGCCGACTGGATGATATCTACCAATCGAAAGACGTCGATTTTCTAACCAATCAATCAGAAGACATTGATTTTCTAACTAGCCAATCACACGAGTTGTCTAATAACACGCGACCAAACGATTGTTCAAACAACCTATCAAACACTAACAGCAGATCTAAACACCAATCAGCTTTGAAAGAGTTTTCTGACAATCAATCGGATTTTAGTAACTTTTCAAGCGATCTTTCGGACATGTGCGACTTAGAAGATTTAGATTTGAATAGCGATTTTAATAACGATGGAAACTTGGGTCCAACTTCTCCCTCCCTGGTCACTACTAAAACCTCTAAACCCCGTTTCTCAAAAAACGAAACGTCTCGCAAAGCGCAAAAAGTAAAAAGGAAAACCTACAGACAGTCGAAAATCAAAGTTGTGCCCATCAGCGATTTTATTGTGGAAGACCGACCGTGCAAAGAGGCGAGAAAGTCGCGAAATATTCGTGTGAATGCCAACTTAGACAAACCTAAACAGAAGCGAATTGACGAGAGTTTAACTGTTACAGACTCACCTACGTCACCGGAAGTACTTATAAGAGAGAATACCGTGTTCCGCGTTAAAGTTGACGTTGATGGAAAATGCTTTCTTATACCTATCGTCGACACAGATTCTACCGTTGGTTGGTTGGTCGAACAGGTGAGTTTATATTGCAATTATATACATAGAAATGTTGAATTCTGTAGTTGTACGCAAACTAAATCTTCCAATAACTGACTTGATTTGTTCTCTGAGGTTGGCCTGAGAAACAATATGTGTATAATGACTACAATGCTAACGATTGTAATTTATGACGATTGATTTAATTTTGATTCCAGGCTCAATTGCGGTACCAAACTCAATGCGATTTAGCCGTGAAACTTTCGCTGAAAACCAAAGACGGTGCCCTTTTAAACAGTGATGACGTCATTGGAAATGTTTTGCTCAACGACGAGTGCATTCTGGGAGAGATCACGTGCTTTGATTTCGCGCCATTGGGGGAGAGATATGAAAGTGTTTGCAGACAACGTGGCGGATGTAAGTTGAGCAACTGTGAAGGAAGGGTGGTAGAGGTGGTTTCATGATGAAATTTACAGATAAGTGTGAAACAAGTTGTCTCGATAAAAGTATTTTTTAATAAATTATTATTTTCGCGATTTCAGTCGTCAATCGAGAACTGGTGGAATCGTTCGCTGGAAACACTTCTACGCTCAATCTAACGGAGATGTTTTTGTCTCCCGAAGATCTTACCAACCTTTCGAAATGCCTTCCTTGTAACGTCCACATATCGGAGATAAATCTAAGTGGAACTTATTTCGGTAAGATGAAACTTCCGTTTGCAAGATTGAAGCTTTGTGTTCTTGTAGACTACATTAACACCCAAAAATTTCGGCGGATAAAATTAAGGCGGAAATAATTTCGGACACTTTTTCCGAATTTTGGCGGAAAAATTTATAGGACAGATTTTATAACGTACTGGGGGGTCATACTTTTATGACGTCCGCAAAAAAGGGCTAAAAATTCGAACACCCTTCCCCCCATCCACAACCGTCCAAATTTGATGACCCCTCTCCCCATGGACATGTGGATGTACAAAATCATCAAAATTCCCTCCTCCCCCCATATAATCTTATCGTTTTTTATAAGCATAATGAGAGTCTTATTTGAATATGATTTTCATTCAATCTTAAAAATTAAAGGACTTGAAGTGAGTGAATCTGAATGTTGATAGCGTATTAGTCGTATAAAAAAATAACCCTAAAAGTATTGAAAATCGGAGCTCTCTCATCAGGATGGCTCCTTGTTGACGTCAGAAAAGTATGGCTCCTAGGAACAATTTTCGGATAATAATTTGTGACATATTTGACAACGAGGCATGTTTTTAAGGGAAATTTCTTATACCTAGAGATTATAAAAGTTAGATTGAAAACTGCTTTTGGTAATCAATACCGCGTTAAACACAACATTTGGTTTAAGATTTATACAGTTTAATAAAAGTGACGTTTAAGAAATATTAACAAACGGTTCTTTCTTAGTTTTTACATACAATAAATTGTGTCCTAATCTAGGTCAGCAAACGGATCTTCATTTGGCAATTCTTGGGTGACCTGATGTCGGCACTTCCAAAACCTTTCATTGTGATTTCTTTGTTATTTTTGAGATGATCGTATAAACCCAGAAGCCAACGTCCATGGATAGGTTTTAAAATCGATAATTTCAATGGAACATTGATTTCATAAACTTTGATTCCCTCGTCAAGTTGTTTCTTTACTTTATATGCATACCATAGCTCAAATTTCTCCTTTAAAAAGTTCTTTGCAACAGAATTCACTGTAAGATCTAATGGTTGAAAGTAGTGAGTTAGGTTATTTGGCACATACACTACAACACAATCATTTCGTCAACGAATTCCTTTATATTTTCAGTAGTTTGTCCAGCAAAAACGTCGTATATCAACAAAGATTTTTGGTCATCAGGCAGACCAGGATCGTGTTTTTTTTCTTCAAGTAAGGGAAGATAACCTTTTTCAACAGTTGCTTAGATTTTTCTTCGTTACTCCAATGGTTCGAAGTAAATGTTGTATCAAAGTCAATTGGGAAAGTTACATCTTTAGGAAGACAACGGGGTGTTTTCCCTTCGTAAATTAGTTGCATTGGAAGGAAGTCGCCTGTCATTGATACAGCAAATGTTCCTGTTATTTGTTTCTTTTTGCCCTTTCTTTGTAATGGTACAGATTTAGCGCCTTTTTCGCGTAAAGTGCTGTTACCAGTAACGACGTACGGCAAAGGGGTTTGCTCGAAGTTAATTATTAAATCGTTAGGTATGCTGTGCCAGGCCTGCACTTGACGAATCTTGTGCCGAAAGTCAAGCTTTGTTTCTGATAAAAGTGCTGGTGCCACAGGAACTCTGGCGGTGGTAGCAATACGTCGAGTCATCTTCCGGCCGATGGTGTCCATTCGGTATGAAACCTTTTTCGCCCAATCATTTGATAAGGTCAAATGACCTCCATTTTCAACAAGCAGGGTTCTATCGTTAGCCTGTACAATTCCTCTTGCAATAGCATTAATGACGGAAGAGGTGACAGGCGCTCCTCTTAGCCTTAACGCACTGACGTGTCTATTGTCTTTTTCATAATTATTTCTGGAAGCAATGTTGGTCTACCCCTGTTTTTATGACAATTCCTTCGGAAAGATCGTTACCCTTTTGTTTGTTCTCTATGTATATAAGCTTTTTTAAAATCTGTAATGGATTGCTTTGTCAAACGCGGATACTTTGAAGAAAGTAATCGGAGTGTGCTGGCATTTTTATTTTTTGTGGCATGTTCGCCAATTTCAAGGTGTTGTTTTGGTGTCCAGGCACAATACTTTTTCCTTTTTTTCCCTTTGTCTTGTACCTTTTTTAGTTGTTTAGAAACTTCTTCCCGACCCGTCAATTCAGAGGAAACTGACGAAACATTATTAGTAGCATTTCTTGGAATTTTGTGAAAATAATTTAACAATGACATATTTTTTGTTCGATCTGCTTCCTTTCGCTTCAATTATCATGTATTCATTTAAAAAAACGAAGTGTCACAGGAGGATTATAATATGCTCTCCTCCTTTTTTATTTTGTATTTGTTGTCAAAGATATATATATGATACGGATGAGCAATTCAAAACAAAGACCTTTAAAAATAATACATTGAAAACGCAAATATTGTACATGCGATTGCAGAACATAAAGAAATCGAATTATTAGTTTCTGTGAAAAATGTGTTCGAAACTGCTATGTAATATTTTCATGCCAATAGATGTAGCTACTAAACATCGAAAATCAATAAAAATGGAGTCAGTTTTAAGTTGCAAAATAGCAAGTCGTGGGTGGCATTACTAAAAAATACGTGTAAACGACCAAAAAAGGATGAGACGGTATTTGCAGAAAAAGAAACAAACAAAACAGTCTTACAAAATGATCCATAGTCCATTGCCTGGAAAAAGAAAACGAAAAGTAAAATAACTAATGACATAGTTGGACATATTCCAAAGGAAATTTCAAGGGCTGTATTTTATTTCATATGAAGAGGCGGTACAGTGGTCGGTAAAATTTTTGATGAAAACTGTTATCCCTCTCAGATTCCAAAAGGAGGCCTCGAGATATTATTGATGGTCCAATTCAAAGTAGCCGATGAGAAACGAAAATACATCGACCTACAAAGACATCTCCAATAATTATACTGCAGACTTTCCAGAAGGAGTTGAAATTGAAAATCAAGAGGTGTATATGAAAAGCGCGAGAGAAGACGAACAAGCGATCAACGACAGTGATAGCGATCACGTTATTGATGACGAAACTAATGATGCAATTTACATTGATTGGATACATAAAAAATATATTATTTCAACAGTACTGTATTCCTTTTCCACACTTACTTACCATAAGGGACTGTCCACAAATTTCGCATCGTTTTCATACGATGACGATACGAAGAGCATTGTATCGCTATCGTTTACTGTATATTCGTATCAGAAAAGAAAAAATGCACGGACATATCAAAGAAACATTGTTTGCAAACTGTTGCTCAAAATAATTACGACCGAAAATACAGACTCTATGGCATGACTAAGTGTGAAAAGAAATTAAACGGGCCTGCAAAGACTGAAGCGTTCATAAAAACCTCTGATTCATTCATTCAAAAAAGTCTTGAATAGCTAAAGGTATTGCTAGTATTTTTACACAACAATACAATAAATATAGCTGAAATTTATATATACATTTTAAAGATAAGTGATACGAAAACGGTAAGAATGTAAACCGAAATGAGATGATGGTAATACAAAAATGATAAGAAGGCGATACGAACATAATACAAAGCGAACGATAGTGATACGAAGCGAATACGATGAAAACAAGGTGTGAAATTTTATCAGTTATTTTTATCATATCGGTATCGTTTCCTATCGTATGGTGATATGATGGTAAACGATAAAAAAGATACAAAAATGTGTGTTCGATTTCCTATATTGATTTTCCATAGAAATTACAGCAAAAAAAGTGTTGTTTTCGAAAAATTTCGACAGGAAATAATTTCGGTCAACTCAGAATTTCGGATGGATTAATATTCGGACAGAAAAAAATCCGAAATTTTTGGGTGTTAATGTATTCTTCCATTATTGTTTTCGTTCTTTTACAGTATAATTAATATGTATATTTTTTTGTACTCATATTTATTTACTTAATATTTTTAATTAATTAATTAATGGTTTGTCAGCGAATATCTAGCTGAGATTTCTCCACGTTTAATGACGTTACGAGAGATAAATAGGCTTACCCAAAGTTCATCCACAGTGTGGCTTTAGACATTTATTAATTTAGCTTATTGCGTTATTTCGGGGAACTTTTTCAACGGCGAGGGTGTCGCTTAACAGAAAATCGAAAATTGCGATCATTCAGCGGTGTTTATAATAAAAGAACGTGGAAATGATTGCCATCGCTCGTCGACTTGCGTATAACCTGGCGAATGTCTCTTTGATTACCTTTTTGAGACCTTTTACTTTATGCACTGCATTATTTTCCAGGAGATGCCGGTTTCGCCACATTCTTCATCGTGTTACCAACTCTTCCCAACCTCAAATCGTTGACCATGTCCTGTGTGGGGATCTCATGCGAAGGTTTGAACTTATTGGGGAAGGTTTCTCATCGAAAGATCAACAAAGAATACAGGGCTGTTGTCAAGGTGACATTTGTTGGTAGCACTTTTTAACATTTAAACGTTGGTTAAATATCGAATATATTTCAAAGGGCTATCATGAAGATGGTCAGAATTTCAATTCACTGTCAGAATAAATCTGTTTGGAAAGAAGAGATATTTTTCTCTTTTGGTTTTCATTTTGCTGACCAATACAATGTGCTAAACTCAAGATGAATTCCATAGAAACCGCCGCTGTCATCTTTAAACAGCCTCGTGTTGGATTACAACGACTTCTCCGATCACAAGACCTTCATGTCGGCGATGTCGGCAATTTTAACCAATTGCGTCGAACTTGTGACGCTTAGTTTACGACACTGTGAACTCGGAAACCGATGTTTAGAAGTGGAATCTGCGTTCGCCGACACTTTAAACGGTTAGAGTTCACTTCATTCACGTAGTAGTAGACCAATTGCGAGATAGGAAATTTTTGAATGAAAATTAGGTTCAGGTTGAGTTGTAAATCATTTTATGAACTTCTTTTGGTAGGAAGGAATGGTCGTTAGGTATTGCGTAGGTTTGAAATTGCCATCTCGCAAGGATTCATTTGAATTTTAAGTTTTTAAACTAGTTGAATTAAGAGAGAAATAGGAGGACAAAACAAATGTGGTTACGGGTAAGATGTTGCGTTTTCTGTTTAACTGTTGATGTGACTTACCAATTTAAAGAATTCACTAGGGCTGAGCTAGTGAAAAAAATGTCAGAAGTGTATTAAGAAAATTATATAAAATATATATATACTATTATATAATATAAATTTATAAGCTTAATGCAATAAGATGATTATATCTCCAACTTTATGTTCTTAAAAAATAAGACGTTTCTAGGTTCTCGACTTCAACATTTGAACATCTCGCGAAATCGTTTTACTGGATTTGATGACGTCATGCGTGTTGTTACCTCAATGACGTCACTCGTTTCACTGCATCTTTCATTGACAGAGTTGAATGTGAATTCGGAAACACGTGCGCAAAATTTCGTGAGTATTCGAGATAATGTGGTTTCTCGATTTTTAATTGCTGAGAAATTTGCTCTTCTTTGCAAGTTATTGTTGGTACACATTTTTTTTTATAAGCAACCCAGTTGCTAAGGCTTCATCCCCCAAATTAGCCAAAAAATTAAGCAACTTGCTTAGCAACCCTCAGCCCTGACAGAATTATTTTCTGATTTGAAACAAATAAATAACGAACTATTTACATGTATAACTCACTGTAAGTAGACAGAAGAAAAACTAGATATTGTATATATTTATGTCCAAGGCTGTAAGTTGTGTTCATTCGGTATCACAGAGAAAAAATAACCTTAGCAACCTGTTAAGCAACTTTAGCCTTGAAAGTGTATCATACCCTTAGCAACCTTAGCCCTGAAAATCGAGTTGCTTATAAAAGAAAAAATGTCTATTATTTACTAAATAGAACCGGTTTGAAAATTTGTCGGAGCTCAGCCTGCAAAACATGACGTCATGTCAACTGTCGGCAGCCGTTAATTTAGCACCAAATGTTCAACGCCTATGCATACAAAACACGGATTGTTCTGCGCTCAAAATTTTGAAGTAAGTTATTCGCGACTTCATAAAAAGTTAGGACCACGGTGTAACAACGACCGCTTATTTTCAAATTTGACGAAATTTTTTCTTACTAAACTACCGCTTAGGCCAGGTGTAGATTAATAGTCTTCTACTTAATAATCTTCTTTCCAAAAGTTATACCCCTTGGGGCAGATACGCACGCTTAGTCCATGCCAAGTCATTTCACGGGACTAGGGAGAGTTCGACCACGAACTGACAGACAGAAACAATAGACTCCAGTAATGATGAGTTCGTAAACATGCTATGTATTTAATGTTGTTATGCGTCAATGGAATGTTGCCGCGATTAAACGATATTCTCTTTTTAGGCAACTTTCACTGTTAAAACATCTCCGTTCACTCGAGATATCAAGCTGCTCTTGCTTCTCTACTGACTCTTTACACGAGTTGCTACGTCTACTGCGAGAACATAAATCATTTGTTAAACACCTTTCTGTGAACGCTTGTGGTGTTTTCACGCCCTTGTGCGATCGCGTACTTGTTTCCGCGAATCATTGCGCGCTTGTCCATCTCGATTTGAGTTATAACGAACTTTTGTCATGTGATAAAATCCGGCTACGCGATTGGTGGGTTAATCGTCAGGAACGAAACGCACTTTACGATATTGGAGGAGAAAGATGCGTGCTGTCACGCAAATAATTTTACAAATGTAAATAAAATTCAAATGCTTAATTTATAAACATGTCTGTGGCAACCATGGTAACCACTGGTGGATCAGTTGAATTATCCCTCTCGCCCTTTCAATGAAGGCCTTTTATGTTTAAGTCGGGCATTGCGAAACTCAACCGCGTTTAAAAAAATAACTTCAGGGTTATTTCTCGAAAATTAATGAAATTTTTAGACCAGGATGCATGGGCAAAATCGTTTTCTTTTTAAATGTTTTTCTAAATGACTGGGTTATAACGAAGAACCATTAAATAAATTATATCCCTCTGTATTTATGTTTTTTAATATCATGCAGTCAATCACATATTTTATGATTAATGACATTTAAATTAATTACATTTTAAATAATACTTTACGACTTTCATAAGAAATATTTCTTAACATAGTTATTATAGAATATTCCCTGAAATTTCGAGTTGAAACAGATCAGCCAGTTTTGACTTATTTTGTTCCCCTGTGCTGTACTGACTGGAAAACCAAATTATGGGAGTTATAAATTTAAATGCACAATTAGTGTTTTAAAAGCCCTTTCTCTACATCCACTCTTATCTACTAAATATTTTTTTATCAATGTCTTTTTCTTTGTTTGTCCGTTTGTTATATAGCCAGGTAACTTGAATTGTTTTTTTTAATACTTCCTCATAAAATCACTCGATAACTCGAACCATTTCCATGGTCCCATTGGTGGTTTGAGTTGTCGAGAGTTTATTGTATATGCATTGACAAACAGAAGAACCCGGGAAATTCATAATTTTTCTATAAAGATATAAAATGTCGGTTTGGTTTTCTGATGAAGATAAAAGTTACGTAGTTCAGTAGATATTCCCTTGACAATTTCATTACAAAAAGGAATAAGTGTTTTTCCAAGTCCCTTGAATATTACTCATCGATTAAATATTAAACGGGTTATTAAATTCACAGAAACACTCAAAATAGGTGGTGAGTAAAACATATTGTTATGTTTCTTTGTAGCGTGCAAGGGGAGGACATGGGGTAATACAGCCTCCCTGGGTTAGCCATAACACCCCAAGAAATTCATTTATTTGTAAGTTATTATTCATTTTGCGTTCTTAATTTGAGTTTTTTGTGTGAATGATGACGGTAACATTTCCTTCACAACAAGAAAATAAAACCCTGAACAATTGCTAACTGGAAGCTTGCGTAGCAGCTGCATAAACTATGG
The DNA here is from genome assembly GCA_963930725.1 of Candelabrum cocksii. Taxonomy (NCBI): domain Eukaryota; kingdom Metazoa; phylum Cnidaria; class Hydrozoa; order Anthoathecata; family Candelabridae; genus Candelabrum; species Candelabrum cocksii. The sequence goes on along the minus strand of OZ005668.1, from coordinate 2,962,541 downwards.
CACGCAAATGTTAAGGTGGCTCAAAATTTTAAGTTTAGTTCTGCTTAGTTCATTCTGTCTCACATGGCAGTGGTCACCTGGTGATACCTTTAACCCCCACTAGCTTGGGTCTATTGAAGTCGGTGAATTATTTCGGAATCTATCGCATGCTGAATGGATTTTATCAGGGATTGTGCCAGATGAACTCGGTATATCTGCAACTCCGTTTTCCGAAGGAACCTTTTAATAAAAACCTAATAATAATACGACCGGTTTGTATGGCGCTATTCATGGACCTCAAAGATGCTTTAGAGACCAAACATGTAATTGTATGTCAAATATGTGTTGGATTAGAGAACTGTTAGTTTGCTTTTTTAGAAGCTCTTATGTCGTTACGGACATGCCGAGATTCCTGGAACGATTTCGCATCATCTGAGGCCTTGGATTAAAAAAAACCCAACTCCTTTGCACACTGCAATGCTTTTTCTTTTATGAAGACACCATCAATCGATATATTCGGATAAAAACCAAACCCTAACCTTAACCCTTACTTAGAGAAATATAAGATCCGCTGTCGGAACTGTAACCACGGCGTCGTTTTTAAGTTGAAAAGGTGTTTTTGAGTATCACGTACGCTTTCTCAGTCCTTACTAACACACTTTCTTTGTATTTCGTGAATTTGATGAATGACAGTGACTTTTCGCAGGAAGAATTCCGCAAGGGAGAAAAACTCAATTCATATTCTATAGAATTTCAGCGTAACGTTATAAGTTTTGCAGAAGGAAATTCAAACAGAAGTGCTGCATTGAAAATCGAAATTGAAGTAAAAAAGGTACGCGAATGGCGTCAAAACAAGAAGAAAAAACTACTTTATGAAAAGCACGTGTCAGAGGTTCGATGGTGATGGTCGACAGTTAACTCACGAAAAAATGAAGATAAAGTTTTCTAATGGATTTTGTAACTTAGCTAATATGCTTCGTTTTTCTCGTAAACTTACATGTTTAAAGCAAAGTCAAGATTCAATGAGATATGTGAAGTAGATTCGAGGTAGGTTGCAGGAATTTATGCAAGGAAACCATCTCTCATGGCAGGTGAAGGAAGTCCCCCAGACTGTTTGTGTAAAACTAAGGAAAAATCAAAATGACCGTGCATCACTGTTGTGTGTTATTGAAAATTGTTTTGGAATATGTTTTAACTACCTCTTACTTATTGTTCTATCTTTTACAGACGGATATGGTAAGCAGTACTACAGTAAACAAGAAGGCCCTGTTATGGTCAAAACAACTGGTCATGGTGAGTGAAAAAAAGTTCGTGTGAGTCGTTTGCCTTACTGCCCAAGCAGATGGTACAAACCTTAAACTATTCATCGTTTTTGCTGGGGCTAAACAATTCATGCGCATTAAAGAAGAGTTGAAAACAAAATGTAACATAGCATCGTCAGGCAACGAGGAACTCATGATGTTACAGTTGTGCAAACAGGTTGTTGGATACTTTCTCTTTCCGTAAAAGAATTCTTGTATGGGATACATTCGAAGCCCATATGAGAGAAAAGGTTAAGCTATTATTTACCTGAAAGGAAGAGATTTTAAAAACTGCGAATTTCGCGGAATTTATTTTATTATGGCAGGGTTTTGGGAAATATTTAGTACGATATAATTTACGTAAAAGGTCTATCTAAATTTATTCTTCAAACAAATCAAAGGCATCCCTACGAACTTCGCCTCGAACCAAATTTACAATGTGTTGTTGTGTACACTTGAAGGCATATAAATATTATATATAAAAATGTCGAATTCAACTTTCGAAAATACAAAATTATTCAGAACAAAAAAATAAAAAAAATCTAAATTTTAATTGCGATTGTTTTCTTCTCCGTGTAAAAGTCCAATGAATTCCGTTGGTCTTCTCTTCCGGTCCCGGACAACTTCAGTCCACCGAATGGCATCCGTAAATCTCTCAATAACCAACAATTGCACCAAATTGTTCCAACCTTTAAAAGATCGTAAAATTCGTTATACTCTTCTGATAAAGGTAAGGTCATGTTGAAAGTGTAAAATGAGAGCAGAACACCTAATTTACTTAAGCCAATGAGTTGTATTTAACTACCGCCACATCGTGTATGAAATGATTTATTTATGATTTTGTTTTGTTAGGGCGGAAAAATATCTATTTTGTTTTCGTTCCGTTTTTTAGCGTTTCTTTGTATTTGCGTTTTTATTTTGCCACGTATGCATGCATGCATTCAGTTGCTTGCAGAAGAATAGGCGCGTGAGGACCTACGTGTTTTGTTCATCTGTGTTTTAATCTAAAGTCGAATGTATTAAAAGTCAAGTCCCTTTGGAGGTTGTGTGTTAAGTCTTTGGTTGTTCTCTGGAGACAAGCTACGTTATTTTTGAGTTGGACACTATATTGTCGGATATAAAGTATGATATTTATTATTTAGTATTTAGTTGAGAATTGTAAGCTAGTATTATAAATTCTCTCTTTGTATATAAGCTTTCAATTTTTTGTGTTTTAGCTTCGAATTTTGAAATGAAATATTAAAGAAGTTGTCGTTATTGTCTCCAGTATATGTAATGTCGAAACTCAACCTTATGACGCATTCAATCGATTCCTTGACACCGTACCGTTGCATACGAAGAAGTGAAAAAAGAACTACAGTCACTTCGTTGTTCAACTGGGTTTAGAAAATATCATTCAACTGAAACACTATTGTGAAAAAGGAAATCTTATCCTGATGCCACGGCAACACAATATATGCCAAGAACATGACACTGTGTTGGCACACAAAACCAAAGAAGATTTCAATAGTTGCGCGCAAAAAGCGAATAACCGCTTGAAAAACACGTGTACTTGGTCAAAAAAAGATAGAACTCCTACAGTGAAGCTATTAGGTGTTTACATAAACCAACCCCATGTTGGAATAAACATACTGCCAAAGTAACAAATAGCTGTCATGCTAAAATTAAACACCTCAAACAGCTACCTTAAGCGTGTAATTAATGTTGGATTAATCTTTGCGATATTTATTTTTGCGATTCGATGGTAAAAAAAATTATGTTTTGCGGTATTTACTTTTGCGAATTGGGCAAAAATTAATCCAGCACGATTTAATCCAGCATTAATTAATACCGCTTTAAGGTACGTGGTTGCTAGTTTTAAAATTCGAAATCAACACACCCAAACACTCATTCTTTCAAAGTATACTATTCAATGTGGTGGCAAATAAACAAAATGAGGCACGTTTGCAGAAAGTGAAAAGCATGACTGCCAGCTTTGTGTTGCAAAAATATTCTTCAAGAAAAGATTGTATATATATATGGTTTGGATGGTTCCCTGTACAAAATACGAACGAAATGAATGCTTGCGTGCAACCAATGATAACGCGTTAACAAACGACAATACTACCATATCATTGAAACATCACACGGCGAAAAACACAATCTTTCAAGAATTATTCGCGACAAAAGCAATTTCATCAAATTTAGAAACTCGTGCCAAAATGTTTTAATGAGCCAAGTGTTAGCTTCATGTTTGTGATTGGATAGTTATAACAAATTTCTTTGCAAAAGAGTGTGTGATGGTTTCTTTGATATCTAATTTTAGTTTAATTTCTTGTCTTATTATAAAAACTTTTTACTCTGGTTTTATTTTTGTTAAATTGAACACTTTTATTCATACATTTCTTTCATTTTCATGACTTATTTCATTTATTTTAAGTTATATTTATCATTAATTATTTTATTATTTTTTAATTATTTTTTTGCAAATTTTATTTTTAAAGAAAAATTTACTGGGATGAATATCACTTTAATAATAAGAAAACTCTACTTAGAGTTAGAGCCCACTTAAAAACTCTACTTAGAGTTAGAGCCCACTTAAAAACTCTACTTAGAGTTAGAGCCCACTTAAAAACTCTACTTAGAGTTAGAGCCCACTTAAAAACTCTACTTAGAGTTAGAGCCCACTTAAAAACCCTACTTAGAGTTAGAGCCCACTTAAAAACTCTACTTAGAGTTAGAGCCCACTTAAAAACTCTACTTAGAGTTAGAGCCCACTTAAAAACTCTACTTAGAGTTAGAGCCCACTTAAAAACCCTACTTAGAGTTAGAGCCCACTTAAAAACTCTACTTAGAGCCCACTTAAAAACTCTACTTAGAGTTAGAGCCCACTTAAAAACTCTACTTAGAGTTAGAGCCCACTTAAAAACTCTACTTAGAGTTAGAGCCCACTTAAAAACTCTACTTAGAGTTAGAGCCCACTTAAAAATGTTAAATAAAAGATTTTAGTTGATTTCTTTGTAACGTATTATACATGCAAAGTTACAATGTTATTAATAAGGAATGATGGTGTGCATTGGACTTCAAAAGCCTTTTTTCTAAATTTCTAATATCTGAAATTGAAGCATCTTGGCGCATTCTCATCATAGAATTGATTGCGTTGGGCTTATACATACGCAAAAAACGCCTACCTCCAACAAAGGTGCAACTCGATGTAATGTCGAAGCGTTCGTGGACCACACACTTGCACATAGACCGTATTTTACATTATTGGCTCGCTTAATAACCTGAATGAAAAACAGGGGGTCACTAAACCCCCGCACGCTGATACAGAATTAAACGCTTACTTCTTCTTCTGTAGAAAACGAGGAAATGCACACCACTGGACCTACAGAAACAAACACAAAAATGAGGTATACATCGTATGCACATTAACCGTTCTTCGCCGTTCTTGTGACATGGCTCAAGCTCCACATGTGTTTAACGAAAACAATCATGATTTCAAAAATAACAAAGCCAAAGGTTTTTGGAATGGTTTTGTCAAAACTTCTTTCTATCTTTTTCTTTTACACCACGTTTCGTATGCTATACGCGTCTTCATTGCAAAACTAATCAACTTGAAAATACGAGTTTACTACGTGAATTGGAAACATCAACCGATGCCTTGACCATATTTAAAGAGTTTTAAAATTTATTGACTTGTCTGAAACACTTTCAACTTTATATTTGCGATTTTCATTCCACCAGACAACATCGGATGCTAGTTTGTAGCTAATATGACTAACTAGCAAAAGTACCCACGGCGTTGCCCGGGGCAATGGACTTTGTCAAGGTAAGATAAAACCAATGTTCAAAATTTTACAAACAAGTGACGCACTAGAAAAAACAAAATATTTTTTACTCACCTCCTATCAAAGCATTATTTGAAAGTGTTTCAGTCAAATTTAAAAACTCCTTTTATCCATGAGTAATATTCAAGGGACTTGGAAAACACTTATTCTTTTTTGTAATGAAATTGTCACGGGAATATCTACTCAACTAGCAACCTTTATCTTTATCAGAAAACCAATGTTTTTTTTCAATGTTAACCACTGTAAACTCACAATTTATGTCTTTATCAAAAAACTAAGCTCGTCATAACATTCAGCGTTTTCAGTCACTTATATTAAACTACTTTGAAAGGGTTGTTAAGTAACTTTCAAATTAAAAAAGTTTTTATACTTTTAAAACCTTTACGTGGTGATGCTGAATCAGCAAATATAATACTTCTAAGACCTAATGCAAATACTTTTGTAGTTATGTGAGCGTTCAGACTGACACAACTTCCATTTATAGTATAGATTGAAGGAGTGGAAGTACGCCATTTTAACCTTTTTTCTAGCAACGATATTCAGATAAAAGACGCAAAGCAATGTACAATGCTATAATATTTGATGGAGTTGTAGAAGTTTTAATGATTACAGTTTCGCTGATATCAAGCTGCGCCGCTTCTTTTTCAGCATAAGTTAAAAATCTGATACGTCACATAGAGACGCCGAGATACAAATTTTCATAAACTTTCACAAATACTCCTTTTTTCATGTGTTTTCCAAACAATTACCAGAGTTCAATATACGAACAAGATATTGTGTGATGCAATTACACGATTACAATTGTTACCACGTGACACCAAAGACGCTACTACGTTTGATGGTTTTAAACGGAAAGTTGATTTATTCTTCAGAGATCATCCTGTGGGTGTATGATTACCGTGTTCTAGACAATCATGTGTCTACTTTTATTGCTGTGATGTAAAGTTAATGAAATTCATTATTTCAGGGAAGCTTCGATTGGAAATATTTTTTTTCTACCTGGCTTTGTATACATTATTTACACCACTCGAAACCCACTATATATATATATTTAGAACCATTACGAAAATTAAATTTCTAATTTTGTAGTGTCTATAATATTTTAATATTTGATTTGAGAGAGTTTGTCTTTAAAGAAGAAAATCATCGAAACAATTTGCATTTTCTAATGCACGGCATTCAAAATACTGATTTAAATTTCTAAAATATTTGTGTGCAATATCTTCATTCATTTATTTAAGTGACGTAGGAGATTTTTTTTAGCTTTGACGCGTTGTTTAGTGTTTTGTTATGTTGGTTTGTTTTTTAACGAGGCTCCCAGAACGCTAATTCAGCATTATCATGAAGACCTCTCGACCCGAAATTTTAGTGTATTTAATTGCTCCCATTTGTGCAACGGTTATTTTTGATAAAATACGGCGTTTCTTATTTATAACCGCTCGCTAAACAACTTTGTGATAGCATGGTCTCGAACCAGGAACCTCTGGGTTAAGAGCCGAACGCCTTACCATTGCGCTATCTCCGGATAAAATATGGCATACTTAAAGAATTATATTTTTGCTGGTTGAAATTTTTTGTGCCAGTATATTTTTGGGCTCTTATTGGAGATTTTTGTGCTTTGTAGAAAAATGATTGTGATGAAACCACTCCTTTGAAATTTATTTAAATGTCAAGATACAGTTATATTTATGCTAATTAATGTTAATTATGTTAACTGATATAATCACTGACGCCACAGAATAACTCACCGAATATTTCTTCCTGCATACATCTTGATGTATCCTCCAAACCAACAATTACTGTGGGGCGCACAAAATAACCCTGAATAAAGCAGAATACGTTAGTCACCTTAATAAATGGGGGTTGTCAATGTTACATCGCGGTTAGTGTTAGATTCACAACGAAATCACAGAGGTAGGAATTGGTGTAGTAACAGATTGAATCGAAGAATTGAGCAGTTTGCTCCAACAATCGGTCGTTATTTATAGAAAATACAGAGAGTGAAATATGACACCTTCGTCAAAATCATTAAAAGTACCTCCTTGTTTTCCGGGGGTAAATCCAAAGGGCCATCGATTCCCTCTCCACATAAAATCGTACCCCCGTCTTCAATCGCAAACTTGATGTATTTTAACACCTAGAAAGAGAGAGCTACTATTTATTTAAGCTTACAATCCAAAAACCTACCAAATGAAATAAAAATTTAGATTGTGGAGGCATAAAATCTGCCTTTAAAAGCTCTTCTACATTTCAATATAAAAACACTAGAAAGTCAGAAAATGCAAAAAAAAGAGAAAAATCGGCTGTTTAAGATTTAGAACAAAATTAGTCTATAACAAACTTAATGTCAGTAAAATATATATCAAAAAGTCTTTTAAAAATAGCAATTGATGTCGCATTTACAATGTCCTCGGGAAGTGCGTTCCAACTATTCACTACTCTCTGTGTGAAAAAATGCTTTCGAGACTCCAGTCGGGTAAAATTTTTCTCCAGTTTTAACGAATGGCCGCGCGTTTTAGAATTTTGTTTGTTCTTAAAAAGCTTATCGGTTGAGACGTTGTAGTATGCGCGACGGAGCTTGTAGGTCTCGACAAGATCGGAGCGAAAAAACCTGTATTTCATACTGGATATATCAAGACATTGTAGTCGTTCAATACAGGAAAGATTTTTTAATGACGGGACGAATTTGGTCGCTCTTATAAAGACACTTTCAATCAAACGTTTGTCAGAGATTAGTCGTGGGTGGTATATAGAAGAACAATACTCAAGATGAGGGCGTACTAGCGCACAGAACAATAGTTTAAAAGACGATTCATTGAGGAACGAGTAGGATCTTCTAATCATAGCAAATATTTTGTTTGCTTTTGAAACTTGAGACGAAGTGTGACGAGAGAAAATAAGTCTTTTATCAATGTTTACACCAAGATCTTTTTCGCAACAGGTCCTTTTAAGTTCAACTGTTTCTCCGTTCTCTGTCAAAGTGTAGGTGGTTTGTGGGTTTGCACGCCCTAGATGCATGACATGACACTTTTCAACATTGAAACGCATTAGCCATTTTTTTGACCATACAGTGAGGTTATCGATATCATTTTGTAGTTGGGCTGGAGAGGAATCATCTACAATGTCAAACAATTTCGTATCGTCTGCAAACAACATGACTGTATATTTTACCATATCTGGCAAATCGTTGATATAAACGAGAAAAAGGATAGGCCCGAGAACTGAACCCTGGGGAACACCACTCGTCACATTGCGAAAAGCAGAAAAAGTACCATTCACGATAACTTTTTGACTTCTGCCGGTTAAAAAACTGCGTATAAAATTTAAAGTTTTGTGACATAAGCCAAAACCTCTTAGTTTCGTAAGGAGATGCCGATGAGGAACTTTGTCAAATGCTTTAGCGTTTATAAACGAACAGTTGAAATAATCACAAGAAGGAAACATAGTTGCCCTGTCGAGATACTTTAATACTGTAGTGGTATACATAATCTGTTAAACAGTGGATGAAATAAAATCATTTGAGATCTAAGCAATGAAGATATATAGGCACACACAAATTTTAAAAAGAAATGTGTAACCATTGGGTGGAGACAAGACCATATTTGCAGTTTACACTATGTAATATTGGCTGATGGAACAATGTCACGGTCACTGATGGAACAATGTCACAGCCACTGATGGAACAATGTCACAGCCACTGTTGGAACAATGTCACGGTCACTGATGGAACAATGTCACGGTCACTGATGGAACAATGTCACGGCCACTGATGGAACAATGTCACAACCACTGATGGAACAATATCATGGCCACTGATGGAACAATGTCACAACCACTGATGGAACAATGTCACGGCCACTGATGGAACAGTGTCACAGCCACTGATGGAACAATGTCACGGCCACTGATGGAACAATGTCACAGCCACTGATGGAACAATGCCACAACCACTGATGGAACAATGTCATGGCCACTGATGGAACAATGTCACAGCCACTGATGGAACAATGTCACAGCCACTGATGGAACAATGTCACGGTCACTGATGGAACAATGTCACGGCCACTGATGGAACAATGTCACAACCACTGATGGAACAATATCATGGCCACTGATGGAACAATGTCACGGCCACTGATGGAACAATGTCACAACCACTGATGGAACAATATCATGGCCACTGATGGAACAATGTCACGGCCACTGATGGAACAATGTCACAGCCACTGATGGAACAATGTCACGGTCACTGATGGAACAATGTCACAGCCACTGATGGAACAATGTCACAACCACTGATGGAACAATGTCACAACCACTGATGGAACAATGTCATGGCCACTGATGGAACAATGTCACAGCCACTGATGGAACAATGTCACGGCCACTGATGGAACAATGTCACGGCCACTGATGGAACAATGTCACAGCCACTGATGGAACAATGTCATGGCCACTGATGGAACAACCCAGAAAACCACAGCAAAAATATGCGGTTCCCGAAAATTGCTTCATTACTTTTTGAAATTCTGGGGCATTACACATCATGATTAATTAGATTATTATTTAATTGCATAAAAAATAATTGCAGTAAGTACATCACAAATAAATGTGCAGATATGAACTGAAAAATGATTTGCATCACCTTCTCCATGTGATCTTTACTCACAAGTGCTCCTACTTTCGTCTTTTCATCTCGAGGAGGACCCACGTGTAAATTCCTGCAAACAAGATAAGTGATGAATAATAGGTGTAAATCCATAAAAACCATTTTGTTTCACTCATAACGCTTGATTGATTTCAAGTGATTCATAAAATGTCATTGATCTATGTTAAACGTTTTGGTTACAAACCTGACAAGAGCTACATAGCGATTACAGAACACTTCATATAATTCCTTGTGAATAAACACTCGACTTGTACACAAGCAAACTTCCCCTTGGTTTGTAAAACCCGATCTAAAGATAGAGATTTTATGAATGAAGAACTGAAACGAATATGGAAAATTTACAAAAACGCGTTCAATTTTGACATTCAACCGTTTAATTTAGAACGGTTTCATTATTACATAACGATCGTCGTCTATACCCTAATTGAATAAATAATCAATAAGAAAACTAAAAACTAAAATACTATAAGTTTACTAGTAGAATTGTTGAAATGGAGAAGTATGGAAAAGCATTAACCATATAAAGCTGAATTTACAACTCCTAGATTTTGTTACAATAAACATTTTGAAGTTTTCAACAATTAAAGATTTTAACAAACTAAAAACATTCAAATAAAATTCTCGAGACAAGACCATTCAGATTATTACAATAAATGCTTCAGTTTGTACTCAGGTTATAACCTTGGAACTATGTGTAACTCAGGCTTTAACCTTGGATTTACCTTACTGTGGTGTCAAGGCAACTGTCCAGATCAACATCAGGGAAAATTATAGCGGCGTTCTTACCACCAAGCTGAAATATTATATAGACTGAATTATTTTACCGAGAAAAACTTTTTATACGTCAAAGAACAAGTTGCAAACTTAGTAAAAAATTACTTTAACAATGAAAGTTGAATTGAACAACTGCAAGCTCCAATCCTAACCCTAACCCTTGGTTTAACAATCCACTTTTAACCAGGATTATAAAAAGCAGTATTTAACAACTGTCGTTTTCAATTTTAGCACCTAAAGTTGCAAATAAAAACTTTATTAATATTTATAAATCAGATAACTTATTCATTCCTTCATCTTCCACAAAGAAACAATGTATTTACTTAGCTATTTTTATATTTTAGCACATAAATAAAAGTAAAATTATTCACATTTGTTTTCCCTTGTACAGATATTTTCCCTTGATATTGAAAATTGTAAAAATACATTACAGGATTGATATGCACTAATAATGAATTCAAAAAGTACTTCTAACGAGAGTTTCTTCGGATGGGCCGCAGTGGCCTCTCGAATGACCGCGCCCACTGCGACTGAACCAGTGAAAGATATAACATTAACATCTGGGTGGGAAACAATCGCAGAGCCAGCCACCGACCCTGTTCCAAAAACCATGTTAACAACACCCGGTGGTACACCTAAAACAAACCACACCAACTGGTAAATAAACAGAACAATGACGCTTCGTTTATTTCATTTTGAGTCAGTGATAAAGAAAATCTTCTCAAAATAACTTGAATAAATGTATAACAATTTGAGTGTTAAAAATCAGTTTTATAACAATGCAATGAGAGATATTATAATATATCACGCATAAATCTGCTACTTTCGTTCATTTCTACACTTTTAAACAAACTGTCTTCTTACCTGCCTCCTTGAATACAGAGCACAGCATACATGCTGTTACCGAAGTGAACTCGCTTGGTTTTGCAACAACGCTACAACCAGCGGCTAATGCAGGAGCAATCTTGAATGAAAGCAGGTATGCAGGTAGATTCCATGGCGTTATAATACCGGCGATACCAGCAGGTGAACTGACAGTGTAGTTAATTATGCTCAACTCAGGTACAGCAGTAGACCTAAGAAAGAATCATGAAATTAGACAAATGTTGTTATTAATAAATGACCCAAAGTACTTAGGGTGCCCGTTGAAAATGCTTGGTGCCAATGAGAGCACTCACCTAGACAACCAATCAATTCAAGCTCAACTCAGTTATAAATATAATATTCTAATAATATTGGAAAAATTAATATGTAAAGAAAATATATTTGAAATATTAATACTAATATGTAAAGAAAAATATTTGTTAAAAATGTTGATTCTTTTGGATTTGAATCAAGTAAACTTATCACCATGTTACATGCTACATAAATATTGGTTCACAATTATTAAAAGTTGCACCATTTATAGTTTTGTCACCAAACATCCGCAAGAGATCACGATAAAGTTAAAAACTCAACTAAATTATCAAATAGTTTTTAAGTTTTTATACTGAATGTTGAGAGCCTTGAGAATACTTGGTAAAGATGTATGTAAAAAAAACATTTCACTTTAAGAAAGAGTGATTTTAACACACTCATATACTATGTCATATGACTGACACTAGGTAATTTTGCATATAACTCAAAATAGAAAAACAATAAATGCCCTGCTAGATAGCAATGCTGCTATTGTTGGTTTGTTTTTATCAAGGCTCCCAGAACGCTAATTAAGCATTATCATGACTTCAACCCGATCCCTTCCTAAACCTCTACAGTCAAAATGGAAAGAAGACCTGATAAAAAAAACCAACTGTGAAAGAAAAATCAAGAAACGAATGGAGCATTCAAACGAAATAAGTGGCACTCACAATTGATGAAATTAAATTACCTAGAGTAAAAAAGGATAAACATATCGTAATATACAGCTGAATGACACGAATAATGATAGCATGTATTTTTAAACATCAAGTGAAGATTGTATCATTGGCACAAGAGGATTTGATGAAATTGACATTGTTATCATTGAGAGGATTTTCCAATCAACGCCGCATGGATTTCGTGAATTTATGTCCACACTAACATGTCTGCGGAAGCTGAAAGTTGATATTTTAAAAGCAATAGAGAGAGGTGAAGTTACTGTTGCATTTTTTCGCTGACTATTCTAAACTAAAGCCTTTGATACAATTGACTATGGTATTCTTATACAAAAATTGTATCAGATGAACTTCTCTAAATCCTTTCTCCATTCATCAACCGAAAACATTATGTCCAAATTGATGAAAAATTGTCCACCTTACTCAACACTAGTTTTGGAGCCCACAATGTTTGATTCTTGGTCCAGTCACTGACATGCCTTATCACCTTAAAACATCAGGTTCTTTTCAATATGCCGACGACACCACTCTATGCAGCCATTGTAAACCTAGCCGGTTGGAACAAGAAACAATCAAACTGACAAATGACTTGCTAAATTTGACAAACTAAGTCATCTGATGCTAACTTAGTTTTCAACAAAACGAAAACCAAAACAATGTTATTCACCACCAAACAACTTTCGCGTGTACATGGAATAACCAACATAGAAAAAAGTCTCTTGTGATGGTCAACAGCTGGATTCTGCCAAAAATCACAAGATATTTGGTATCACTGTCAACCAACATCTTGAATGGAATAAAAGGTTGTTACAATAGGAACGTCCCTTCCAAGGTCGAACGCAGAGAGGACACCCGTATGTTACGTAGCAACAACAGCAACACTGGGACGACGCTGAAGTGCAACGTCAAAGTAAGATCAACAAGGGACTGCTTCAATATTCAAAATTCGTATTTAAAAGACAACGAAAACTGTCCTACATGATAGAGGACTTGAAAGAAGTCTTTCCTTATTGTCATAAAACATAATGTTTGTGTACCGCATTCTATTTTCCTGTATTTGTGTTTGTCCTCTACGTGAGTCGGCAGTCTGTGTTTAAAGGACCACTTATGTTAATTGTTCTTACACACATTTCTTTTTTTCTCATACTGATGGGTATGCGGATCATGTAACATCTTTGACCTCATGGAAATAAGCACCCATGCCCTTTATGCACGGCTGCCACGGAATTTAAAATACAAAGTTGATATCTTGCGTGGGTTAACTCACCACTGTTTTCCCTCTCATGGGGTTGGCGTTAGGAAGGGCATCCAGCTGTAAAAAACATATGCTTCAATAAACCATCAGATGATTAAACCTACACAATTGTGGAGAATATCATCTTTTGAAAACGTGCAACCCACTCTGAGTGGAAAAGGTCACGTAAAAACAGATGATGATGATGATGATGATGATGATAATGATGATGATGATGATGATGATGATGATGATGATGATGATGATGATGATGATGATGATAACTTCCTCCCTTGATTGACATTTAACCGTTCGTAGGTTGTGTTTTTCTTGCTGTGTTTCAAAGAATAGAACTTTTTCTGATGGTGAAGATGAAAATGTGAACTTGATAATGGAAATTGGCAGCATATAGAATGAATAGACTCTTTTGTACTTGTTGCAGATATTAAAGAAATCACAAATTTAGATTAATTCTAAATTAAATCTTGCTTAAATCTATTTAGTCCATGACCCAGATGAGAATTTGGTACCATCTGGCAGCACCAAACAAAACATATTTTTTGTATAAATTGTCAAACCATACACATAATAAATATGTATGATGGACGTTTCTATCTCACAGCTTAAGTTTTCTGCTTTAAGATTATTTAAAAAACAATGTGCTTCTGTGAGAAGAACAGCAAGTATGTGGCTGGATCGAATACCAGAGAAACACTTCTCCAATCCAGGGAACTCAGAGCAGATGACACAATTCGACAAGTAGCTCAGGACAAGTTGGACCACAGAATGCTGGCTATCACAACCAGAGATTTGGTTGCTGCTGAGGCACATTACCACAAATCGTGTTGCCGCAAGTACACCCGGGGAAAGATACTTAAATCATCAGTGGCCGCCGACAAAGATGACAAAGCCGATCAAGCAGCAGAACAAGAGTCCTATATTCTACTCTTCCAGTTCGTGCGAGACACATTATTTGCAGAACCAACAGTCCTAAGAATGACAGAACTTACTGAAAAGTTTGTTGGCTACTTACACACATGTGGCATCAATAATGTGAAACCTCATACTAAGAAACATATTCGGCGGAAACTAGAATGTAAATTCAAGGAGTCACTTAACTTCGTTTCTGATGACAAAGGAAAACTTCTGGTATATCCAGATAATCTTTCCTTCGACCAAATTGTGCCATGATGAAGTCTGAAGAAAAACTGCGAGATAAATACTCGGAAATTATTGAGAACATTGTCAAACTTTCTACAAACCATTTGGGAGGGCAGATTAAGCAGATTAAACCACAATCCTGGCCCCCACATCCTGTCAATGTATTGGTGAATGGACTGTCCTATACTCAGGCCTGAATCCTGCAGGAATGTGAAAACATGAAGGACGAAGAGGTCTCCGCTCTGCACGACGATGGATAGTGACAGTGACACTCAATAAACATTAGCTAAGGCTTTGAGACTTGGTTTTTATGTAATTCTGTGTAGTCATACAGTCCCATAGGAATGGACATTTGTTATCTAAAATAAGACAACAACGTAGTTGTTTACCATTGTATATTTTATATCTGATAACGAGAACAGACTCAAGCGGTTATACATACGTATGTTTAACAAAGTACAATGTCATTTTCATTTTGTACTTGTACTTGATTATGTGTGATGATGTTTCTGCAACTGCGAAATAATTGGTTTAGCTCCAAAAGCAAAAAACAACAAAAAATATTAGAACAGTTTTTATATTGATAGTATTGTATTGATATGTATTATATTGATAATAATAAATTTATTGTTTTAGACAAACAAACAAACCTCGCAGCCCCTTTAAAGTTACTGTCAACATTGTTTGATTAGGCAGAAAACAAAATGATTCATTAAATTTAAGTTTCCAAACAACAAACAAGAATGCACAGTGGTGTATACTTAGTTTTTCGCCACTCGTCCCGTCGGACAGTTCGTAACATGTCTATTAAGTTTTTCACCTGTCCGCAAAAAATATTGACTGTCTGACGCATCAAAATATTACTAACCATTTCTCAAAGTTTTTGCGTGATATTCAGTTAATCCATTCGCCATTTTACAAGGTTTAAAAAAATTGATTTTTACTTATAATTATTCTATTTTATATATATCTCTTATTATCCTTTAGCTAACTTCTTTCACTTAATCTTTTAATTGAAGATGGCCTATTTATACTAAACATGGTCATGCACAGTGGATTCAGAACAATGTTGGTTGCATGAGAAAGAGTCTTAATACTTTATTTTACTAAATTACCCACACGAAATAGTTGCATGTTAAGAAAATCCTTATGATGCTGTAAAAAAATAGTTGGAGAAAAAATGCACATTGATAAATATTATTTGAAAAATTGTCCCGTCGGACAGTTGGGATGTTTCAGAATCAATTTTCCAGTCGTCCGCAAAAAAAATCGCTCGTCCCGTATCGTCGGGCGACCGCAAATATACACCACTGACACACTTACTCTTCCATCCGATGTAGAATTGCAGTGGCGAAAAACCGAAAGTTATGGATGAGACGCGGAACATCAATAAGCTTAGCTAACCACACAGGTTTCCCTTGATCTTTCGATTCGGCTTCCGCAAATTCAACCATACGACTTTCTACAAGATCTGCAACCTTCAATAATATGTTTGAGCGAAACTTTGGTGTCTGTCGAGACCATCTAGAAATATAAAAATTAATGAACTTGTAAAAGTTATCAAGTAAAGTCAACACATTCATGTATTTCACGACTATCAATATAAAAACCCTAGGAAAATGCACTCATCACTTAATAGAGAAAAAAACACATCCAACTCTTTGCATTTGTTTATAAATGCATCAGTATAAAAACCCAAAATATGTTGTTGGTTTCAAATGGTTCTGAAAAGCTTAAAATTTGCTTTTCTTAAAAGGTTTTGGGTAAATCGCTCTTTAGATTTTTCTCGCATGAATTTCTGTTTTTCAACAATACGTATGCACGTGCAAATATCACACATTATTTCATAAGTAGCGAATGTTGCGCCATCCCGTTTGTGTGTGTTTAAAATGTAGATCCTAATTAGAAACATAATGTGTATTTTGTTTTTGTTTTCTGGCGTGCATCATTTAAATTATTCTAAAAGATCTCATCTGTTCAAACGCTTTCAAATCTGGTCAAACTGTTCTTGATGAATATAATCCAGTGCTATGAATTTAGGTCGGCATTTGCCGACGTAAAAGCCGACCATTTACTGGGCAAAGTCGGCATCAGCCTGCCGACCTTCTGATCCAAATATCTCGGCATGCCAACGTTAAAAAGATAAACAGTTGTTTTTTTGCCGACCTTACTTTTATAATGCAATTATTACGTTTCAAAAAGTTTGTTACGCAACGTAAAACATAGGAAAGAAGATTTTCAAAGAAAACCGACAGACATGTTTACACGCGATGCTACAGGTTGTTTAAAAGTTCCATTCAACTTAGAGACAAATAAATCCAGAAGAAATATGCTGCATTCAATGGAAGAAAAAAGATCAAACAATACACAAAGAAATAATCAGTTTTGTTCACAAGAAAAAATGAAAAGACATTTTCTATGACGTACACATTTAGAAAAAAGAGAAAAACTTGGTTTCAGTCGTAAAAATCTGAGCACGCTGTGCCTATATCCTAACCCCCTAATAACCTGGCCTGTCAAAGAAGCCGTCATATCACAGTAACCATTTGGAACTATGCCACAAGTTACTCATCCCAAAAGGGACCAGTCACTACACTATACATATATTAAGGTAAGACATATGTGTTCTTAAAGTTAATATTTAATCGTGCGGATAAAGAATACCTACTCTCTCTCTCTCTTTCTTCACAACCTGGCTCCATGTTGTCCGTGGCCTGCCTCTGCCACACTTACCATCTACAACTAAATCTCTACACTTCTTAACCCAGTTATTATCATTCATTCTCTCAACATGACCAAACCATCTAAGCCGACGCCTTTGCAAAGATTTTCTAACACTTTCTAGTCCACAGTGTTCTCTTAACTCATTTGAAGGCTTCCTATCCTTCAATGTCACATTTGACATCCATCTAATCATTCTCATGTCATTACGCTCTAGTCTGTTTAGTTCAACAGTTCTAACTCCCCATGTCTCCCCACTATATAGAAAAATACTCCTTACACAAGCTTCATACACCCTTCCTTTTGTGCGAAGAGATATCACTCTAGAAGTTAGGAGAGGTAAAAGTTCTCTAAACTTTTTCCACCCAGATCTAATTCGAGTTATACAACTTTGTTCTGCGCCACCTCCTGTACTAATCATGTCGCCCAAATAACAAAAGCCATCCTTTGTCTCTAAAAAGTCATCACCTATTAGCACAGATTCTACTGGCTGTCCAGTTGCTAAGGTAATATCACCAGTACACACCCTACACACATAGTCAACCACTGAGGTAAGTCGACCCTTTATACCACTACACTTCTTATGAACCCAATGATCACAATATTTGCAATATATTGAGTTATTACCAACACCCTTACTACATACAGAGCATGACCATCTACCTGAAGCAATAGGTGCTGAAATGCCAACTCCACTGACCATAACTTTTGTCTTACCCATGTTAACTCTAAGCCCTTTTGACTCTATACCTTTCTTCCAAGTAGCAAATTTCGCAGTTAACTCTTCTAGACTATCTGAAATAAGCACAAGATCATCGGCATACAATAATTCCCATGGACACCCTACTCTAAACTCCTGAGATAAAGCCTCCAAAACCATGATAAAGAGTAACAGGCTAAGAACAGATCCCTGATCAGGGCCTGAAATAAATATTATAAGCTCATCGGTCACGTTGACCGCCGTACTCATAAATCTTATCGGTCATCGAAGTTCGCCGTCGGTCAAAACTGACCGACATAAATAACGTTTCTATCGGTCAACTTAACACCATGCATTAGCATTTCAAACAATAATCTCTCTTTAACACCATGGAGACATGACTACCTAGTCAGAAAACTTTGGGAAAAGACAGAGGGAATTAACTAATTATCGAGGTTGAGCGAAATAAATAGCAACATCAACGAAAACACAAATCAAAAGAAGCTAGTATCAGTCTTCTCATTATTAAAATTGTTACGTACGCAAATAAGTACGATTTTTACTGTTTCGCGATGTGCATTAATTAAGTTAATTCATTGTCCGTTGCCGCATTTTTATGTCTCCTTGCAATGTGTTTGTTAATCACTACTTAAGCTGTTGCCGGCTCTCTCTCCACATGCTAACATTCAATGCCCTGACGTATAAAATGTGACCGATCGATTTGGCGGTGACCTGAATGTCTCCATGGACCAGAGTCACCTGAAACCATCTCTACTATTACAGTGGAGAAGGCCAGCCCAGAGGCTAAACCAAACCGCGGAAAACATCTATACTGCGGGTGAATGCGCACCAACGCTGGGTCAGATAAATCTGCAGTTCATTGGAGGGTTCAAGCGCTCTACTTTCAGGCGAGCTCGAGTAGTGAAATACAGAAACAAAATGAGAAAAATGATGTTTTGTAATCTTCAATAACTTCGATCAATCATGCTGTTTCAATGCAATTGAGATTATCCCCTCCGTAGGCATGATTTATCCAGTTTCTTTCTTGAATATTTTGTTCGCGTGTGGCAAATCGCACGTCATAAATATATTTTAATAGCCATGGCGTGCGATTTTCCAAAATAAAAATTGAGGGTTGTCATTTGATTTTAAAGTGTTGTATAATTTACCGAAATTAAATTAAATCCGCGCGAAATAACACAAACTTTGGTCGTCTGCGAAATTAAATCCGCACAAAATAACACAAACTTTGGTCGTCCGCGATATTAAATCCGCGCGAAAACTACGAAAACCTACGTCGCCTATCTACAAGATTTCCACCTCACCAATAACTAATCTTTATTTGATAACTTTTTTTACAGGTAGAGATTTTTTGAGGTTCGCTTACCAGAAAACAATTGAATTCACAGATATATATGAATGAAGGTTTCTTTGTGTTTTGATCTTTTTTCTCGAAGCGAATGCAGCATAGTTCTTCTGCATTTTAAAGCCTCTTTTCATTGAATATTGTAAACAAAACTGAATGTTTTGTGTTTTGATTTTTTCTTCCATCAATTGCAGCATAAGCGGATTAATTTTTGCAGACGTAGGTTTTCGTTGTTTTCGCGCGGATTTAATATCGCGGACGACCAAATTTGTGTTATTTCGCGCGGATTTAATATCGCGTACGACCAAAGTTTGTGTTATTTCACGCGGATTTAATTTAATGTCGGTAAATTATGGTCGTAAAAGAGGGAGCTCAACCATAGCTACTGACACTGCCGTCACAAACACAACAAAAAACGCGAAGTAAAATTGAGAGACATTCAAGAGCGAACGAGGCAATAAAGGTGCTCAAAAGAAAGGAGAAAAGAGATTTAAGTTATAAATCTGGATTAGTTGTATCGTAGCTTTTTTTTATTCTGATCAAAAAGGACATAAAAAGACAATTCGAACTGCCGTCTTTTCCTATTAATGTTTAAATTTTTTTTGGGTGGAGGGGGATTTAATTCCAGGCATCGCCAAAGTTTAGATTTTTCACGCATATTTAATTTCGCGGACGGCGTATTATCGTGGTTTTCGCGCGGATTTAATTTCGCGAAAAATGCCTAAATCCGCGAAAATTAATCCGCTTAAGGTAGTTCTTCTGCGTTTTAAAGTGTCTTTTCATTCTTTTTTGTATGTAAACAAAACTGATTGTTTCTTTGTGTATTGATCTTTTTTTTCTTCCATCGAATGCAGTATAGTTCTTCTACATTTATCTGTCTAAGTTGAATGAAACTTTTAAACAACTTGTAGAATAGTTCCAAATGGTTACTGCGATATGACGGCTTCTTTGACACGCCAGGTCATTAGGGGGTTAGGATGTAGACACAGCATGCTCAGATTTTCATAACTAAAAACATGTTTTTCTTTTTTTCTTAAATGCGTACGTCATAGAAATACGTTACGCTTGGCATACGGAAAATACCAATTAAGGTACGTCATCGTACATTTTGCAAACTTAGCAGCAAAGTATCAGGTGTACCTACCGGTGAGCTGGTTTGTGAAAACGTACGTAAAAATGAGAAGACTGTAGTATATACTATCTTTATGTTGTAGACTGAAACAATGAGTTTAAATGATAACAAATCCATTAATTATAAACATTAATTCAAGGTTCGATGGATCACGTCGGTCAATTTTTTGAATTTTAGTTCAAATAAAAAGTTTGCAAAAAAGTCATCGGTCAACTTGACCGTTGATATGCGCATATACGCCGGTCAACGGCCGTATTTCATCGGACATTGACCGATGACCGACAGCTAATTCAGGGCATGCTGATGAACACCAACCTTAACACCAAATTCCTTGCTATATAATCCATTCACTCTGACATGACTTCTGGCATTTTCATACATAGACATAACAACTGACACTATCCATTCATCGACTCTTAACCTTCGCCCACCAGATTACTTCACGTGGTACTCTGTCAAAAGCTTTCTCTAAATCAACAAATGCAAAATATAACCTCTTATTCTTTTGCAGATATTTCTCCTGCAACTGCCTGACTATAAAAATTGCATCAATAGTTCCCCGTCCAGGCATAAATCCAAACTGGATATCATCAATATTCACCCTATCTCTAATAAATCTTGTCAAAATCCTTTCTAATACTTTCATAACTTGGTCTAACATTTTCAGCCCTCTATAATTACTTCTCTCCAGGGCATCACCTTTACCTTTATAGCAGTTTACTATAGAGCTAATTTCCCAGTCTGCAGGAACTACACCTTGACTGACAATAGCATTTACAAGCTCAGTGATGATTTCAATACCATCCTCACCAGATGCCTTCTTTCAGAAACAATACCTGATGGACCAGCAGCTTTACCATCTTTCATCTTACTAAGAGCCAATTTAACCCAATCCTTTTCTATTCTGACAGCAGGACCCTCAATTGGACTAACTCATGACAAAAGACTACGGTCCCATTCAAACTCCTTATTTAGTAATTTACTATATATAATAACTTTCCCAGGCCAATTTTTTAGCACTATCATCAAAAGCTAAATCTCCGATGTCATTTCTCACACACTTTTCTACAATGATATCCTGATTTGTCTTACTCATTTGCTTTGCAATTTTAAAAACTTCGTTTTTCTGATCCTCTCTACCTAGCAAATTGGAAAATCTTTCTTCCTCTGCCCTTTTCTTTGCTGAATAAACTTCTAACTTTGCTGTACGCTTTGCTTCTAAATATGGCTCTTTATTCCCACCTGCCTTCCATTCTTTCCATAACCTTCTTTTCTCCTTAATAGCCTTATCAACAACATCATTCCACCACCAAGTCTCCCGTCTCCTGATTGGGTCCTTAGTCCATCCACATACACTATTAGAGGCACCTAAGAGGCTGTCTTTCAACTTAGACCATATACATTCAACATCAGTCTTCATTTCTACTCTCTCCAAGTTTTGTTTAAAACTGGTACAAAAACTATCCCTTACTGCAGAGTCTTTTAATTTCCAAATTTTTCTTCTAGGAACATAAGTCCTTTTCCTCTCAGTTCCTGACTTAATGCTCAAGTCACATACAACCAACCTATGCTGACTAACACATTCCTCTCCTGCGATAACCTTTACATTCCTAAGTAGATTCCGATCTGACTTCCTGATAAGGATATAATCAATCTGGGTACTTGAATTGCCTGATTGAAAGGTCACTAGTCTGCTATTCCTTTTCTTAAACACAGTATTACCTACCAACATATCCATAGCTTCACTAAACTCTAAAATTCTTTCACCTTCAGTGTTTCTAGTTCCATACCCATAACCTCCATGTATACCTTCGTACCCTCTAGGTGTACTTCCAACGTGTCCATTAAAGTCACCAGCTACTAACACTATCTCCTTTTCTCCTAACTTTGATACCACTGCTAAAAGACCATCATAAAAAGCATCTTTAAGACTATCATCCAAACCACACTGGGGTGCATAAACAGAAACTACTGAAACTACATTCTTACCCACTATTAACTTAATAATTATCCTGTCATTAACCCTATCTATATCTATCACTTTATCAATCCACTTTTCAGCTAAGAATATCCCTACTCCTCCTGTCCCTACCTTATTTCCCACCCAAAAAAACTTGTATGAACTCTCTTTGCCTGTAATCATCCTTGTAGATGCTCCTTTCCATCTAACTTCCTGTATGCAACATAAATCAATATGCCTTCTACTAATTGTTTCAACCACTTCTCCTAACCTTTTATGAAGACTACCTACATTAAGCGTCCCAACTCGAAAATTGACTTTCTCATCTACACTACTACGATTTTGATGAGGGGAAAATCTGCAAGAAAATAAATGAAAGGGTAACAAAGAAGCTGAGTAATTATCGTTTTAATTATACAACATACGTCATAATAATTTCTCTGTTCGTGATATGCTGAGACAAACTCAATAGTATTGAAACCAGCATGATTGATCGAGGTTATCAAAGATTACAAAATATCATTTTGTTTCTATATTTCACTACTTGAGCTCGCCTGAAAGTAGAGCGTTTGAACCCTCCAACAAGCTGCAGATTCATCTGGCCCAGCGTTAGTGCACATTCACCCGCGGCAGTGTAGATGTTTTCCGTGGTTTGGTTTAGCCTCTGGCCTGGCCTTCTCCACTGTAATAGTAGAGATGGTTTCAGGTGACTCTGGTCCATGGAGACATTCAGGTCACCGCCAAATCAGTTGGTTGCATTTCTTACGTCAGGGCATTGAATGTTAGCATGTGGCGAGAGCTGGCAACAGCTTGAGTAGTGATTAACAAACACATTATAAGGACAATGAATGAACTTTAAATGCACTTGGCCTCGCAAAAAAAATCGCAATTCACTTTTGAACAATTGAACATTGTTGTGTTTTTGTATTGAGTTTCCGTTGTTTATAGATTATTTTATAATTGTAATTGATATTTTGGTAAATAAATTGATTGATCAGGGTTTTTATAGCTATAGTCATGATTAAACTTTAGCACAAAAGTTTCATGTATTTGATTTGCGCACGTCATCCTTCGCATTATCTATAATATATATTACTTCTGAAAAGCATTCCTTGCAGCATTTACTGCC
This sequence comes from Candelabrum cocksii, assembly GCA_963930725.1. Lineage (NCBI taxonomy): Eukaryota > Metazoa > Cnidaria > Hydrozoa > Anthoathecata > Candelabridae > Candelabrum > Candelabrum cocksii. The sequence continues at coordinate 2,938,732 of OZ005668.1, read as the reverse complement.
AAATCCACATCTTCTTTAGTACTGGAGGGTAGCCAAGCATGAACCTTTCCAGTAGATGGATCAAAGCTGTTAATCCAATTGTTGGAGTTGTTTTTTACAAACTCACCATTAATAAAATTTTGAACAGTGAGCATTTCTTTTTTGAAACTGGAAGAAAATTAAAAGCATAGCTAATTATTGTTATTAACATCTATCATATATATATATCACTTTAAAATATTATGTCTAAGTGTATAAAAGACAATAAGTCAAATAAAAAAGGTTTATGGCATATGAGCTACATTATTCTGGGTTTTATCTGTTTACATTTTGTGTCAATCCAATTCATTTCAATCCAATTTATTATCAGAAGCAGAACTATGGTTTTTCAGCATCATAAAGCCCTATAACATCTAAAAATCTAATCTAAAACTGACTTGGTTTATTGCAGTTTGCAGAAATCTACAATGATTTTTATACTTTACAACCAAATATTCTGAACAGTTAACGTTTGGAAGGTTAATGAAAATTTCAATAACGCAAAGTCAGGTACATAATTTATGTTTATTATATTTGCATAATTTACGAAAACAAATTAAATTATGTTTAAATTATGCAAGACAGCTGTTTTTTTATACTGCATAAATTGTAAATGAATGAAATAAATATTGTTGAGTAAATAAAGAAAAAGTCGTTTATTGTACTCCTCCTATAATAATAAATAATAATAATATATTCAACCAATAAAAAAAACACGCAATTACAACTGATAAGCGTAGTAAATAATAAAATATAATACCCAATGCAGTTGATATATATCACAACTAATATAAACAATAATGCCATATTTTTTTCTCTTTTCTCTTTTTTTCATACTTTTTCTCTTTGCATTATGGAAATTTTCATTAACCTTCTCTTTACACACTTTTTTTGGATTACTGTTTCGATTGTTAAAGAGATTAGACGTGTTTTGAAAGCGGAAGAATTGGATCTAGTTGATTTGTGTGAATTGTTGTGGAGTTTTCGTATTGGTTTTCGGAGTAACTCATACGGAAGAGTAAAGATTATATCTGTGCGGTATTTTGTTATTTTGTATACGTAGAAGAGAGCGGTGCAAATTAGATCTTGTGTTGTTTCCATATTTCATACGAAATCATTGAGTTTCTGTTTCGCAACAATTTTACTACACTCATTAAAAACCTATTTAATTTTATAACTCTCATTAAAAAGCCTTTTCATTGGCTTCTGTTTAACTTTTTGCACAACTGTTAGTATCTCACACTAATAAACATGGGTCCCAAACAGGATATGTCATTTACAATGCAACAAGTCAAGGAAATTTTGAGCATGCATGAACAGACACTCATTAATGTTTTTAATAGTAATTTTGAGAGGATGGAAAAACGAATTGATGCTATTTCGGAGGAAAATATCCTACTAAAAAAAGAAGTTCAGGACTTGAAAGCTTCTGCCCAATTCCACAGCGACATGTTTGACGAAAACATGAAAAAAATAAACCATAAGTTATTTTAAAAAGAAGATGCCAGTCATGGTACAACTTTTCTTGAGGCGAAATTGACAGAACTGGAGGATCGTTCAAGAAGAAACAATTTAAGGGTTAATGGGATTGAAGAAGATGAAAACGAAACATGGGATGAAACTGAAAATAAAATAAGACATGTAATTAAGGTAAATTTGGGAATAAGGAGCGCAATTCAAATTGATAGAACGCACCGAATGGGAAACAAACATTATAATGGTAGAATAAAATCAAAGCAAACAATTATGGTTAAGTTCTTAACCTTTAAGGATAGACAACTTGTTCTGGAGAAATTTCGCGAAAAGAAATTGTGGGAATAAAGAGTGTTCTTTAACGAAGATTTTTCTGAAGCGACGATGAGGAAGCGTAAGCTATTATTTAAAGAAGCAAAAGAATTGAGAGAAAAGGGAAACTTTGCAAAAGTGGTGTATGATAATTTAATTACGTACACAAATGACGAAAAGAGAGATTAGTTATTTATGTGTTTTTTTTATCCTACGTAGTTAAGATATTTATATTCTTACATTATACTTCGTAAATTATAATTATGATTGAAGACTTTGAAAAATATGTTTTTAAACCGGTTCTCAATGATCAACCCCTTTTAAATACTGATTTTGATCCGGATTTGAATTATTTGAACGATTTTTTCTCACTATGTTACAACTTACTTTCTCCCTGATGAACTAAACTCATTCTTTTCTGATAAAATCACAGCTGAAAACGTCTCTATTATTCATTTCAATATTACGAGTTTAAACGCAAATTTTGAAGATTTTTTAAACCTACTTAGCGAATGCAAACATTGCTTTAATATCATCTGCCTCAGTGAAACTTGGTGCTCCGATGAGGATTTTAAAAACAATTCAACTTATCAAATACCAAGTTATAATGCTTTTCATCATGAAAGGAAGACTGGTAAACGAGGGGGTGGCGTTTTAATATATATTAAAGATACGTTTTCCTATAAAATAAGGCCAGAGATATCATTTTCTAATAAGGATAATGAAATGATAAGCTTTGAAATTATTAATAAGAAGACAAAAAATGTTCTGATCTCATGTTGCTATAGACCTCCTGACGGTATCTGCAAAAACTTGATTGTTGATTTACGTAAAGTTTTCAATACTAGTAATATAGAAAACAAAAATTACGTCATCTTGGGAGATTTTAATATAAATTGCTTGAACTATAATGAAAAAAGCTATGTGAAATTATTTTATGATTCCATATATCAACATGGGACATATCCATTAATAAATAGACCAACGCGTGTTACGGGTAATTCTATTTCAATTATTGATAATACAATTACAAATTACATTTTCAACCCACTTCTAGTAAAAGGAATTATTAAAAGTGATATCTCTGACCACTTCCCGATTTTTGTTGCTATTAACATTTCTAAAACAAAAGCAAAATGTGAAAAAATGAAGATTACAAAAAGATTTTATAAAGAAAAAACGTCATTTCATTTAAGAGGGCCTTGTCCAATTTGGACTGGTCTGAAGTTTTAGTCAATAAATATACAAATGCCTCTTATAATTTATTCCTAGACCCCTTTTTTAAATTGTATGATGAAAATTTCCCTTTAATTGAAACTTCTGTTAAGGTAAAAGACTTAAATGCGCCTTGGATGTCAGATAGACTGAAAAAATCATCAAAATTAAAGCAAAAATTATATATTAAATTTCTAAAAAATAAAGCACTCTTAAATGAACAAACATACAAGGACTACAAAAACCTTTTTGAAAAATTAAAACAAAAATCCAAAAATAATTCCTATTGCATATTATTAGAAAAACATTGAAATAACTCTAAAGAAATCTGGAAAATCATGAAGGAAATTACAGGGAAAAAACAAAATGTAAATGATCTTCCTAAAATTGTGAACGTTAATAGTAACGTAGATCGTGCAGTAATAACAAATGAATTTAATAAATACTTCATTAATATTGGTCCCAAACTAGCTTCAACCATAAAATTATCTGAGAATACCTTGCATGAATATCTTCTTAATATTGACTCTGAAATGAATTTCAATGAACTCACTTTTGAAGAGTTTGAAAAGGCTTTCAAATATTTAAAACGCAACAAAGCCATAGGTATTGATAAAATTCATGGTAATATTGTAATCGATGTTTTTGAAGAAATCAAACTTCCACTATTTTTAGTTTTCCAGTCTTCCTTTCACAATGGAGTTTTCCCCGATAACTTAAAATATGCTAAAGTTAAACCAGTTTTTAAATCTGGAGATACCGCACAAATTGGAAATTATAGACATATCTCCATATTACCTTTTTTTCAAAAATTCTAGAAAAAATCATGCATAATCGTCTTTATTCTTATTTCAAAGTAAACAACCTTTTTTATAATAAACAATTTGGGGTTCAGACAAATACTTCCACTGAACATGCATTGTTGCAATTAAATGATAAAATTTTAAAATCTTTCGAAAATGGTGAATACACTCTCGGTGTTTTTGTCGATTTATCGAAGGCATTTGACACAGTTAACCTTAACATTTTGTTACAAAAATTAAAGCATTATGGAATTTCTAGTATTTATTTAAAATGGTTTCAAAGTTATCTAACTCGCCGTAAACAATGCGTTTTTAATGGAAATATTATGTCTGATCTTCTTGAAATTACATGTGGTGTCCCTCAGGAGTCTATACTTGGTCCATTGTTGTTCCTAATATACATAAATGATCTTGCCAATTCTTGCTGTGAAATAAATTTTATAATGTTTGCAGATGATACTAGTCTATTTATATCTAACTCTGATTTAAACATTGCTTTTGGAACAATGAATGCAGCATTAAAATGTGTTGCATCATGGTTCCGAACTAATAAATTGTCATTAAATATATCTAAAACAAAATACATGTTATTTCAAACAAAAAATAAAAAGTGCATTGATAAACTACCTCAATTAAATATTGATAATATAGAACTAGAGAGAACTAAATTTACAAATTTTTTAGGAGTGATAGTAGATGAGAACGTTTCCTGGGAACGACATATAGCCTTCATAAATAAAAAAATATCTAAAAGTGTTGGCATTCTTTACAAATCTAGACAAATTGTGAAGAGAAATCTTTTAAAACAACTCTAATTTTCATTTGTAAACAGCTATCTTAATTATGCAAACATGGTTTGGGCAAGCACTCACAGGAGTAAATAAAAATCTATATATAGAACACAAAAACATGCGATTCGCGTAATTTATTTTAAAGACAAATTTACACACATCAAGGGTTTATTTGATGATATTAAAGCGATGAACGTTTATCAAATTAATATTTATCAAATACTTTTTTTGTGTGTTTAAATGTAAATATAAATTGGGACCAAATATTTTTTAAGGAATTTATACCTTGTATACCTTATATATATCTTGTGAAGCAATAATTACACCTTTTTGTAAAACAAAACTTTGTGAATTTTGCATTTCTGTTCGTGGTCCAAATCTTTGGAATAAGTTAATTGTTTCAAATCTAATCAAAACAAATATTTCCTTTTCCAGTTTTAAAAGCTGTGTTAAAAGTATTTCAATTTCACTGGATAATGATATATATAAATATTTTTAAATTATCTTTTGTTATTTGTTTGTTCTGTCTGTTTGTTTTTTAAGAATTTTTATTTGTATATCATATATTTCTTGTATGCATAGATAAATTAATGATTTTTGATTTTTTTATAAACTTATATTAATGGATAAATAATAATTTTAACCAAATTTCTCAATACTGCTAATTTTCCCAATAATTCTAATTGGTTCTCGATGATAAAGTCAAATTTGACCTTCTACGAGTTTACATTTTTTCTTTGACTATTTATAATATTATATTTCGTATAAAAAGATATTATTATATATATTCATTTTTCAACTACAAAATGTAGTGTTGAATTTATCTAGGAGAATTGTGTTTTTTGGTGATAATTTATGGAAAAGAAAAATTTAAATAAATGAAATAAATGAGACTGTCCTTTTAGAAGAAAATACAGTATCTGATATATCTTCACATTATCTGTGAAACCATTTTTCACACTGTCTGCATAATTTAATTATTTCCGTAAATTATGCAAATATAATAAACATAAATTCTCTACCTGACTTTGCGTTATGTAAATTTGCATTAACCCGTCTTTGGAACACTCTTCAACAAGAAGTTACGATAGAATATAGTTATCAAGACCGGCCGTGAAACTTTTGAAGGGGGGTCGTTTTTGAAGAAAAAGGGCAGTGGAAAAATGAAGAAAATTTTGTGTTCACTGGATGCACAACAAAGTCCTGTCACATGCTCTAGTAGTCGCTCTCTTTTTGGAGAGGTGTTGAAAAATATTGTTATTCCTTTGTATACCTCCAAAATGTTATCGACAATAGGTATTCGTGATGCCGAAGCAATGCATAGATTCAAGTTATGAGAGTTGCAATGTGTAACTATAGCTTTTGGCGATCCGTTTAAAATATAGCTAGCAACGCCTTTTCTTAATGATTGCATGTTTGCAGCGCAATCGTAGCACTGGCCTCTACATGAAGCGATATCAATTGCATTATCCTCGTAGAATTTGAGCAAAAGTTTTCCAATATATTCACCCGTTATTCTGTCAAGGTTTAGAAAGTCAAAAAACACTTCTCTGATATCGCTTTCTTCGTTTACATATTGCATGCAAACCGATACAATTTCTCGGTTCGCACTTGTTACCTCATCTGCTGAAATGGAATGGTTTTCATTTCGTTAATTAGTCGCTCTTGTATGCATTTTTTTCCAATAATGTCAATTAGTTCATTTTGACTTTTTGGTCCCAAGTAACTGACATCTTTGCGTAATGGCGCCTGTAAATGATTTCTAAGTTCCGAATTGTGCTGAGCAATTTCTTGTACAATGGCAAGAAAGTTTCCGGGATTACCTGTCTGTGATGATTCTTCCATGATATTTTCATGGGTTCCACGAAATGCAAGACCTTGTTTCTACCATCAAATGTACTATTCTTGCCAATACTTCTACAATGTATGGATATGTTTGTTGTCGATTTTTTAAAGTTTCATCGCTTTGTAATGGTATGGTTCCCGTTGGATTTTCAAAACGATTACAAATGCCAGCATATTGTTTTAAAGCTTCTTGATGGTATATATTTTCTGAATGTTTTTTTTCTTTTTCCATAATATTGTTCCATTCTTTATACCCGCGGTTAACAAAAGCTTCCAAGGATCGTTTTCTATCTGGCGTTAAAAATAAAACATAGTCGATGCATAACACCGAGTCGTTTTTTTTGTTGTAAACGAATCTACCCTGCAAGTATTCTTCTTTACAAGAACGATTGCAACCGTGATGCACTTTCTTTCGATATTCAAACGTAGTTTTTTTGTTTTACAATATGATTATAGACTTGATATTTTTCATGCGATGATAAATCACGACGCCCAACTAAGAGTTGGTCAATATCGTATAGTTTTTCTCTTTTGTTTAGATCATTTTCCTTATCTATTGTTTGATGTGGTGACATGTGCGACAAACCTTGATCTTCAATGTTACTGACCTCATCTCAACCAATAAATACTTTGATTAATCTTGACAAATGACTTGTAAATATATATAAATGTAAAAAAGATGTTAGTTGGATCGACTAACTCAACGTACCCTGTATCCGCCCCTGAAGGTACTTCATTTCCATGCGGCGACCACATCATCCACCACCGAACAATCAATTACATATTATTATGAATAGTGAACAAAAGGGAAAATATCATCCAAAAATATTTCTTACCAAAAATATCCAGTTAACGAATTACATTTCTTTGCAGCCTTTTGTAACTCTTTTTCATTAGCGGCTCGTTTTCTTTCTCTGTTGGGCATTTTATTTTTCGCTTCTTTTAAAAATTAAAACTGTCTACTCTATACTTAATGCCAATCGAAAATGTGTTTTGATTTTTATGTTGTGAAACATTTTCGCACTCTCTTCTTCGACATGATTACAATTTAATGTATCAATTCAAACGAAACATCAAAACAAAGGAGGTCAAAAAAGAAATTCTTCTCTCTTTCATTCATTGAAAACATGACATTCAAACAAGTCATTCATTCAAAACAAGACGAGGAGGTTCTGAAAGAGACAAATATATAACTAACAAAAATTTTGTTGTTGTTGTTAAATCAAAAAGGGCAGTTTGGACAAAAAGGCGGGTCGTTTGCACCCAACCCCACGGTACGGGTATGGTTATAGTTACGTTAGAATAAAAATAAAGAAAGAGAGAGAGCATGTGCGTTTAGATGTGCGTCATCTTTAATCTATATTTCATAAAATCTTCCTCGATTGTTAGACCGACATAACATAACAAAGCTGGTAGAGAAGCTACATACAGTAACTGTATTTGCATCATCGTTTAAAACGCATTTAAATCTCGATTAGATAAAATTTGGGTAAATAAGTTAAATGGACCAATGAAAAAAATGAACAAAAATGTCAAAAATAATTAAAACTCTCAACCTGAACAAGAATAAGGTTGCTGAAACTAAAATTAAGATAGCGAGGTGCAAATACAACAGGGTGCTGTTTCAAAAGCAGACGGAAAAAACAAACTTGACGAAGGAAATGCTTCTGATGAAGCAATATGCATTGACTAAGACACGATAAAACTTTTATCAGTAATAATACTTGTTGTTGCTATATCGGGACCTTTTTTATGAGTATTAACACTTTGTAAAAATGATTGCTAAGAATACAACGAACACTTGTGTTGAATTCAGTTACTACTTGGTTCTTATTATATTTGCATTTGAAAACTATAAAAATAAAGGACGACGGTTTATTCGCCGACGAATAAAAAATATATAAAAAAAATGTTTTTTTTGATGATTTCGTAAGGATAAACCTTCGCGAAAATGGCAAAAATTCGCGAAAGTTTTTCCCCTTAAAGTATAAGAGGCTTTTTTACAGGCAAATTTTGCCTAAATTGTTGTAAGCCTTGTGATAATAATAATAAAAAGTGACAATTTAGTATAACCGGGATGTCGTAATCACTGGCATATCTGTTCGAAAACAATACTCAATACTGTAATCACTCAGGTATGGGATGTTTGTACGTGTACATGTCACGTGGTATGCTTTGAGATGGCCTTGTTTTATTAGCGCTTGAGTGGTATCATGTCGTGATTTTCTCACGATTATCAGAGAGAAAAGGCTGGATAGTTTCTTTCATACTATGCGTATCATTAAGCACTGTTGGTATGATAACGCTAGCTTCGTTAATAACAGTAGAATACTGTAGAAGCCAGACACCGTACTAATGTTTGACAAAAACATGTCAATTTCTTGATTTTGACAACAGCATCGAAGGTGAAATTTGAAGTTGTCTTTGAAGAGTTTCAGTGGATTGCTGTTTGATTTTGTTCAATGCACTTATCTTTAGAACCCAAAAAAAACTTCCGTTTTCTCTCTTTATAAAACATCCTCTTTTACAAACAATTAACTGCGCTCCATCTCTGATTTCATTTGTACCATATTCCCACAAGAGTAGATTTTAACGTCTGACTGCTTGCCAGCGGACGGAGTACTTCTACTCTCTAAAGATATTCACACGCCTTTTCTTGCAATATTTGTCCTAACATACAACATTTTTATCAAATTATTTTTTATAATACATTCATGCTGATTTTTAACGGACAAGTTCTTACTCGATCTAAAGAAGTTAAATATCTTGGCATAACCTTCGATGAACATCTGACATGGGAAAAACATTTATATATTTTGTCAAAAAACCCATTAAAGCAAATAACTCTTATGCTCTTAAAGAATTTGAGGCAGTAAAATAATTACAATCATACATGCCAACAACTTAATAGAACTAAGATAGCTGAACATATTAGAACCGAAATAAACCTTAATTAAAGTAACTTTCTAAACCGAAGTTGACAGTCCGCGTATTTAAGACTAAAAAGATCTTCCGTTCAACCAACGGTGGGCTGGAATATAGTTGTCAACCGCTTCTTCATTACACATATATTCTAGATAAATATTTATTCAACGAGATGTATCTTTACGATTAAGTTTAAAAATTTCTCATTATATATATAGACATAAAGGTTGACAGACTATATATGCCTATACAATTTATTTTTTTTAAAAAATATATACTAATGTACCATTACTACTACTAATAATGATACCACCGCACTAAGTATAATATACCGCTATGTTTGTTTGTTTGTTTTTAACGAGGCTTCCAGAACGCTCATTAAGCATTATCATAAGACCTCGCCCGGAGTTTTAGTGTATTTAATTGCTCTCATTTATGCTACGGTTATTTTTGATGAAATAGAACGGCGTTGTTTATTTATATTCGCTCACTAACAACTTTGTGATAGCATGGTCTCGAACCCAGAACCTTTCAATTAAGAGCCGAACGCCATTACCATTGCGCATGCGCCGGAATATAAGCATACATTTCCCTAAATTCTTAGTAGAAGTATAGAAATAATTATATTTTTACGGTCAAATTTGACTAAGCCACTTGCAAAGCCCGTGCTACGCTTATAAGAAATAGTGTATTGCCTGAATCAGTGAAATGTTTAAAGTGTAGATAGCCAGCCCCGAGCAAAGTGAAGCTTAATTCGAACAATCAGTTGGGGTTCGAGGCGCCGTAAGTGGTCCATACTTTGATATTTTGACTTTTCTTAATGCTCAGAACTAAATTTCTTTGGGAACAAATTAATGACTAAAAATTTATATAAAAATTATATTCATTCAATCACAGCATTTTTAGCTTCAGATATGAGGACCGAGCGAGAGAATAATTCCTGAATTTTGAGTTCCGTTTTTGAAATTATAAAAAATTAATTAGACGAAAAGCAGATAATTCATGAATAAAAATTATTTTTAACGATTAATGTTAATTAACATTGAGTTAAATAATAACCTTTTGGGAGTTACATTTTTATTATTATATAAAATATATACTCTTGTAATAAATAATTTTGAATGGAAATAGATGTTTGGTCTGTGAATGTTAATTTTGCATTGGCAACCAACAGAAAAAAGTAGTCCCTTTTCCATATAGTGTTGAGTTTGCGACATATAGTGGTGGTACGACATATAATATTAACACAATTGTGTGTCAGTCAATAAACACATAGCAGCGCATCAAAGAATTCTCACAGCTTTTTTACGTATACTCTCGCATATATGTATCCAACAGTGTTGAATGTATGCGATCGATAAGTATGTGGTCATAATACCACTTAAAACCACCCGATCCTTTGGGAAAATTTGTCATTGTTAATGAATCGGTTGTCTCTCCACTCTTTGTTTCAGAGTTTATTCTTTGGTTGTCTTTCGTATATTCATAATGCTTCATAGGAACATGGAAGAGAGACGTATTATTCACGCAACAAACTATTCATTTTTGGGTCCTAATGACTGGTAAATAGAAAAATCAAGAAAAAAACAAATATTTTGGTAGCCTAAATTGCATATCACTTTCTATACAGACGGAAAGTGGAACACGTCCACATACAGACGGAAAGTGGAACACGTCTGCATACAGACGGAAAGTGGAACACATCTGCATACAGCCGGAAAGTGGAACACGTCTGCATACAGCCGGAAAGTGGAACATGTCTGCATACAGACGGAAAGTGGAACACATCTGCAGACAGACGGAAAGTGGAACACGTCTGAATACAACCGGAAAGTGGAACACGTCTGCATACAACCAGAAAGTGGAACACGTCTGCATACAGCCGGAAAGTGGAACACGTCTGCATACAGCCGCAAAGTGGAACACGTCTGCAGACAGCCGGAAAGTGGAACACTTCTGCAGACAGACGGGAAATTCTGTTCTATTTATTAAGATCCTTATGTTGTTACGAGCAATAATTGGGACGGGAGAAACTGTCACTGGCAAATATACAGGTCCAAACCCTCTTCACTATTCTTCACATGTAACAAGACACTCTATAATAAACCACTTCACCCAGAAACAAACTGACTTCCAGGGACGTGGAAAGACTCCACCAACCTGAAATTAACTTCGCAGACATTTTGATAATATTGCGTGTTTACGAGTAAAACAAATCATTTCCAACAACATGTTTGTTTAATGTGAGTTACCCCTTAAATACAATGATTCTAAATTTCTTCAATATTGAAAAGCTAGATTATCATTAGCGTTCCCTCCTCTTGCACACGCTTCAATTATTCGCTTGCAAAACCCCGCACCATCTGTCTTGTAATATGGATGATTTTATATAAAGAAGATAATTGGAATAATAACTAACAAAACCTTTAAAAAGATGGCGTACTCTTAGTTGGGAGATGACATACTAATGAAATATTGTTTAACGTCTATTTATACTTTTCATTATTTATACTTTTCATTATTTATACTTTTCATTATTGTCTAAAAAACGAAAACGTAAGAAAATGAAAACCTGTAATTTCAGTAAGTGAAATCTTTTTGCACAAAACAAACCTTAAAGAACAACTAACTTGTTTATAAAACAAAAACATTTTTCAATGTTATCACTTACATTTTCTCTTTGATATGCTTTTCGTTGCACTTGGGTTCCCTCCTGAAATAAAACCTTTCTGCGTTATTGAGGTTTTATTCTGGGTGTTATTTCATTGGTTAAAATGAATATGAGGTAAATCTACATATAACGTACATTCAAAATATATCAAAGCCAAGTGCATTAAGATTTTTCATTTCAAGTGCATTTGTTGCTTTTAGTACACCTAATGATAAGGCATTTTTCTTTTTATAATGTAATTACTACCTTTTCTTTTTCACATTTCCTATATTTTTACATTCTTTGGAACCGGCAATTATTGCATCCACATAAATGCCTAAAGCCAACATTATTATTAAGTGGGAAAACATTTCGAATTTCGTTTCGCACTTAGAACTCCGGGAATTTTATACTTCAAAACTAAGCACCTGTTTTTAGAATTGCAATATTTATGGTTCCAATACTTAACGAAGATCCTTTCAGTCATTGATTATTCATTACTTATCTTAAACTTCCTTCCTCTTCAATATTTCATCAACAATTTTTGTCTTTAATTGGAGACTTGTGTGCTGTTGGTACCGCCTTAAACATTACACAAATGTTTTTTATTGTTAGATGAGGAAACCTTAATTATATTGGCAGTATTATTCCAACAACACGTAGAACAACTTGGTAAAATATATCAAAAGTGTAAACAAAGTAATGGACGCTCAGCAACGTATATTCACATAGCCCAGCTCAAAAACACAATACAAATATACCAAACGTCTGACGTCTACCCGCTCTAGTTCACTTGGCGTAACTGCGCTTTGATATAAGAAAGTTACTTTCTGTGAAAAAATCACGTTTCCCACTTGTAAATGTAAAATTGAATTATTCCAATTATTGCATTTTTATTTGGTTGAACGGAACTCTCTGTTCCGCGCCGGATCCAAAATTTATAATATCTGAATGGATATGATATAGGATGGATCATTTTAACCTACAAGATTTTTAATTAATGCCAGTTTTATCGCTCATTGGCCTTTTAAACCGAAACGACAGAATAAAAGCAATAACAAGTCACATGATTCTCAAAGAAATGGACTTCACTTTAAGGAGATTTTCATCAGTAAGAATATATACATTGACATTGAATGACTTCCTGAAGGGCTGCTGTGATACCTTCTTTTAAGGATTTGTTTGATGATACTCCGTTTAAGGAGAACAAATTATTTCCGTTTTGTTTTAACCGCCAAATCAAACATATTTGAGCAGAACAACATCAGAATTTTGGATGAAAACAACACAATAAAAAACATTCTGATCAAAACTGTAGGTAGATCAGCTTATGTTCATAGATGTCAAATGTTTGTCCGGAAAAAGTAAAAATAAAGATCTAAATAAGTGATTGAAGGTGTCCTGAGAACGATATTCTTCACTTAGAAAGAATTACTTCGACCGTCCAACGACCCTCGTGGGTATCTAGGATTTCCTTATCGCCTACAGGTTGCACACTTCGGTTTCTAGAAAAAGTTAAAATATTAATCAAATAATGGTAAACAATATATATATATATATATATATATATATATACAGTTAAGAAGTTAAAAGATAAAATGATTAGTAGTAAAGAAGGGGATCGATTGGTTTTAAAGCAAGGGAAAACTTTTATGTTTGTAACATTATGTTGCTACTAACCAATTGAAATGATCAGTTGATTGATCAGTTAATAATGAGTGGTCAAATGAAAGAAGTCAATTTAACAAGTTGCAATTATTATAGTGATGAGTTAAAAGACAGGAAATAATTAAAAAGAAAAGTAATGGTGCTGTTAATGTATATGGTTGAGAGAATGTAGCGGTTGATTGACTTTTAATTAAATTTAACCGATTCTTAATTTAAATCAATAACGCCAAGCAAATAACAACCAGCAATTTTGAATTATGGAAAATACCAGTCAAACTATTCCTCACATGCACAATTTTACAGGTTTTAAAATGAAGTTCAACGACTGATTTACGTTGCTGCTTTCTTATTAACTGTATTACTACAACATTGACTTTTACATAAAAGCACAAGTGGTTTGAATCATGTGACTGTTAATTGAAATTCTAAAGCATCGCACCTTTAATGATCGACTAAGACCCCTCTCCCGAATAAGCCACCACCCTTAAAAATGATTTTGACAGATAAGCCCGATCGTTTACGGTAACTGTAGCTATAAACCTTTCTAACGTCACTTTTGATAACGTACGTTCCTGCGTGAAAAAAAACATTGATTTTAAAAAGCATCTTTTATTGGTTTAAATATCATTCAATCTAAAGAGATTTTAAAATAAATAGTCTGAAATATTGAAAAGATTCTGCGACTGCTAACAATGAATCCACGCAAAGTTACTTACATTTTCCATTAGCAAAATATTTTTAAAATTTCTTGTAGAACATGCTTTCAGAAATAATAAGATAAAGTTTTTGTGCTCGCGTTGTTATTCCGTCTCGATAATGAAGAATACAATTTTTTAGCTAATACATGATGATGATGATGATAAAGATTCCAACAAAGAAACATTACGGTTTAAAAAGACAATTGAAAATAAAATACAAGCTTTCCCCTTAAATCAATAAAATTATCATAATCTAATAGTGCATATCTTTTATATATTTTCATGCGGATTTTTATGCGGATATACATTGTTCCGCGACTCCATCCTTCTTAATATATGTTAACGATCTGCATAATTTCTCCAACCTCATTCAACTGACTATATTTGCTGATGACACTCACTTGTTTTTGGCTCATTAAAATATTCCTGCATTCTATTCAAACGTGAATAACGAATTAATTATAATGAGCCACTGGTTTACATCAAACAAACTTTCCGTGAATGATGATTCATCGTATTTACAAGCTAGCGAATAGGGGACATAAATTTAAAATAACCATCTTTCTCAATGAAGCAAGTGGAAAAAATAATAGAGATGAAAGAGTTTACAAGAAAAAAAATTCAAAGATATATTACAACATCGAAGAAATAAAGAAATCTTTAAATTTTGATGACGAAGTACAGCACAAAATCTTGTAGAGTCGCTTAGAGATTATAGAACGTAGAATGAAAGGTAAACCTTGCGTGAATCAATTCGATGAACTAAAGGTTTTAAAAGAAAAGGTTATCGATCTGGAAAATAGATCCCGCAGAAACAATCTTTGCTTCGATGGATTATAGAACATAACAAGAAAACTGAGGAAAAGACGGGGAAAAGTTAAAATAACTTCGAAATCAAAGTGGAAAATGGAGCCAACTTCAATTCAAACCGAGAGGGATCAGCGGGTTGGAGTACAAAACCCGGAAAAAATTGTCACCGGACTGTGTTAGCAAAATATTTAATTTATAAAACTAAAGAAGAAATTCTAGAAAAAGGCAGGGGTAAAAACTTGCAACACCGTTCAAAATGTATATTACCGAAGGTTTTAGCGGCATACAAAGAAAAGAAGAATGGAATTAGAGACAATGATGAGGAGAATGGGAATCATGGGACAATACCTCCCGCTGGATGAGTTAATCAACAACCTGCTAGCAATAACGTATTTTTTATTTTATCTACTTCGTTATAGTTGCTTGATTTATTATTCACTATGGAGAAAGTTGATGATAGCATAGATCTTCGATTACCCTTTTAGTACGCATAACTCTACAAACAAAAACCTTGATCCTGACAAAAATTATTTTCATACCTATATCTTTCGACGGCCCTTTATTTGGATTTCGAAAACTTAGATTTATTTGACTCTAAAGCAACAAACCTTTCTTTAATTAATATCAACATAAGAAGCATGAAGAGAATTTTGAGGAAACATAGGAAGGCATGAGGAAGACTTCTGACAAATTTTACAAACGTTTCGCATTATCTGTTTAACAGAGTCTTGGTGTGCAGAAGAGTCATTAAAAAACTCTCTTCACAAACTTAACGATCTTCTCTCGTATGCGTATGCTGTCGTGCGAAAGAGTTAAAAACCCTACAATCTGTGCAATATGCAACGGTGTATATATACGTCGCAACGGGTAGACATCCGAATTGGGATGGGAATCTTTTAGTTGAATAGTGACAACATTTACGTTTATCAAAATTCATCACATATAAAAGTCGATATAGTGTAGTGAGCTTTATTAATATCAACTGTGTTAAACAATACAACATTTTAACAAACAAACGAATAATTAATTATTTTGAACAAAATTTCTTTGCTACTTTACAAATATCCGTATACTCATCATTTTCCGATTTTCCGGTTTTACGAAACTATAAATAATATATATATATATATATATATATATAACCATCATCTCCATGTCATTGGATAACTGTCTCTTACCGGCACCAGTCTTCCCAATACTAGCTATCCCTTCTACACTAATGCAGAACACAGCCAACAGAATTAAGCAGGGATAAAACATTTTCAAATAGCTAGCAGCAACTTTGGATTTGCATCTCGCCGCACCTATTTTAAATACTTAGATAGGAAGCAGCTGTTGTGGAGATGACAATTTAATAAAAACAACAATAAAAAGGAAACTAAAAAAAAGGGCCTTATTCAAAATTGTCTAACAAAATCAATAAATCTATACAAGATCTCTGTTGAATATGAATACATTGTTAATGTATATCATTTCGTTAATTTTGCGGTTACGTTTCAAAATGTTTTAATAAATAATCGTGTGCCATTAGTAAAATATTCATTACTTTCTGGCGATTCATTCATTTAATAAAACAACAAGGTATTGATTTGAGAAGTTTTTTCATCCCTTTAGAAATCTTTTTGGTATTTATCAAGCGATAGAGATACATTGTATCAATCAAATATAACCTAACTTAATGAACAAGACAACATCGTGAAACACGAATCCGTATTACAAAATTGCGACATTCTTGTACTGTGCCTATTTTCTTAATGTTGAACTATGCTTTTCAGTTCAGTTCAGTTCCTGTCGACGTCTTTTAAGACGACGCGACAAAAAGCTTAAAACAAGGTTTGTTCTTTGTTCGGTCTTTATAATATTGTAGATTTAACAAAGGCGTTTTGACATCAGAAAACAATAAAGAGACGCCTTTTTAAAACGGAACTAACAAACGCCAAAGAAGTCTGCAATTAGACTACAACTCTAACAGGTGTCGGTATCTTATTAATGTGATACGAAAAATTGATGAATAATGAATAGTAATGAATAATCAATACGATTCCTGTTATAGTCCATGAGACTACACCAAGAAGTCTGCAACTAATTGCAAATACAAACTCTAACAGGTGTCGGTATCTTATTAAGGAGTTAGCAAAACTGAAATGAATAATCAATGACAATTTTTTTCAAAATTGATGAATAATCTTTGAGTGATAGATTTCTTGTTTAGCAGTAAACCATAATTATTGCAATCCTAAAGACTGGAGCTGCTTAGTTTTACTGTGCGAAACTGTGATTAACTAGAAGTTACGAATATACAATGTCTAAATCTTATTAGAAATTCGCTAGATGAAATCAAAGATGTTTTTTGACAGAAAATGCATTTAATCTTCTACCGTTTCGGGACAATTTATTTGCTTTTATTCAGGAGTTGTTATTTATGTCTCTTTTTAAATTACTTTCATTATTGCCTGCAATGGTAAGATTATCTCGTCATTAACCATAATGTCGTTGGCCCTACTAGTGGTTTTGAGAGTATTGTTGACGTATATATGGAACGGAAGAAGATCCAAAATGAACCCAGCGACGGTTGAAAATTTACAGATACCCTTTAGAAATAATTTAATATTAAAAAGTGATACCTCATCGGACGTTTTTACCCTAATTTGGCCAGTCTCAAAAATTGATCTAACGCCATTCCGGGCCGTGTTTTACGCCACTCAAAGAAGAAGTGAAAAATTGATAATGGATACTTTTACGTACTTCTGTGTCATTTGTTTTATTTTTCCTTGAAAAACCTATCATATTAATCAATTACAACTGTCTCGTTGCTTTCTACATAATCTTCTTTATCATCCGATTCGTCTATTTCGTCTTCCTCCTCATCTCTGGGTTCTTCTCCTGCATGGTTTTCAAAATCAAATTTCTCCGTCATCTTTTGAACTTGTTTATTTCCAAAAATGGCAACTTTTAGAGTCTGGAAACGAAGCAACGAAGGAGCAGAATACTTACGTCAGCAAGGACGGCAAGCAATGATAAGCCATAAAATACTAAAAGAAAAGCTATTCTTTGCAATCTTCGTTTTATTTCTTTTCGCAACTCAACAAAGCGTGAGCATGAAGCAGTTTTGCAATTACTCTGGAATGTTTCTTCACAGTTTTGTTTATGTCAGTCACAGTTCTTCACTTGTTTAGAGATTCTATAATTTAAAAAAAAAGTTAACTAATGCCTAAAAAATAAATAATTTAGACGTTAGGTGTTTAAAGAGTGTAAAAACCTACGGATTTTTCACATAATTTGATCAATAATTTTTGACGTCATGTCGAAGTGTTCAAAAATAACTTTGTTTGGAGAATGTTTTAAAATAGTTATATAATCACATTGTATAATAATTAGTAATAATAATTATTATTTACTAAATATTTCAAAACTAAAATGGAATCAGAATGTGAAGTTCCGTAGTTGAAACTTTAATAGATATATTCGATGGACTTCAGTCATTTTGTATGAGTCGGAATCGAATAATTTGAAAATGCCATTCGCTTAGGGAGTTAAGGGAATTGTGGGTGCGATAAAAGCAAATCATTCTCGACTACCTGTACAACACAGGTTACCAAAGATGCAAACACTGCATAATCGTTTTGGTTTTTCATTGGACCAGTTGGCAGGTAGCTCAGGGAAATTTACCTTGAATGTCTTATTTTATCCAGAACAACGGTTTGAATGACACAAAAAGCATCTGCTGCAGGATTTAGCCACTTCCTTTTCTAACTGTGGAACATGCATGGTAATGTTCGTTTCCAGTCCACGTGTGACTTTTCTAGATGGGAAACAGAAGACCACTTTTCTCTCAACAATGCCTCGCTTTCATTGCAGGTTGTGCAGGACCACCACGTGAGAGAAAGGAGGATGGGAATTCATTATTTTTTTGACTTTTTTATTTCAAGATTTGTTGTTCAGCGATTGAATATTGACACTTAAACATCTAAATTTTAAATTTTTACTAGATTTATCTTTCCTGTCACTACCCATCCTCTTTCGTGTTTTTGAATTTTTGAATTTTCAATTTCAAATTGTTTATTCACCATATAATAAAAAATACAAAAATACATAGAAAAACAAATTACAAAAATCAATGGTTGGTGTCGCTCGATAGCATAAAAGCTAAACAATGTAGTGACACCACAGTAGAAATATGCGTAAAAAAATATCTAGAAAAATATATATATTATATAATTGGGAAAGATACACACAACATAAAATACAAACCACCAAGCAAAACATATATTTGTTTAATAACACTAAGCTAAACAATTGATTTATCTCTTGATGAGTAGTTTGTAAGTTTTTAACTTCTTTATACATAGAACTTATTGCTTGGCGTTGTTGGTATGTTCCGTCTGGATCAATGAGACATTATCTTGGTATTTTCGATGGCATTTAGTGCTGATGATTCACTAAATATTTGATCTCTCATTGATTCTACTTGTAGTTTTAATCGAATTCTCTGTGTGGGTGAAATATTTTATTGCCTTCTATCGAATCATTTGTTTAGGTTATAGATTAAAAAGTGGCAATTCTTGATACGTTATCATAAAATTCAGATTCCGATATATTAATAGTCGACAAAGATATTAACTT
Source organism: Candelabrum cocksii (assembly GCA_963930725.1). Classification (NCBI taxonomy): domain Eukaryota; kingdom Metazoa; phylum Cnidaria; class Hydrozoa; order Anthoathecata; family Candelabridae; genus Candelabrum; species Candelabrum cocksii. The sequence continues at coordinate 2,918,901 of OZ005668.1, read as the reverse complement.
AACAACTTCAGCATTGTAATGTTTTTTTTTCTTCTTCGATATTGCGGGATGTGGATGCGTTTATACCTTTAATAATGATTAAATTTTACCTTTTTTCGCTCTAGAGATTTCTTATCTACAGCAACAATTACAACAATTACACTAGGTAGCGTTCATTAGGCAAAAACAAATTTTGCCTAATGTTTTCTACCTCGTCTCTAGCCCTTTAACCCGATACGACTAATATATTTCTTTAAAGTACTGGGACTAAGTAGAAAACATTAAGCGAAAAAAAAATTTCGTTTAATCAAACCCAAATAGTTTGCAGTTTTTTTAAAGTTATAGAGTGCAAATAGTAAGAATAACTGGAGAAGAGTTTGGTTGCGTCCAGCGAAAATATCTTGGACAAAAATAAGCTTCGCTCTCGACACATCTTTCATACTAGCATTAGTCAGAGAGCTAGTGGGCAAAAAAATGAGTTTCAATGCATTTTGGGTGGACCAATTTTTAAACATAGAATAACGTTTATTATTTGTTTGTAATCATAAATTCACTTGTTGGCCACTTTAAATTTAGCAAAATAAGCTACAATGATCAAATATTTAACATTATCATCGCATCACAACACAAACATCCAATCTACCATCTTGTTTTGAAAAACTGTTTTGAAGACCGGGGGTAAAATATGATTTACATTTCTGTGTAAATAAATGTTGTTCAAGTTTATTTCAGTATTTTTCTCGTTTTATTCTTTTATAAAAAAATTTTAAGCTTGATAAATGAAAATAATTACTTTGGAAATAAATTTCAACGGCTAAAATATCAATGTTTTCTTTTGTATAACCCCTGATAGGGATTTCGAACGTTTCATGAACGTATCACGCAAATATGTTTGATAGTATAAATGGTGAAATGGCGACTGGTCCAAAAAGGTTAAGGCTCTCCCAACCTGAGAAAATTGAACAAGAAAGTGTCTGTTTTATTCATAGTTTTAATTTTTCTAACGATTCAAAGCTCCAGAAATTGTCAGATCATTGAGGTACATATGTTCAGCGCTTTCTACGGACTTACGCAATCTATAGAATAGAATGCGCAACGCAATCTACGAATTCATAGAATGCGCGCCCAAATCAGTTGCTCATTCTATGGAATAATTCTATGTTGTTCTGTGACTTTATGGGTCTCATACCCAGTGTGTTAGTGAGACTGGTGTACTAAAATGAGGTCTCTTTGTTAGCTAACCATGTTATTTATTGATTCAGCTAGGAATTTACGAGAAACTTCTTTACTAATAGTTATAAGTACCAGTTTTTGCGCGTACTAATTTCTTCTAAATGCTTTTCTTGTGATCCCCTCTATGTATGCTTCTCTAATAAAACGATGAAACAGCTTTCTCGTCGACCATGCTTTGCTTTGCGCAATTTATAGAATATAAGGTGCGCGTTCTATAGAATGGGCGGCAATAGCTTTAAATGGTTTTAAAAGCTTTATCAAAGTACAGGAGCGTACCGTGGGGGATTGTTGGGTGCGGTCGACCCTCCCCCTCTTTTTAAAGAAAGTATGAAAGTTGACGAATTAAAATCGTATTTACGTCTACGTGGGTTATGATTAACTGGAAAAAAGAGATACTCGTGGCTCGTGCTTATTCTGCGATGGAAAACAATGTCTTGCCTGTTAAAACTGCTGAAGAGGTAGAGCAAGAGTTACATTTTGAGTATCATAACAAGCTTGTCGTAACGGGAATTGAATTGCCTGACCCTTTTAAGCTTGAGAATGGCTGGTTAGCAGAGGCTGAGGGTCTGGTTTATTATTGGCCGACTTCATTGTATCCAGACATCTATAGCTACCTGCTTTTTAACCCAGGTGAACTGGCTAGTAAGGATTTAAGTCATTATAAAACATGGAAAGCTTACAGCTACTTTAAATGTGGGTGGCTTGTGCAATTGTTTTACAATGCCACTGATACAGACAGTGATTTCTGTTATTTGAAAGGAAAGTGCAGAAAATCAGAGAAAATAAATGATCTATTTCATAATCTATGGATTACTTTTGACAAAAAATGTCTGCACATTGTACATGTATGGCTGGATTATCTCAAACATGCAATCATGTGGCAGTGACATTGTTTAGAGTAGAAGCTGCTGTCAGAAATGGTTTGACAATAGCTTGCACTAGTTCGAGAGCAGAATGGTTGCCAAACCGCAGCATCTGATGAACTTCAGCGACACAAAGACAACGAAACAAGAAAGCATTCCACCATAAAAACTTTTATTACATGTATGCAACAAATAAAAATACAAAGATATTTTATTAATTTATTCAAGATAATGTCTCATTTATTTCTCAGGCATTTAAAATAGCAGAACATTTAAAAAAGAAAGTTGGAAGTATTGTATATGAAAAGAATAAAAAAGATGTTTTTTGTGGGCAAAGATACCTATTGGTGGGTTATAATATATTTTGCAGTGGTATAACCTAACTTTTTCACCACTCGTCCTGTCGGACGAGTGGGTTATGAAATATCCAATTTTTAGTCGTCCGCAAAGCCATAATGGTCGTCCGATGTAAACATTTTACAAACCCTCAATAGCCCCTCAAAATATTAGTGTTTTCTGAGTGATATAGTGTAAAGCTTAGTTTAGACAATATAAAAACAAGACATAAACAATAGCGAAGAGAGAGTTACAAACTAATCAAACTGTAAAAGCAACTAAATGATGTGTGTAGGTTTTCAGTCTATAAATATTTGTGTCTCCGCTCGTAAATTCTTTTCTTTAGAAGTTCCAGTTCCGACATTATAACGCGTGCGATCGCGCTCGCGCACCTCCACACGCGCCTCAATGAGTTGACGTGCAAAATAAATTGCGCCCCTCGTTCCCCTTACTAAGCAAAATAAATTAATGTGATTTCCACAGTCTCTAAAGTCAGTTTTTTCACCTCTAAAGTATTATATAAATATAATTTTAATTTCGATAAATTTCGTTATCAATTATTAACTGTTTCAAAAAGTTTGACGTCAATTATAACAAAAAGGAAGAGAACCGACAGACATGTTTACGTGCGATGATACAGGTTTTTAAAAGTTCCATTCAACTTAGAGACAAACAAATGCAGAAGAACTATGCTGCATACGATGGAAGATAAAAAGATCAAACTAACCACAAAAAAACATTCAGTTTTGTTTACAAAAACAACGAAAAAACAATTTAACAAAACGCATAAACAAACATCCGTTTTTAAAGGTTATTAACTTCACGCTTTTTCCAAACTTTGAAGTCGTATTTCAACTTGTTAAAGCTGTATTTCGCTAAAATTTTTCGTAATTCAATTCAATTCGCTGTCTTAAACTAAACAACGCGAGCGCATTTCATTTAAAATCGGCGCGCCGATAAAACACGAAAAATACAAATATATATAACGGAAAAAAACATATGTTTATAGAAAGATCTCAGTAAATATGTGTTTCCGTCTTTGTGAAATCGAAAGCGAAAATATTGCTACTAAAACAGAGTCTGGGAATCAAGTGATCTACACGTGTCTACACGTTGTCGTAAACGACAACATCTACGAGGAAGAGCGAACAACTTGTTTCATTAACATCTTTTCTTCCAACATACTAAAAAGCCTTGAACAAAAAAAAATGTGTTAGAGAACAGAGAAAAACAACAGATCTCAGCAAAAAACACAGTCGTCCCGTCGGACAGTTGGAAGTCTAAATTTTAAAAATTAACTCGTCCGCATCTAATCATTGGTCGGCCCGTATCGTCGGACGAGTATTAGGTTATACCACTGTTTTGGACAGCAAAAACTTTGAGAGACAAGGCTCCCCACCTGCACTGTCTTCTCTAGTATGACACAAATACTCTAAACACACGCACCAATTAAATGTACAATAAAACGTATACTACGTATGTAGTGCGCCTTCGTTTCACACGTACATCGTTCGTTTGACAATGTAGTAGTAGAATGTTGTGGTGAGCAGTAAGAATGGTCATTTGCTACTGTTTTCAAAAACTCTACGTTACAATTAACATTTGAAGCATCCATACTGATATCCTGTTCATATTCTTCAGTTTGTTCGGTGCTTGAACACGGCAACACAGTCTTCATGGAGGGTTGCTTAAACAAAGTTCTCCTTGTTTTCTTCTTGGGTTGTTCAGAACCCATATTAATACATGGATATGGATTTTCAACAGTTGGCATTTTATCAACGAATTGATCAGAGCATCTCCTGTCTGCAGTTCCAGGTTTTCATGCACTCTCTTTATTTCTGCCTTCTCGACTAAAAGCAGCCTAATCCAGTGTCGTCTTTTTTCTTCATTACTTTTTATACTGGGGAAGCAATATATTCGAAACAGTGCTTCACACCCACAACCAGCATGAGTCTTGCCTACGTGATGTAAACAAGATTCGCTTTTCAATTTATTTAGCTTGTAATAACTATTTGTACAACTAATAACAGTATAATTTACTTCCGCCCTTACACACACTACTACTGAGATTAGAAATGATAACAAATAATTTCCCCACTAATCTCGTCCCAGGCTCTTCAGCACACGCGGATTCATAATGGCAGACCTTCGCTTGAATTGGTGTATTAAGGCCTGGGACGACTATTTTGCTAAATTAAAATTGGCCAACAAGTGATTTTGTACTCAGAGGGTTTTATAACCTACCAATTCCAACTATAAATTTTTGGTCCCCTCCTCTGCCAATCTTTTTTGCCCACCAGCTCCTTGACTACATATGTCAGATTTACTTTCAGTATATACAGAACGGTTCCCTACACAGCGCAATTTTAGAGCTGGACGAAGATGCAAAACGGTGAGTCTTGTACCTCTACAGTAAATACCACATAAATAAATATTTAATTTGTTTGTTTATGTTACACTGCTTATATATATAATATTTTGATTGTTTTTTAGTTTGCATTATGTCTTGGCTAATCACTTTTGACTCCTCTCAGCTAGTTGGTCTGAATGAATGAATGAAAATTACATTCTATCACTATCAAGAATGAACAGTTCAATATTGTTTATTTTGTTTAGCTGCTATACTTTTGTTCAATGTAAAACGTGACTTGAGTTTATATATGCCATTTTTATGGAGCTTATCTGCTTTTATTAAACATTGTTTTTTATTTGATTACAACATAAATACAAGACCAACATAACTTTAAAATGTATTTCTTCTTCTTAGATCTACTGCAACTAGTATTCACTACACAGGTCCTTATAACAGTGATGTAGTTAATACTCTACACACACTAGCTAACTTCGTTAGAATTACACCGAAACGTTTCAGGTTGAGACTCTGAACAATAATTGTTCTAAAGGTTTCTTTATTTATGTTTGTTTATATGTATGTGTATGTTACTAGGTTTGTCATCTGTTCTATGTAAGATATTTAATCATTTTCTAATGTTTGGTCCTTAACGTTCCAATGTATTATTAAATACATAGGTTAATAGATCCAAGAGTTAACCTGTTTAAACCTAAAGGGAGAGAGTATTAAATGTTATGTTCTGTCACCATAGGCAAATTATTTGGGGAGGCTCTTTTCAGGCTAATCATTTTGTCTCGCATGTTGTGTGTAATGTTTGTAAACTGGAGAAGCGACCTTTAAATCTACCTATTGATATCCAGTTGCCCGCCAAAGCTCTTAAGTTTGTCAGTACTTTGTCTGCTATGAAAAGGCAGACTTGTATTGCCTTTTCACCCTGTGTGGAACCAAATGTACAAAGGTCAACATCCAAAACTGTTGGTAACAATAGTAACAATATTGGTTAAGATAAGGTCACATTTCTCGAAACAGTGAAATTAAAAGATGCAATGTCTGACATTGTGTGTTTCCAAGAGAAACTGAAAGAAAGAATTGACCCATAATATTGACCCATTCTTGCCAAAGAGTTCTTCATTTGATAAAAAATGTTTTTGTTCATGCATTCAGTACATTCCCAGCAAGCAAGAACGAACGTAAGTTTTTTTGAAGTGGCAGAGTCAGTTTCCTTGACTGTGTTATTCAAAGAAACTTGATGGTGGTTTTTGCTTGCTATGCCTTTTGTTTGGTGGAGATTTTCCATTGAAAAATTATAAGATATCTGTCTTGTATACTTATTTATGTTTTGGATCAATATACATTTTTAATCCAAGACACAAACAAATTTTCACCTATTTATTCTGCTTTTATTCAGTCGTACTGTTGTCTTTTTTGTGTACCCAAATGACACAAAAATGTAGATAATGGTTGTAGAAAGGATCCTTTATATTCAGATCATCAGAGAGAAAGAAAGAGGAAGCGTTTCCATGACGAAAATTAAACTGGATCTGGTCGACGTTCGGGAAGTTCGATCACGAGTCAGATTTTGAATCATCACTTATATGCCCATCGTTGACTATCTTTGTACAGCACTTCGTGGTGTAGTGGATGGTTACAATAGGCTGGGAGAGCAGTTTGGTTTTTGTCCAATATTGCAAGTTTCAAGGAATATATAATACGCAACGCCACAAAAACGTGTTGACATTTATCCAGGGGATTTGGACAGTGAACTCAAATCGGAACTTACACACTTTTCTCACTTAACAAAAGGACTTGTTGATGCAGAGATTATTGATTCTTTCAAAATTATCATGTACCAACAGATAAGCGGGATAATCTCATTGAAACATTTCCAAATATGGGCATTTTGTTTCCTATCTATTTGTGTATATTCGTCACCAACTGCAAAAGCGAAAAATCATTTTCAAAACGCAATTGGACATAAACAGTTTCATCATTGGCACTTCTTCTATTGAGAACATGCTGCAATAGTGAAGCGAAGTATAGATTTTAGGGGAAATAATAGACAGATTTGTCAAAGATAAAGACCAACGAAAAGATTTTTAACATAAGTAGTTATTTGTTAGTGTTGTTATTTGTTAGCACATTTGAAAAATATCATCAATAAATTTTATCCATTCTCTTCTATTTCAATTACAGGACTCACGAAAAAGATTCACTTTTTCTCATTAAGAATCTGTCTTATTTCACGTCACGAGAAAATGATAGAAATGGGTTTGTACTAAATTTTCCTTGCAGATTAAAATTACCCAAGGGCCCGCGCACCCTGAATCCGCCGCTGTTCGCATACCGTAAATGGACATTTTAACGCCCCCTTATATTAAACGACGCCCTGCTTAAAAACTCGATAATTTAATTAGGGGTCGCCTAAGGAGAAAAAATATCCTGTATCCGCCCCTGGAAGTGTTGTTTGCTTCAATATTTATTAATCCGATCTCCATTTTTTTCAAAGTAGGCACTACAGCAAGCATCAATATCTTTTTCCATGAAAACAGCGAAAAAAAGTGCAGCTTTTGGACAATCAGGACAAAACCAGAATTTGTTGTTTTGCTCGTTTAACATTTCAACTACATTGACATCCAAAAGTTTCAACATTCGCTACAAAAGACGTTTAAGCGGTACAATGTCTAAAAGGCAACAGATTTCCATGTCTTTTCATAAGAACATTTCGTTGTTAGATCCCGATATTTATTGAATCAATCAGGTCTTATTAAGTTTCTTCCATATGAAGATTTTACAGATGCCATATCTAAGTTACGAATATTGTAACAATGAAATGTTAAAAGGTGACGTGTAGTAATACAGAAGTATTGAAAGATGTTCTGTATCAGATATACTTCTCCTAAAAAGAACTCAACCATCCAATAATCCGCTTAGGTATTTAGGCTTTTGATTATCTGAAACAGGGTACACACTTCCAATTTTTGTAAAAACTGATACAAGATAAAAAAAAAAAACGTAGATGATAATAAGTTAACAGTAAAAGTTTTATATATTTACAGGTTAGTTAAAATAAAATGAATAATTAAAGTTAAATATAATTATAAATAATAAATATGAAAAAGTATGTAATATATAAAGAATAAAAAAATTGTTTTTAAAAATAAACGAAATAGAAAGTTTAATAAAACGTGTTTAAGCAACACTTAATTTTAAAAAGAAGAGAAAGTTTAAAAGAGTATTTTCAACAAACGGGTATTACGTGTATCAGTTTTTAATTAGTTTACAGCAAAATCAAAAAGATTTAATTGCGCAAATTGTTTTGTTGATGAGTTAAATAGGAATTCTGTTTTTTAATTACGTTGAAATACAATTATCCTGTTACAGGAAATTAAATGAAACATCAAGAAGTAAGTTGTTTTGGGAATTTAATATTGATCAGAAAACAAAAATGTTTTTGTATAAGTTTAACAAATTTATTTTTTAATTAAAACGTACAAATTAACACAAATAAAAATGTACCTGAGTTTCACAATATAAACTAGTCAAAGAATCCAAATTTCATGTAAGTACTAACTAGTTTAAACGCATAAACAAGACTTTATTGCCTATCTTTAAATACCATCAGGAGGTCTGTAGCAACATGAGATCAAAACATTTTTTTTCTATTTATTAATAATTTTAAAGCTCATCATTTCATTATCCTTATTTTAAAGTGATATCTCCGTTTTTATTTTAGAAAAAAGCATATTTTGAATATATTATAAAACAACGCCCCTTTGTTTACCAGTCTTCCGCTCATGATGAATAGCATTATAAATTAGTATTTGATAAGTTGAATTATTTTTAAATTCATCGGGATAGCACCAAGATTCACTGAGACAGATTATATTAAAGAATTGTTTGCCTTTGCTAAGGAGGTTTAAAAGATCATCACCGCAATTTGCGATTAAACGCCTAATGGGGAGATGAATGACAGAGATGTTTTCAGCTGTGATTTTATTGGAAAAGAATAGTCTAATTCATCAGGGAGAACGTATGGTGTATCATAGTTAGAAAAAATCGTTCAAATAATTCAAATCCGTATTATAATCGGTATTTAAAATGGGCTGATCGATAACAACCGGTTTATATATATTTCCATAAGGCCGGTTTATCTAAGTCTGGAATCATAATTAGAATCTACGAAATATAATGTAAAAATATAAATATGTTACAATAAGAACGACATATAACTGACTAATCAAATGACTAATCTTTCTTTTCCCGTGATCTTAACCTTTCTGAGTAGAAGTAGAGTCCAGTGGCAAACAGTCAGACGTTAAATTTTACACACACAAAAATGAGCAAAAGAAGGGCGTTGTAATTGCTATAATTCAAATTAATGTGTTTATGAGAGCAAAAAGAGGAAGTATTTTCCGCTCATAAGGACTCGAAATTTGGGAGATTTTAAATTTTGATCAGAATAATATTGCGTTTAAAAGAATAATTCTACAGTTGAAATAAATCTCTCGAAAGTAGTTTCTTACAATCTGAAACTAAATACAAAGAATAAAAACACCAAAACACTGAAAATTATTATATTGGAAAACACGTCTTGCTTCATTAATTTCCTAATTGATTTTTAAAAAAGCATAAAAAAGAGACGGTGAAAAACATTTAGTTTTTCATTGATTTCATTAAAGGTGCGTCAGGGTGAGTTTGTCTTCATCACTAAAAAATGATATATTTTTAATATAAAATATACAAGTGAATCTAGTAGAAGTATATAGCGTTGGTAGGTAGCTTGCCCACAATTCTTACAAAAGCCTCTTGATCTGTTTTAAAAACATAATGGAATTGAATTATCAGGGAGTTCTTTGGCTTTTCTTTGAGATTTACTTGTTATTTCTATTTCTCGTTTTGCCGCGAGTTATTTCGTTTTGCCATGACACTTGTGGACCAGCGTACATTTTATGTTGTTACAATAAAACTTGTCTTACAAGAATAAACAAAATAAATATTACCTTTTCGCTATTTCTCTCCTCTCCAGTCCAATAAAAAATAATGGGTCACCCTTTCGGCTTCAATGTCTAAACAATATATGCGCGATCCAGTTTTTATTTTTATATCAGTAAGTTTAAGGTTTAAGGTTAGTGAGTAAAAATATTGGAAAATTTTCAATGTTTAAAAACACTTTTTTAGTATTTTAATACCTCCCCCCAAAAAGTTATAATTATAAATCTTTAAAAATCCCCCTCCCCCTTCAAAAAACTTGATCATTTAAAATTGTTAAACCAAGGTTTTTTGGTGAAACCAGATATATATATTTTTTCTTTGTGATTTATTTTCCGCGATTGCATATACATATATAAATTTTGTACATATAACCGCGGTACACGTAGAAGAACGCTTGATTGGTCTTAAGGTCAACAAGACGATATCTGAACAAGACACAAAAATTGAAAAAAACTTAAGCAAAGTGTAGAGAATCAATCTTTACAATTCAGAGAAGTTTTATAAAAGCTAAAAATGGGTAGTCTGATTTGATTAGGTTGCACTTTTAGATGATATTGAACAACGTTTCCAAAATCCACCTGTTCCATCTCATACGTGAACAGATATTACTTCAGGAGATTGCTACTCTTCACAAGCTAGCATGTTTGTTGCATTTGTAGACAAGAAAAGCGTCGAAGACAAAACGAATGAACAAAAGAAAACAGAAAATGTGAATAAGGTAAACCAAATTGTATCAGAGATCAACATTGAGGTAACAGTCTAGAGTTGGTACACCAAACATTGACAAAGTTAGACCCGTGCGTATAAAAGTGAAATTAAAAGAAGTCGTAATTAGATTATCATTCGCAGAATCTGTTAATCTTAACAAATCCAACAAAACAACAGTATAACGTATTGACCTTGATCGCACCTATCAACCCTAACAAACACTGCCAGCCCTAAACGAAGAAGCTACAAAACAGGAAACAGAGAAGCCAAAAAATGGGAGGAGATGGACCATTAATAAGGAATGTTCCACTTTGAAAAAAAATGATGTTGACACGTTCAATCAATTAACAATAAAAAAAGTAAACTTGCCACAGAGGACCAGCCTTCTTGAAGATAAAAATATTGATATAGCATTTCTGACAGTGACGTGGACTATCCACGTGGACTAAGATACGACTGATGCTGAGATTAGTTTGAACGACTTTCAAATTGTCTATCGTATTAATAAAAATTCACCGGGTGGCATAAGATGTCAACTAAAATGTAGTCTTGCTTAATCTTACACCTTCCATACAACCACCAGGTCTATAAACAAAAACTGATGTTACTGCTGGTAGATACAATTAGACACCAGCTCACGACATAATAGCAACCAACTCAGGTGATAAGATTCGCAATGTTGCTGAAAATACATCAGGAGAAATCGTAAATTCGGACAATATTACAGTATGCTTTGAAATCTTGCTTCCGAATGCAAAGGCGTCTTTAACTCAGTATGTGCATAACTACAACAAAGCCAATTTCCAAGATCTAAAAACGATCTCCAAAATGACTGGTCTTACTTATGAATAGAACAACTGATGAATCATGGATACAACTACAAGCTAGTATATACCCAACAACTGCAAAGACAAAACAATAAATATATATGGATTTTCATCTTTGAAAGCTATAGCCATTACGAGAAATTCGCACAATAACGTGATGATATCTAAGGGATCTGAAGATTTTGATATAAACTTAAAGGCCTACAAGATTTCTGCAAGGAAAGTAAAAAAATCATTAGCCAATGGGCAAGGAAAAAATATGAACGCAAACTTATAAAAATTAAAAAACAGAACCCCAAACCGTTCTGTTAATATTTGTTTAAATTCTTGAAAATTAAACGTAACATTGGTCCTCTTAAAGACTCTCAAGATAACTTAACATAAAACAATGGCAGAAATTCTTAACAAACTTTTCATCTCACAGTTCACACGATTGCCCCATAATTTTTTACCTAAAAGATGATAACACTTCAACAATTTTTAAAAATGGACAAGTCTAGCCCCACAAATTAACGGATCCCGTTCATTTCGTCGCAGATCATTTCGTCGCATTCAGTTCTTCGCAGTTCATTTCGTCGTAAATCATTTCGTCGCAGTTCATTTCGTCGCAGACTTCAAAGTGCTCTATAAAGCGCTAATTAAAACGAGTGGCTTTGAACAGTTCATTTCGTCGCGTTCATGTCGCGCATTTCGTTGTAATGCAAATAATAAAATACAAACTGCAAACAAATAAAGTAAATGTCGTTCTAATGCCAAAATTAAAATAAAGTTTTAAGATTGGTTGGCTAAGTTTTTAAAATAAAAATCAAATGAGTTACTATGTTAAAGTTCGTTTTACTAAAGCATTAGTTATGTTCAGAAAGCAACATTGTGTAGAGGCGGTATGTAATTACTGTCCAAATATAGAATTGGATAAGTTTAAACGACAACTAATGCTATGTGGCATGAAAAGTTTTGTCGCAACATTAGCTTTGAACTATCGTACTCCAGTAAAGTACATCCACCATAGAACGCTCAAAAGACATGTAGACCTCAACACATCCGTGCATAACCGGTGCAAGAATGAAATAACTGGAAGCGGACCCACCAACAAATATTCAGACGTAGCTCAGCCATCTGATTCCGTTCATTTCGTTGCGACAAAATGAACTACGACGAAATGAACTGCGACGAAATGATTTACGACAAAATGATTTACGACAAAATGAACTGCGACAAAATGAATGCGACGAAATGATCTGCGACGAAATAAACGGTCACCCAAATTATCAACCTGTTGCCATGGAAAGTCTTGTATTTAAAGAAGGAGAAAGAATAATTTTCTAAATAATATTATAGAACACTCATCAACGAATAAAATTATCAGTTTTACTCAACACGGATTTCTGCCTGGCAAATCAACTGTAACAAATCTAATATATTATAACTGATTGCATCTTCATCATTCAGGGTAGCTTTTGTGGTCATATACTGCTGGTGTTAAACAGTGATGATGTGGATTAATTCTTAAAAAAGTGGAATATTTCAAAATACGCGTACCACATGAGTATTTTTAATTCAGCTGACTCCCTTACGTCATGTCCTTTTCTTCAGAAAGAATTAGACAATGTATGGCAACTTGGAAGCTAAAACTTGATCTTGAAATATGTTGGTTAATTCATTATGGAAAGAACAACCGGAGTCGTAGTTATTGTCTTTATGGTGTAGCTCTAAAAGGACAAAGTGTACAGAAAGATCTTGATATTTTAATCGATAACCGTTTATCTTGGAAACAACAAATTATTGTTACTAAAAAAGCTAAGAAGGTTTTTGGCAGAACGAGACGTGCGGTGGTTTCTCGGGAACGTGTCACTCGGGTAGGACTATACAAAACAAATGTTAGACACTACCTACATTACGGTGTATCTGTATGGAGTCCACATATTAAAGGCGATAAAATAGCTCTCGAAGCAGCCCAGAGACGTGCCACTCGACAGGTTTCACGGATAGGGAAGATGACTTACAATGATCGATTAAAGATTTACAGTCTGGAGTCATTTGAAGAGAGAAGAATCAGGGATGATATGATTGAGGTGTAGAAATGTATAAACCCATGCTCAGGTTTGAATCCTAACATAATACCTTTGGTGCGACACAATCAGTATGGACAAGTTTCTATATTTAACAAACGCAGCTTTTGTTTATATCTTAGCCTTGCTTCTGGTACACCTTTCCTAATTATATGATGACGTCATTAGTTATAAAAATAATTATTCGACACAAGAAATGCTTTCTTTTCTATCTTTATGCCTTTATTGGTACTATTTCGCTACTAAACCAAACTAAAGTTTTTTTCTTGCAATTTTTGCGCATGCGTACATATATATTTTTCCCATATTTGATGCGATGATGATCTGCTCAAAAATGGCTGCACGGTAAAACGAAAAACAACAACGAGTCCCTAATTAGAATGATATAGAAACGTTGGATGTGTTCGACTACAGAAATACGGTTGAGATCATCGTAGTGTCAGCAGTAATCAATTTTAATGATAGATGTTCCCCTATTCCTGATGTGCTCAAAGAGTTAAATGTTGATGCTGTTTTTAATACAGTTCAATATTTTCTTTCGAATGAGGAACGACGCATTACAATGATGTAGCGAAAAAACACGCCGGTTGTAGTTCAACAGTATGAGACCTTGCGAGCTCGACGTATTGTGTTTGCAAATGCTGCTAAAAAAATAGGAAGGTGTAATGTATGATGCTGGTCTATTATAGTTAAGTGTATACCTGAACAGATCTTTTAAGATACATTAAATGTAGGTGTCTAAATCCATTAGAATTTTTCAACAAATCATTATTTTGAAATATAGTCATAATAAAGTTTGATATATTCATGTTTTGACATGAGCTTTTTTAAAAATTGTTATACTGAAGAATTGTCTATGCTTTAAAATATAATAAAACATATAGTTTTTACCTATGAATCAACTGTAAAAAATTGAATATTATAGCATCAACGGTTATTGAGTTATTTGTCGCCGGGTTGTTGCCCAAATTTTACTTTTTATATATATATTTTTTTAGTGTTTATGTATATTGATACATTTCCTGTGTGAAAAAGCGAGATAAGATTATGATTAAGATTATGAGATAAGATTATGGATTTTACATTTACCAATGAACCACCTTAACCATGCTAATTACCCAACAAAAGAAAACAGAAACTCATAATCATTGAAAATGTCAGAAGTAGTTTGCTGGCATTTTCATCTTTATATTAGTTGTTTTTATGACGACCAATAACAAATCGTACAGAGTTATGAAGTTTAAAGGTTTGTCGTTTTTTATTGAAAAGTAAATTTACCAAATTTTACATTTACATATATAAAACATTTAGCTAAAAACAAGGGGAAAAATGGCATCAAAATACGTTTTAGAGTACTTTAATTCGAATGGCCATGCTGAAATTTCGCGTTGGTTGTTCTATCAAGCTGGTGTGAAGTTCACAGATAAGCGGCATTCTTCTTGGCGCGAGTTTTTCGCCATCAAATATAACAGTGAGTTACAGAGCAACTCATATATATATATAAAATCACATAAAATGTTTGAATCGAAGATAAAATTGCTTTAAAAGGTTTATTATTATCGTTTATATTTTCAGAAAACCGATTCCCTCTCTATCAAATGCCAGTGTTGCATGTCGATGGGAGAGTGATATGTCAGTCGCATGCTATTGAAAGATATTTAGCAAACGAGTTTAACATGTACGGCGCAAACAACTTTGAAAAAAGCATCATTGATCAAGTCGTTGAGACTGTGAATGAAGACATGATGGACCAGTTCAGATTAAAATACGAAGGTGGCGCCGAAGGGAGAAGGGTACGGACTGTTTTTCTATAAAACCTGACTTATCACAAAATATCTCGAACTGATGTTATTTTAGAACGAACACTTAGAAACGTACATTAAAAGTGATTACACGCAAAAAAGGTTGCTGTTTCTGGAAGGTATTGTAAAGAAGAATGAAAGCAATGGGTATTTTGTTGGCAAATCTGTAAGTAGAGTACCGTTCAGCAATTCTCCTTTTAGACATTTTATTATACTATTGTTATTTTAAGGTTACACTTGCAGATATTACCTTTGCTTACGTCATAAGCGCGCTGGATGCAACGTTATTCAACAACTTTCCGTTGTTGATAAAATTGAAAGAAAAAGTCGAATCTTTACCTGACATAACAGAGCACTTGGGTTATAAGTTATCTGATATAGTATTGTTCAATTGTTAGTTATAGTTTACTACATAGGTCTATCGGGATTCCTCTTTCTCATTTAATTTTTGAAAATTACTTTGAAAGTTCAGAATCATGCTGGTATTTTTCGTTGTTGAAAGACGTAAGGTGGTTGACGCATCATAGTTTAAATTTCGTTTTGCTGAAATAAAATCTCTCTTTTGCGTGGGGGGTGTTTGACTTGATTTTATCTTGCTGTGGTAGGTGAGGCTTTCAGAATTTTCATGTTGTGCAAGTTGATGATGTATCAATCTATATTTTAGGGTACATGTTAAATGTATACCTGAAAAGATCACTCAAAGTACATTAAATCTAGGTGTCTAAATCCATTAGAATTTCACATTTTGAAATATAGTAATAAAGTTTGATATATTCATGTTTTGACAATTATTGTTTTTTTAAAAATTGTTATGCTGAAGAACCGTTGCTGCTTTAAAATAAAATAAAACATGTAGGTTTTATCTATGAATCAACTGTGAAAATTTGAATATCACAGCATCAACAGTTATTGAGTTTTTTTTCGCAGGGTTTTTGCCCGATTTTTACTTTTTATATATTTAAATATTTAGCTAAAAACACGGTAAAATATGGCATCAAAATACGTTTTGGAGTACTTTGATACGAGTGGCCGTGCTGAAATTTCGCGTTGGTTGTTCTATCATGCTGGTGTGGAGTTCACAGATAAGCGATATTCTAAGGATGAATTTAAAGTCATCCAATATGACAGTGAGTTAAGCTAGCTACTCATATATTTATTACGAAAAAAATTTTGAATCAAAGTTAAAGTTTGTTATTATTGTTTCCATCTTCAGCAAACCGATTCCCTCTCTCTCAATTGCCAGTGTTGCATGTCGATGGGAGAGTGATATGTCAGTCGAATGCTATCGAAAGATATTTAGCAAATGAGTTCAACATGTACGGCGCAAACAACATTGAAAAAGGCATCATTGATCAAATCGTTGAGACTATGAATGAAAAACCAATGTCTAAATTTGGATTATACTTCAGAGATTCACCCGAAGATTGTAAGGTACCGACTGTTTTACTATGAAATTTGACATATCACAAAAGATCTTGTACTGGTGTTATTTTAGAAAAAACAGTTAGAAGCGTGCATTGAATGTATATACATTCAAGACAGTTTGTCGTTTCTGGAAGATATTTTGAAGAACAATGAAGGCAATGGGTATTTTGTTGGCAAATCTGTAAGTAGAGTACAGTACAGCAATTCTACGTTCACACATGTTTATGATACTATTGATGTTTTAAGGTTACACTTGCAGACATTACCTTTGCTTACGTCATGAACGTGGTCGATGTATCGTTAATCCGTAACTTTCCGTTGTTGGTAAAATTAAGAGAAAGAGTCGAATCTTTACCTGGTATAAGAGAGCACTTAGGTGCACTTAAATAAATGCTTAAGAAGAACAACATATACAATAGTAAACCGAGTCGTTTGCTTTTTCGTGTCGTATTCTGGGATCCAGAAAAAATGTCCCAACTTTGCTCTTCAAAAACCTCTCGTTTCAGAAAAAAAATAAGGATGAAAGATACCCTTGAAAGATATCAATTTAATTGTTTTAACAATTCTTTAATGACCATTACTAACAAAGAAACTTTACAAATTGATTGACAACTCTATCTTAACTAACAGAAATAGCTCAACCAAAGCCTAAAAAAACGATTGGAGGGGGGTAGACAATGTTTGATTTCTGGTAAAGTATTTATCAATAATTTTTTAAAGCTTTAAACTATTCATATATATCCTGTGTTAGCTAAAAGAAAAACAACTTTGTTTGAAACTCAAAATTTCATGTTCTGTAAGCAATCTTCAGCCAAATATTGATTACAATGATCAAAAACCGTGAGGAAAACGTTAACATATACAGCACACTGGTTTCGTCAAGACGTCAGTCTTTTGCGTCAAAGTTAATCAATGAAAATGCGTTTTGATGTCTAATCTTTGACACGAGATCGTCTCTGATCCTATTGTTATTTTAAGGTTACAAGGGGGTGTTGTTATCTTATATTTATTTATTTATTTAAATAATCTTTATACAGGATGACTGTATTCAGTTAAAAAATAAACTGTTTTTCCTACAAGTCCTGGCTATAGTCCTATAGTATTTATCAATTATTATAAAACCTTTGGTTTACTGTTAGATGGTTGAAAATATACTAAAATGGTTAGTTGTCATATCAAAGTTGTATGATAGTATAAGGGATTGAAATTATAAAATTTTCATTGTTTCAACAATTAAATATTATTAATAAGTTAGGTTAAGTAGGAGATATGTTAAATTATATTTTGTTGTACAATTACCCTATGTTTGATGGGTTTATAAGAAAAAAAATATTTATAGTTAACTTACTATAAACTAGATGATTTAAACATGATTGATTCAACTTATGTATGAAGAATTGAATGATAAAAAGTATAGAATGAATTGTATTTAGCTGTGAAGATGCAATCGAGTTTAGACTGGTTTCCTGCGTAATTTATTTTAGTAAAGAGATTCATATATTGAGATAAGATATACTGATATACATATCTTAACTATATTAAGAAAAAACAACTTTGTTTCGAACTCGAAGTTTTCAGGCTCTATTACCAATCTTCAGCCAAATAATAATAATAACAATCAAAAACCGTGAGAACAAACGTAAATAAATACAGCACACTGGTTTCTTCGAGACGTCAGTTTTTCGAGTCAAAGTTAATCAATGAAAATACGTTTTGATGTCTAATCTTCGACAGGAGATCGTTTCTGGTGTTGAGGACGTCGTTGAATTCGATTATCATTTTAGATCATACACTTTGAAATTTTTTTGAAGGCCCTCCTTTATTTTCCCAAATTGCAGCCACTTTTGAAAATAGACAAACCGTCGACGCGATATAGTCCGATATCACTTTTGGGGTATTTCGTGCTTATTTTTTAGCAAGTCAAGGATAAAGCTGCCGACAAATTAATTCAACGCCGTCAAATGTCTCCATCGTCCCCATGTCCACATCAAACACACTGCTCTCCTTTTCCATTTGGCCATTCGTATGATGCAAGGATTATTGTGCGTGTGCTATTTTTTATTTGTCATCGTCGATGATTATGACGTGCTTTTCCGCAAACTGTAACGCATTTCTCAAAAGTTCTTTCTTAATTGATTGATAGAATTCGTATGTGAAAATGTCGAAAACGATGAAATTGTGTTATTTTCAGTCGCATTGAACCTTTTGATTGTGTTATATATCATTGATTTAGATAAAAACGAGACTTGCCATTTTTTGTAGATGTAATAATATTTCATTTTAGGAAAATATTAATTTTTACGACTAAATTATTTAACATTTGATATTCTATTCTAAGGGTAGAATATTGTTTTGGTTTTTGAAGTAGTTTAAAATAATAACTAATAGAAACATTATTAATATTGATCTGTCTATCGGATCTTATTTGAATAGTATAAATAAGGTGATTCCAGTCCTTAAATAATAGGTTATCAAAAACAAAAGGAATTAAAAATTTAAATTTTTAAACCGGAAACATAAAACAAATCCTAAAAACTGTAAAATAAGCCACTTTACGGACAAACAAGTGCTTCCAGGTAAGTAGTGAGATTCGACCAGGCTAGGAGTCAAACAAGAGATTTCTTGGATCTGATGCTTGTTTGGATGTATTTTAAAAATTCCTGTTAAAATTCTTTTCCATGTTACTTCTGGATTTCTAATCCTCTGGTGTGCTTGGTTTGCTAATCTGAGCCACGTGGGTCGCCGATTCCTTTTTAGTTTCTGCACTTGCGGCGGTCACCGAGAACAGCAAGGAAACTGAAGAAGTCAAATGCCTTGAGACGGAAAACAAAATAAGAATATGTCCGTGCACTGTTATCTGGCCTTTAGATGGAAATAATTTTACAACCGTTTATTTAAAGTAGGAATTTACCACTCACAGCAAGCGGTTAGAAATAGAATTTTTTGATAAAATGTTAAATGGGGCACGCATGATGACTGGGCTTGTTTCATAATCCCAAACAAGGCCCAACCGTGTTATCCAGCTGCTTATTGCGTTGTTACCCCCAAAATCGATGTTTTCATGAAACAAGCTCTTTGACATAAGGTGAATGATTTTTTGTACTTATTTATCTCGGCAAATTCGTAAATCGCACAGCTGTTGTGGGTGAATAGAGCAACATCATTACATTGTATAAATACTCTAAGATAAGTGCCTCTCAAATTTACTCATTATAGTTCCATGCGAAGGGTGTGCTTATGAAAATAAAAAAGGCCCCGATTCCATGGACAATTGTCAACTAGAGATCAAAAATGAACATGCGCCAAAATGTTGGAAGAAACCAAAACTTCATAAAATATCTTAGATTGAAACTGTTGCTATTAATCATCGTTGATACTGGAATTAAAAATTTAATCAATTTTTTCTATTTAATATGCTCTCCCAAAATCTTCTATGAAAATGAAGCAGGAAGAAGCTGAGAGATTTCTTCAAAATATTGATCACGTTGAACAATTGGCCAGGATAAGAGCTATACACCCCAACCACGCGCAAACCGTAACAAAGACATGAAACCTAAAAGTGCTTCCTGCGCTATAGATTGGCACAATGTCTGAAACAAAAGGGAAAGAGCAAAAGCAACTGAAAGAACATTTAGAGCACATTATTGAATTGAACATAAACTACTAGCTATAAACAAAAATTAAAAATACTTACAAATTCTACGAGTTTAAATAGGGCGGGAAATCTGCTGATATAATTTATTCCAAACGCTAAACCTTATTTGTTTCTATCCGGCGATACGTCCAATTAAGAAAGAGATCGCGCTGCAGTGAATAAAGGGATATAAGAAACTTGAAAATTTTGAAAATATACCATGAATGCAATTAAAAACTTACTTCATGCTATATCCAGATTGAATTATTTTCAAAAGCCTTTCTACTCGACCATATTGCTTAAATACTTTGAAGGTTGTTGCTAAGGTAACTCATACGATAATCTATCGAACATTATCGAGTGAAATTTCGACTTCAGGCAACTATAAATACTCGTGATTGCCAGAATACGACATCAAATAATGACGTAATAGGAACCTCTCATGGCAATGCTTTAACGTCGAAACGAATATATTTATTCGAAAGATTTATATAGCAATCTAAAATACGTTTTGCTAATTTCCCGGGCAACGCCATGGGTACTTCTGCTAGTATGTAATAATACCAGGGTCGTTTATCTAAGGAATTAGGCAAAATAAATATCGACTCTTGTGATCCATATTTATTGATTAATTATAAGTGGTACCTGCCCAATGTGAGTGGTTTATTTAAATTCAATTTAAAATGTAACTTAATGAATCAAAATTGAATGAAAATAAGTGGGAGTGGCTTGGAGTGGGTTGGAATGGCATGGAGTGGCTTGGAGTGGCTTGGAGCGCAAAATAATATAGCCCGAAAGCACGTCGTTGCTGTATATTACAGACTAGTAAAGTACCTAAAGCGTTGTCCGTGGGAATGAACGTTTTTGAAGTAAGATAAGTACAAAATCTTTTAAATAATTGTTTTTTTGAAAAGGAAAATGATAAACTTAGCATTTTTTTCGACTTGGTACTAGAATTAATTCATTATATGTATATACCTGCAAGCATATCTACTTCAATATAACAATATAGTTTTTGTTTCCAAATAATTTATTATAAAAGACATTTGCAAAATTACCTCTCTTTTCCGGAGTTGCTTCTTTAAACAAAATCTTCCGCTTTGCAATTGTATTATCAGAATAATACTCATTAAAGTAAATTCAATTTTACCACGATTTATTTTTCTTGAAACCTTTCTAAAACTTGTGGACGATCTTTCAATGTTAGGAACTTCACCATTATTGTCCGTTTTGTTTTTAATTTACTGTTGAAAATTTTTTCACCCATTCTATGGCTCCTTTCGATTTGCATTGAATTGCTTCTTCCGAAGGTTCTCTTCAATTACGCTCTTGATCTTAATGTCTGTGTCTATCCAAGTCTCATAGTCGTCTTCCTCAGTACCGTTCACCCGTAAGTTGTAGCGACCAATCTCCAATTTTGTGACTTTCGATTCCAAGAAGGGGTTTTTATTTTCATTGTGCAATAATTTGTTAACAATTTTTTTTTCATATTCTCTTCAAACATGATCGAACAGACTTTGGCGATTTTATCAGATCGAAGAGACTTTATAGTTTAGTGATTTGAATTTATAATGAAATGTTCTCTTTATATAGAGTATCAACTCTTCGCTCCAATCGCATAAAATTACCATTTAAAAGTGTATCTAATTTTTAAAATTATATTAAATAAAATTTGAATGAATATAGTAAAAGTATAACTAAAAGTATTGATAGAAAAATTCTATGTTTTATATATGAAACCAGTAATATTTCTATTTGATGGATTTTTTTAGGTTTGTTAATTTTTAAATTAGGAGCAGTCTAATAATTAGTGTATGTGTTTTAGCCATTTATGGTGGTTCATTGGTAAAAATGTTGGAAAATTTTCAATATTAAAAAAACCCTTTTTTTAGTACCCCGAAAAATATCATACATCTTTAACAATTCCCCTCCTTACCTTACCTTACCATCCGGTTTTCCGTCTTCTTTCTCTGATCCAGGGGTTGGACGTTTCGGTAGCCGACCGTAGAGACCTTCGCCAGGCTTCACGGTCGGAGGTGTCATCCCCAAGCAATACAAACTTTATCGTTAATTACTGTTAAACTAAGGTTTTTTGATGAAACTAAATATCTGTTCAGGACACAAAAATTAAAAAAAATTATCAAAGTGTAGACAATCAATCTTTACAATCCAAAGAAGTTTTCTAAAAGCACAACAATTGCATGGGTAGTGTTCAGATATCTGATTTGGTTACACGTCTAGATGAAATTGAACAACGTTTCCAAAACCCACCTGTTTCATCTCATACATGATCAGATATTGCCTCAGGTGATTGCCACTCTCCACAAGCTAGCATGTTTGTAGCATCTCTAGACAAGGAAAGTCCCAAATGCAAAAAGAGGGAAAATTATATTATTATTAAAGGTTAAAGGTTTTATCTGGCGATAGTGCAATGGAAATGGCGTTTGGCTCTTAACGGAAAGGTTCTGGGTTCGAGACCATGCTATCACAAAGTTGTTTAGTAAACGCTGTATTTCATAAAAAATAACTGTGGCACAAATGGGAGCAATTAAATGCACTAAAACTCCGGATCGAGGTCTTCATGATAATGCTTAATGAGCGTCCTGGAAGCCTCGTTAAAAAACAAATAATTAACAATTAACAAAGGTATAATCGAGCTTCAACAGATGAAAATAATGAGCAAAAAAAAGATGTGATTAAGGTTAACGAAATTATATCAAAGAACAACATTTAGGTAACAGTTCATTCATTCCTTGGTGCACCAAACATTGACAAAGATAGACCCATGCGTATAAAAATGAAATAAAAATAACTCCGTAATCAGATTATCGGTTTTTAATGAGCTTTTAATAAAATTCTTATACTTAAGAACCGTCTACACTTTAAAATAAAATACATATAGATTTTACCTATAAATCAGCTGTAAAAATTTGAATAACATATTGATTTTTACTTTTTATATATATATTTTTATTGTTTATGTATATTGATACTTTTCTTGTGTGAAAAAAGCAACTACATTGAGATAACAGTTTGGATTTTAGATTTTTTTTATGCATGAAAACCACCTTAACCTTGCTAATGATCCAACAAAAGAACAAAAAGAAAGTCATAAAAAAATCTCAGAAGTAATTTTCTGACACTTTCATCTTTATGTTAGTTGTTTAGTCTATGACGACCAATAACAAATAGTACAGAGTTATGACGTTTAAAGTTTGTCAATTTTTAACGAAAACCAAACTTAGCAAGTTTTTCATTTAAAAATATTTAGCTAAAAACACGGTAAAAGCGATATCGACATACGTTTTGGAGTACTTTGATTTGACTGACCGTGCTGAAATTTCCCGTTGGTTGTTCTATAAAGCTGGTGTGGAGTTCACAGAGAAGCGACATTCTTCTTTGCGCGAGTTTGACAGTGAGTTACCGAGCTACTCATATGTCTATTACATAAAATATTTGAATCAAAGATAAAATTGCTTAAAGTTTAATATTGTCGTTTACATTTTCAGCGAACCGATTCCCTTTCTCTCAAATGCCATTGTTGCATGCCGATGGAAAAGTTATATGTCAGTCGCATGCTATTGAAAGATATTTAGCAAACGAGTTTAACATGTACGGCGCAAACAACATTGAAAAAAGCATCATTGATCAAATTGTTGAGACTGTGAATGAAGACATGATGTTCAAGTTCAGATTATTCGTCAGAGAAAAAGCCAAAGGGAAAATGTACGGATTGTTTTCTCTGAAACTTGAATAATCACAAAAGATCTCGTACTGATGTCATTTTAGAAGAAAGACTTAGAAGCGTACATTAAAAGTGATTACACGCAAAAAGGTTGCTGTTTCTGGAAGGTATTTTGAAGAAGAATGAAGGCAATGGCTAGTTTGTGAGCGAATATGTAAGTAGAGTACCGTTCAGCAATTCTGGTCTCACACATTTACAATACTATTGTTGTTTTAAGGTTACACTTGCGGATATTACCTTTGCTTATGCCATCAGCAAGGTCGACGCAACGTTAATCAATAACTTTCCGTTGTTGATAAAATTAAAAGAAAAAGTCGAATCTTTACGTGGTACAAAAGAGCACTTGGGGTGTATGTTATCTAATATATATAGTATTGTTCAATTGTTAGTTATAGTTTGTCTTACTGTTAAATGGTTGAAAATAAACTAAAATGGAAAGTTGTTATATCATAATAATATGATAGTATAGGGGATTGAAGTGATGAAAGTTATTATTTTAGCAATTAAATATTAATAATAGGTTAGGTTAGGTAAGAAATAGGTTAATATTAGATTCTGTTGTACAATTGCCTTTGCTATAAATAGACTTATAAGAAGAAAAGTTAGCATGCTTGTAGGCTTTTATAATTTTTATTAGTTAAATTGCCTAAAACTAAATAATCTAGACATGATTAATTTGACTTGAGTATGAAGTATCGAATGATAAAAATTCTAAAATTAAATGTGTTTAGCGGTGAAAATCCAATCGAGTTTGGAATGGTTTTCTGCGTGATTTATTTAAGTCAAGAGGCCTTTTGAACTATTCATATATATTACGTGTTATATCGAAAAAAGAACAACTTTGTTTCGAACTCAAAGTTTCAGGCTTTGTTACCAATCTACAACCAAGTTATAATTATAACGATCAAAAACCGTGAGAACAAACGTAAAACGAAAAATACAGCGCAATGGTTTTTCCTCTCTGACGTCAGTCTTTCGAGTCAAAGTTAATCAATGAAAATGCATTTTGATGTCTACATATACTGCTCTTGCGATTTCTGTTTTTATTTTTCCATATTGAGTGGTTTCATTTGCATGAGCATCATGGATCATGCATGAACATGTGTTTGTATCCTGCTTCTGATTATTTTCGGGGAAGTTCAATTCGACGTGTATGTAATTTGTGATATCATCTGGTTTGTGGTAGAAACTATTCTGGAGATCTACCTTTATTTTCTCTAATTAAATAATGGATTATGAATCTAAAACAAGACGAATTACTAATCTCAATTTTTAAACCGGAAACATAAATCAAATCCTATAAACTGTAAATTCAAATTCAAATTGTTGTTTATTTACCATATAATAAAAATTCAAAAATACATAGAAAAACAAATTACAAAAATATATGGTTGGTGTCACTCAATAGCATAAAGCTGAACAATGTAGTGACACCACAGTAGAAATATACGTAAAACAAATATCTAGAAAAAATATATATTATATAATTGACAAAGATACACACAACATAAAATACAAACCACCAAGCAAAACATATATTTGTTTAATAACACTAAGCTAAACAAGGTTTACCCCTGATGCTAAGTTTGACTAAATTAGAAAATTGTTTACTGTTTAAATCAAAAATAGAATTTAACCAATGCATGTTTTTATATTTTACATCAAAAATATTTTTAATGTCTCTAATTGATTTGTTCCATTCAATGATGCTTTGGTGTTTAATTGAGTATTTTCCATAAAAAATTGTATTATATGAACAAATTTTAAGTTCATTAGCTAAGGCATTGCGAGATGGATAAAGATGAAAATGAATATTTTGGTTTAAAGAATCAAAAACAAACATAATATTGAGGAGTTTAATAGTAGACGAAAATGGAAAGATATTAAATTTAGTAAATGCAGCACTTGCATTTGATCTAGAAGGTTGAAAATTTATAATTCTTAGTGCTGATCGTTGAATAGAACATAATTTATTTAGATTTATGCTTCGTTTTTGTCCCCAAATGTGACAACAATAAGTTAAATGTGACGAGAAAATTGAAAAATACAAACTTTTCAAAATTTTTGTATTAACGTGGTATCTAATTTTTGAAAGCATGCTATTTGATCAGCTCAATTTTTTACAAAGTTTGCTTAAGTGGGGTTTCCAAGTTATGTTTTTATCAATTAAAACTCCCAGATAATTAATGCAAGTTGATTGTTTTAAACGTGATCCATTTAACATGATTTTAATTTCAGAATCATTTTTTTTATGATGCTTCTTAAAAATTATAAATTCGGTTTTATTAGCATTTAAAGCGATAAGATTTGCATTAAGCCAATCATTAACTCTTTGTAAATCATAATTTACTTTTTTACATAAGGTTTTTATTGACTTGTTGATGTATAACAAATTAGTGTCATCTGCAAAATGATGCACTGTTGAAAACTTTATACAATTATGAAAATCATTAATATAAACTAAAAATAACAAAGGGCTCAACACAGAACCTTGAGGAACGCCGCATCTGATTGGCTTTAACGATGATGAAAACCCGTTAATCGTTACATATTGTTGCCGATCTTGCAAATACGAAGCAAACCATTTATTAACAATGCCTCTTGCACCGATGTGATCAATTTTTTCGAGAAAAATTTTGTGATAGACTGTATCAAATGCCTTCTTCAGATCAACAAAAATACC
Source organism: Candelabrum cocksii (assembly GCA_963930725.1). Lineage (NCBI taxonomy): Eukaryota > Metazoa > Cnidaria > Hydrozoa > Anthoathecata > Candelabridae > Candelabrum > Candelabrum cocksii. Next base: position 2,892,252 of record OZ005668.1, on the reverse strand, counting down.
ACATGCAAAAAGATCAGAGTCAATAGCTTCTCTCACTCTCTCTGTTATACTTAATAAGGCATGAGCTGTTGAATACTTCGATCGAAACCCAAATTGTAATTTGTTTAGGCAATTAAATTTATGTACGAAATTGTAAATTCGAGAATACATAAGTTTTTCCAAGAGTTTACTGATGTTTGAAAGCAAAGATATTGGTCTATAATTTGAACATTCTAGTTTAGAACCTTTTTTGAAAAGCGGCAAAACTAAAGATGTTTTAAGAATGTTTGGAAAAACACCAGTCGTAAAAGATAGGTTAAATAACTTTGAAAGAACGACAGAAATTGAATTACCTAATTCTTTTAGGATCACAATAGGTATACTATTTGGTCCAGTAGCTTTTCTATTACTTAGATTATGTATTAATAAGGAAATCTCTATTTTATCAGTTGGAGATATAAAAATACTGTTGAGGTTTGGATTATTTAGGTATTTTTTAAAATTTGTATGAGATGAATGAATTTTAGATTGGATGTTATGTGCGACTGTCGTAAAATATGAGTTAAATTTGTCAGCAATTTTCACAGGATCGGTCAGCGAAACACCATTATCATCTAGAATAACAGTTGGAACAGAATCTTTTTTACTTTTTAGATTTATTAAACGTTGTATACCGATCCAGATTTTTTGTAGGTTCTTTGAGTTATCAATGAAGTATTTCTTAAAATGGTTTTGTTTGCTGCATCTAAAAAATAGTTTAGTCAATAAGTTTCTGTATGAATTATACCGAGATTTTAACCTGATTTTGTTATTAATATCTTTAGTTCGAATATATTTGCGATAAATTTTATTCCTGATGTTTATTGATGTCAAAATACCTTTTGTTATCCACGGTTTGAGAGAGAGCTTGAAGCTTTTAATACTGACCTTTTTGAGTGGCATATACTTGTTTAATAATCCGTTAAAAACCTCAAAAAATAAATTAAAACTGTTGTCAGTGTTAAGTTTATCAAAGTCAAGAATTTCATCTTAAATTACGTTATTAAATTCAGAAAGAAAACCTTTTTTTTATCAAAATATGTGGTATTTCTACGAAAGATATTGTGTTTACGAGGAACAAATGTTGCATAAAAGTTAGGTTGAATGAAAAACTGAGGTAAGTGATCAGAAATTGTTGATGTTAAGTTACCAGACAACATATTTTTATCACAACAGTTAGAATATATGTTATCAATAATTGTTTTAGATTTCTCAGTAATTCTTGTTGGTAAGGTAATATGCGGAAGAAAGTTATTAGAAGTTATAAAGTTGAAAAAATCAGAAGTTTCATTATCAGAATTAACTTTAATTAAATCTATATTGAAATCTCCAAATAAAAAAATACTTTTGTTTTCAGAATTTAACTTTGAAAAAAAAGGAAGAATAAAATCATTTGTAAAAACATTAATAGACATACATGGATGACGATAAATACACCCAACAATAATGTTTACTTTTTTTGGACAAATTATTTCAATAAAAATCGATTCTAAGTGTAATTTTTTATACATCAACAAGTCATTTCTTGGTTTGTAATTTAATTTTGTAGAAATATAAAGAAGTGCACCACCACAAGATGATTCAGTAGAAGTGTGTTCAATATTATAACCTTCTAATGATATTAGAATGGGTGGTTGAACGTCACGTTTTAGTTTAGTTTCGGTTAAACCAATAATACTAAAATCAAAGTTAAGTAAACGTAACATGATACAAAATTCATCAAAATGTTTGGTGAGCGAATATATATTTAAATGAAAAATTGAAAAAGAGTTATTGCAGTCAAATTTGGAGGAGACAAAGTCATCAATATTGAAATACTTACACTTTATAAAATTTGAATATAAGTCATTTCCTTCTTTTGAATTATCAACGCAATTTGTGGTAAAAAAGTCATTGAACTTAGAAAAGAGTTTGTTACGGTCATAAGAAGGAAGAAATTTCATATTAGCAGGAATTTCATTTGAGTCTATAATAATATTAGAGTTGAAGACTTGGAAAAGTTCATTATCCGAAATGTGACTGAATGGAAAAATTTCACTAGTGCATAAAATACAAAACCAATTAGAGACGCTTGATTGTAATAAACGGTATTCAATGTCATTTAATCTATTGCATTTTTTATGTATCCAAGAGTTACAAATATCACATTGTATTGCATGGGGGTTGTTTTTAACAGTTTTTTTGCACACTTTGCAAAAACATCTTTCCATGAAAAGAGAAGAACTAAAACTGGTTTTGTTAATTAGCAGAAATAAAAACGAACTTTGGAATAACAAAAAACATTAATCAAGCTAAGAGGGTTATTAAATATCAAAACTGAAAATCAGGATATAAATTGACCAATGTATGTATGTATGACATGGTCAACTAAAATTCTGTTCTCGTTTGTGGTACGTTTAAGAAAAACTTTGCCATTGAGAGAGAATGTTTCAGAGATGAGATTTGCCCGCTTTAACATACGGCAAAAAAGGAAAGCTTTTCAGAATAAGGACAAAGATTTTTTCTTATAAAAATCTTTGTCACTTTGCGGCCTAGACTACGCGATTTAAAGTCTTTTAGCTTTTTCCTGTTCTGAAAGGCTTGCACACAGGCCTTCCTGTTGACAAATCTCACGATCGTTTTCTTTGGCGATGATCTTCCAATGCAATGACACGCCTCTATATCGCAGCCATCAATCGATATGTCCATGGCGTCAAAAATTTCAATAAAGGCCCCCTCGAGATGTTGATCTTCCACGGAGTTCGAAATTCCGTCAACCACAACATTATTTCTCCGGTTGTAGTTTTCCAGATTATGAATGTCCTTCTCCAAACAAACCTGGCTTTCTTCCAAAGCATCAACCTTTGCTCTTAATCGACGGTTTTTTTCGACAAGATTTTTAATTACGACATCTTTTATATGTAATACGCTTTCACTAATCTCATTTACTTTGCTTGTCATGAAATTCTCGATATTGTCGACCTTTTTTGACATAACAAGAAGGTGTTTTTCAAAGTTAACGAGTTGGTCCTTAATGTCGTTCATCCTGGTCATTGATGCCAAAACAAGAAGGAGTAAATATGTGGGTAATGTGGGTAATGGTGATAATGATAAAGGTAATGTCAATGATTAATGTTTTAAGATAAAAATCTTCTACAAAACCAGCTTTGCCGAGTTACATAATTTTATGGAGAGCAGAAATAATAATAATAAAATATAAAATATAATATATATAAGCCACTTCATGGAGAATCAAACAGTACTTCCAGGTAAGTAGTAAGATTCCACCACACTGGGTGTCAAACCAGGGACTTCTTGGTTACGAGCGCAACATTTAACCTATTGTGCCACTGATGTTTGTTTGGATGTATTTTTAAAAATCCTTTTTAAAATTCTCTTCTATGCTACTTTTGTATTTCTAATTTTCTGGTGTGCTTGGTTTGCTAATCCGAGCCACGCGACTCTGCGCTTGCGGCGGTCGCTTCTGCGCGTTCAGCCAAGTATTTCATCCCGTGTAAAACAGTTTCACCGAGAACCTTAAGGAAACTGAAGAAGTCAAATGCTTTGAGATGGAAATCAAAATGAGAATATGTTTGTGCAACTGTTAAATGGCCTTTGGAGGAAAATAATTTTTCATCCTCCTCTAAAGTAATAGTTTCTCTCTGCACCACCACTTGATTTACTTTCTTTGTGAATGTAACGGTTACTGGGGTGTCAGACGAGATGTTGTGTCGCAGGTAAATATATTCCGGTAATGTTCCATATTTTGCCATCGTCGTTTCCTGACGTACCGTCCGTTGTCTTACAGCAGCGCCATAGGTCTTAGCTCACGTTTTCAACTCTTTAATTTTGAAGTCGGAAGCAATTTTAGCTGGTCTGGTCGGAATAACGGGAATTTCCGAAAGTTTAATAGCATCATCGGGCTTAGGATACCAGAACTACCTACTTGTGTGGTAATATGCTGACCATTTCGAAATTCATTTCACAAATTCTCTCATAGTTGAACCAAATGATTTGGCATACTGCAGTTGAGAGATGTTTGCCTGTTTGACATGAACAGTAGAATGATTATGCTTGACGTCCAATGTCATACAGCTTAATAAGTTCACACTCCTGTAAGCATATCTAGTTATGTTGTAATAATCTAGTGTTTTCTTTAAGACGTTTCGGATTTCGTTCTATCATCTGTACGGATAAAACTGTCTTTGCAGATACAGCACCTTCCGGACCATTTAGACTCCTGTCGAATTTTGTGTATCCGCGAATGCTTTCTTCAACTTACATAAGATATGTATTACACTTGGTTGTGTAATCTATAAAAGATTGTAGGGAATGAGTTGTATATTGTTCTCCTTTTATATGCATGGAGAATGCTTCGTACAAATTCCCTATACATTCTAAAAGCGACGCACAATTGTTCACTTGTGTTATAAGTTTAATTGAATTGTTTTGAGCATCGCATAAATAAACAACTTGATCAAACTCAACACATAAGTCCATCGGTTGCATGAACTTTGATGTTGCGACAGGACCATCTTGACACCCGTTTTCTGATCCAGCAAATTCTTCGATATCTCCCGTTGAAATTTCAAACTTAAATATTTTAGCTTGATTTGAAGTAGTAAATATGATATCATTCCCAATCGCAGCTAGAGAACAATTTTGAAACATGGTTCCAACAACTGCCGCACAACTTCCTGATTGAAGATGTATCTTACTAATGCCAGATTTATGGGAAACGAATAAATTTCCATTATTTTCACAACAACAATAAACATTTCCCCAAGAGTTGTCATAGTCAATTACGACGTTTTCCGATTCACATCGTAGACCTAAAAGTATACAAAAAAAATACACACGTTTGTTTGTAAATTCCTTGGTTTAACCAAATTAAGGTCGCCAATTTCAATATAGAACTCAATATTAACACATTATTATCTTAACACAATTGCTGATTCATAAAATTGAAGTTATACCCTCAAAATGTCTCATCTGTCCAGATATGATTTCGCTAGCCTCTAGGCCTTCTAGCAAAGGTACACTTTTAATTACTTTAAAGGAAGAAACTTCGCGAGGTGAAAAGATCGCGAAATTTTGGGAATAAACTTTCATTTTCATGAATGACGTACATAGATTTTACGCGATATTTTTCTTGCGCTTCGATTTTTCAAAAATAATAAAAATAAAAACCTTTTCCGCCTATATATGATATTAAATATTGATTCCAGCAAAAATTAAGACAAGTATATAAATGATACCTATACCATCCTTCTTCAATGTCAATGACGTCATGATTTGTTTTGTAGAGCATGCAACATATAGAAAATCAGATTCAATACATGCAAATGATTCAAACAGTGGTTGTACTTCTACATCCCAGAAGTTGACTTGATGTTTGTTAAGTTTTTTAGCGGTGTATTCGGATTCTACTGTTTTTAAGTACTTTTCAATTCTAGTTTTAAGTTCCTTTACGGTACCCAAAGTAGAAATGTTAACAGATGCGGCAAACTCAATAAGTTGCGATTTCTTTAAACCTTTCACATTGAAACAAACTGAGTTGAGTTTAAATTCGATAATCCCAATGGGGCAATCAATCGACGAGAGAAATATTACACCGTCGCAATAATGAACTTTATTCGCGAATAATCCCGACTTTATAACTTTGATTTTATCTACTGGGCTGTGCAGTCTTGCTTTGTAGAGTGTTGATGGTCCATCTTTTGAGTCATAGGTTAAAAATAGAAGCCATCCGTATGATGCAACCGCGACACTAATTGGCGAATTGAACATACCTTTTCGGTTTTCCAACGAAAATTGATCTAATTCAGGGATGATCGTGTGCACAACATAGCCAGTAGATTTTAGCTCTGTAACAAGTTCTTGTTTACATAATGATAAGACAGCGCTAGGATCTTGACGGTCTTTATTTTTCACATAGTCATTTTTGGGAATTAAGATCAATTCAATTCAATTGTTGTTTATTTACCATATAAAAAATACAAAATTACATAGAAGAAACAAATTTAAAAAAAATATATGGTTGGTGTCACTCAATAGCATAAAGCTGAACAATGTAGTGACACCACAGTAGAAATATACCTAAAAAATATCTAGAAAAAATAAATATTATATAATTTGCCAAGATACACACAACATAAAATACAAACCACCAAGCAAAATATATATTTGTTTAATAACACAAGCTAAACAATTGATTTACCCCTAATGCTAATTTTGACTAAATTAGAAAATTGTTTACTGTTTAAATCAAAAATAGAATTTAACCAATGCATGCTTTTATAATTTACATCAAAAATATTTGTAATGTCTCTGATTGAATTGTTCCAATCAATGATGCATCGGTACTTAATTGAGTATTTACCATAAAAAACTGAATTATATGAAGAGATTTTAAGTTCATTAGCTAAGGCATTGCGAGATGGATAAGAATGAAAATGGCAAAGTTTTGTGAAGAAATTGCCAATCGAAGGGGGGATATTTTGGTTTAAAGAATAAAAAACAAACATAATGTTGAGGAGTTTGATAGTTGACGAAAATGGAAGGATGTTAAATTTAGTGAAAGCAGCAGTTACATTTGATCTAAAAGGTTAAAAATTTATAATTCTTAAAGCTGATCGTTGAATAGAACATAATTTATTTAAATTTAAGCTTCCTTTTTGGCCCCAAATTTGACAACAATATGTTAAATGCGACAAAAAAATTGAAAAATACAAACTTTTTAAAATTTTTATATTAACGTGGTATCTAATTTTTGAAAGCATGCTATTTGATCGGTTTAATTTTTTACAAAGTTCATTTAAGTGAGGTTTCCAAGTCAAATTTTCATCAATTAAAACTCCCAAATAATTAATGTAGGTTGATTGTTTTAAACGTGATCCATTTAACATGATTTTAATTTCAGAATCGTTTTTTTATGACGTTTCTTAAAAATGATAAATTCGGTTTTTTTTGCGTTTAAAGCGATAAGATTTGCATTAAGCCAATCATTAACTCTTTGTAAATCACAATTTACTTTTTTACATAAGGTTTTTATGGACTTGTTGATGTATAACAAATTAGTGTCATCTGCAAAATGATGCACTGTTGAAAACTTTATACAATTATGAAAATCATTAATATAAACTAAAAATAACAAAGGGCCCAACACAGAACCTTGAGGAACGCCGCATCTGATTGACTTTAACGATGATGAAAACCCGTTAATCGTTACATATTGTTGCCGATCTTGCAAATACGAAGCAAACCATTCATTAACAATGCCTCTTGCACCGATGTGATCAAGTTTTTCGAGAAAAATTTTGTGATGGACTGTATCAAATGCCTTCTTCAGATCAACAAAAATACCACATGCAAAAAGATCAGAGTCAATAGCTTCTCTCACTCTCTCTGTTAAACTTAATAAGGCATGAGCTGTTGAATACTTTGATCGAAACCCAAATTGTAATTCATTAAGGCAATTAAATTTATGTACGAAATTGTAAATTCGAGAATACATAAGTTTCTCCAAGAGTTTACTGACGTTAGAAAGCAAAGATATTGGTCTATAATTAGAACATTCTAATTTAGAACCTTTTTTAAAAAGCGGCAAAACTGACGATGTTTTGAGAATATTTGGAAAAACACCAGTCGTAAAAGATAGGTTAAATAACTTTGAAAGAACGACAGAAATTGAATTACCTAATTCTTTTAGGACCACTACAGGTATGCTATTTGGTCCAGTAGCTTTTCTATTACTTAGGCTAGATATTAAGGAAGAAATCTCTAAATCATTTGTTGGAGATATGAAAATACATTTGGGGTTCGGATTTTTTAGGTATTTTTATTTTTAGATCGTGAACTTCTTTCTTGTCTCTGGTCGGATCTGTTTCGTAACGTTCGCAGAACACCTAGGTTAATTCGTTCTAATTTTTTGCTAGGATGGCAAAACTATGGAGGAAAATAGCAATAAGTAATAACTTGAGTTAAAATACCGCTTACCGATCTGTAGAAAAATACCGATATACCGCAAAAAAATATTGTATTTACCGCTTAACGGAAGGAAAAATGTTTAATTACCGTTCACCGGCTGACATTAAATTACCGATTTACCGGAACTATTATTTGTAAATACCGAAAAACCGTCAGTAAAATATCCAAATACCGACTCACCAAAAACCCCGCGCCCCCTCCCACAAAGTGTAACATTTAAACTTTTACAAGGTTCAAATTGAATATTTTCAGTTTTTGTAAATTCGCAAATGGCTAATTTGCGTTACAAAGGGTCTGTAGTTATGAACTTGTTTATCATATGGAGATCATTGCAATGGGTTAGGTATAGAACTAACTTACAGCATACACTGAAATTTGACACCTAAACAAACCTGAACAATATTTGGTAAGAAAAACAGTAGCTTTTAAAACCTTTTTACATAATATTTAGTTTCCATAAAATCAAAAGAAAACGTTATTCATAGTCACTGTCCGTGTCTATTTCGTAATCATTGACTTCTTCTAGTTCATCCAGATTTCAGACCAGATTTCTGGTAAATAGTTTTTATGACACTTGCATCTGTTTTTGTTACACTTTGATTTACATTCACAAACACTTAACTCTATCATAGCTATCGGTGCTGGTAAGTTGTCAGTCATTATTGGTATCAGTGCATTGTTTTCTCTTTCCCTGCCGAAACCTTTTGGACCAGGTAAATTTTGAATTGGAAGGTGAGATTGACTTAAAACTAGAGTGAAAACAATGAGATCTGATGATTTTGTACTTTACTGCAGACACTGTTGGTGGAAGCCGATCAACATCTGTCTGATCATTTGGAATATAGGAAGGCTTCGTTGTTTCAACTATTAATTCGAACTAAAATCTTCGCAACTGTTCTTGCTCAACCTACGTTGACGTTCTCTTTACAAAAAGAAGAGAGGAAATTTTTATCATTCAATATATATAAAAATGTAAACGTGTAAACAAAAGGTTAATGAGGTGATAATGAGACCTGTGAGACGCTGAGAATGTGACACGTATGAGTTTGTGAATGATGTAAAGGTATGGGTTGCCATGGTAAGAAAACAACATGTAGAATGACATGAAATGATATGGAGAGAGATGCTACAGTAGTTTTGGCGGTGTATCAATATGATTTGGGCAACCATCACCACCATATAATTGGACAGCAAACATTTCGAAACATTCCAAGGTTGTTAAAGTTGGACTGTTCACCATTCTTCCAAGTCATGCAAATGCATTAAAAGTTTCTTCATCACCATTCATGAATATCTTCCAACATGCACTCTTTGACTTTCCATTAAACTTCCCAGTCTGGTCACACCCAGTGATATTTTGGAAACCAAGTGTAGCGGATGCCATCAGTAGACCAATATTTTCGAAGCATTTTCCAATGTTAATAGATTGCTGGTGATTACCTCTTTAGACAGGTAAATGGTCAACTCTTTTTCGTATCTATGTGAGATAAAAATTGCTTCAATGTAGTATTAGCGATACCTTGCAAGTTAGAAACTGACTCATCACCATATTTTTTTTTGTTTTGCAGTAGCTGCAACTAGTGCAAAAAATCCCCCTAGAAAACCCCCCGGAGAACATCCCCCAGAAAAAATCCCTCATGAAAAAACTTTCCCTGAAGAGAACATCCATAAACAATCCCTTTGAAAATACTTTTTATAGTCGAAAAAAAAAATTTTGATTGTTCTTTCCATAAAAACATCAGTACATATAAAGATCAATTCACACAATGTGTAGTTAGAACGCCAAATTGTGTTCAATTATATGTAAGTAGCTAATGTGGTATCGATTTGGGTAATTATCAACAATGGTCAAGCTTCTTGCATTCAATTCAATTCAATTATATTCTTTTTCAACCAAATAAAGTTTACAGTGAATGTATATATATATATATATATATATATATATATCCGTTTTCATAAATAACTTTATATGGTCAGGGACTTGGAGAAAGTTAAAATAGACCTTATCATCAGTCCCTAATCATATGAACAGATACAAAGATTTAAATGACCAATTTATTTAAATGACCAATTAAAAATATTTAAAAATATATGAGTTCATTTTCAAAATTGACAATTTTCTTTTTGATGAATGACTTGAAACAGGTTATATTAACACATTCATTTTCTTCACAAAACGAATTCCATATTTTCGGACCACGAGTTAAAAGGGAGAACTTTGGTGTCTTGCATGATCCAGTTACATAGAAATAATTTGGTCCGAATTTTGTCGGATATGAGTGTGGGACAGTTCGGAAATTGCCCTCAAATGCATCGGGAATAGTGCAGTTTTTTACTTGATACATAAATTTGGATATTTAGTAAAGATTTATTTGATAAACATTTAATGCCATTATTTGCTTCATTAGGGGTCTTGAATGATGGTATCTATCAGAATGAAGAATAATACGAATGGCTTGTTTTTGCTTAACATAAATGGGTTTGAGATTAGATTTGTATGAACTTGCCCATGCAATATTTCCATAACTTATATAGGAATGAATTAAAGAAAAATATATACTTTTTAGACAATTAAAATTTAGATATTTGCTAGCTTTGTACAAAATGCCGATGTTTTTTTATATAGAAACCTCTCATGCCAAGTCTTTAACTTCGGAACGAATATATATATTCGAAAGATTGTATATAGCATATGTATATAACGATTGTATATAAAATATGTTTTGTTAATTTTTACACTGGTTTATCAAGGCGTTCATTCACTCGGGCAACGCCGTGGGTACTTCTGCTAGTATATAATAATACCAGGGTCGTTTATCTAAAGAATTAGGCAACATAAATATCGACTGTTGTTATCCATATTTATTGATTAATTATAAGTGGTACCTGTCCAATGGGAGTGGTTTATTTAAATTCGATTTATTTACACTTTTATATAGATGTGGTAACTCTGACTGTAATATTGTAGCATAATAATTGGCTATTGAATTGGTGGAGGGAACAATTGGTTCAAATCTAATTTCTCCGGAATGCCGATGTTTATTTGTGTATTTTTAAGGTTTTTAATTTTGATTCACCTGAACCTAATCAATTTGGCCTGTCATTCCGGCATTTAATCTTGAACAAAAGACAATAAAAGCAAAGTTTGGTTTTCCTGAGTTCTTTAATATCATAGATTAACATACTAAAAGTTTACTGCCTAAAATCCACGCAAATTCTGTTTTAGGGGGTAACATAAAAGAAATTTATAATATTTATAAAAGAAAAAACATTCAAATTATTTCAAAATTATTTTTACTTTTAAAAATACACACAATTACATCATGTAAGAGTCAGTTTTTATATTAAGACTTTGCTAACTTTAATTCTTTATGATTTCATATTTGATAAATTTGAGTTTCGAATTACCCTTACTAAGTATTTTCTGTCCTATATTTACGCAAAATAATTAGTTGATATATTTTTAGTTACTAATGATGGTAGAAAACGGGAACATATTGTAGATCGCGGTATATTACTGAGAAGTAATTGTGACTGTTGCGTTTAGGAGAATGGTTTCATTGGAAGAGGTTTGACACACAGTTTTGACAAATTAAAATTTCAATTGACTGTTGTTAATTTTTTATATAATGCATTAAATCTTCTATTGAAAATTCCAATTAAAACGTTGTGATGCCAAGAGAGTTTTCTAAGAAGGTTGATTGCTTTCTGAAATCTGTTTTGAAGGTTGTTTATGTGAACAGGAGTCATAATTCGGGAAAGTTGCGAAGTAATTATTTGAAAGCACGTGGTTGCTGTATATTACAGACTAGTGAAGTACCTAAGGCGTTGTTCGTGGAAATGAACGTTTTTGAAGTAAGACAAGTCCACGTACGAATTTTTTCAAATAATTGTTTTTTTGAAAAGAAAAGGATGAATTTAGAATTTTTTCGACTTGGTACTAGAATTAATTCATTATATGTATATAGCAGAGACAAAGAATACCCCGTTGCAAGCAAATCTTGTTCACTATAACACTATACTTTTGTTTGCAAATATTTTATCATAAAAGACATTTGCAAAATTATCTCTTTTTTTCGGAGTTCTTTTGCTTCTTTAAACAAAATCTTCCGCTTTGCTATTGTTTTATCAGAATAATCCTCATCCTCATCCTCATAGAAACACTTTTTTCTTTCACAAAATATCTATTTCCACATCTTCGTCACTCTCCTTGTCTTCGTCGACGAGTAACATAATTATAAATGATTTATAATAATAATAATAATATTATAAAAAATATATGAATAATTATAATGACGGCGAAGAGAGCGGACGTGTTTCGACTTACTCTGGTTTTGATTTTCATGTATTTCATTTTTCATACAAAGAAAGAGAATTTTATTACAAATGATGGTATAAGTGTTACCTTTTCACGTTGAAAACGGTGTTGTTAGGAATGACAATTACATTTTGCAGAGTTTGGTTTGTATGAGAGGGGTAAAGATTGCTTATATGAAAAAGAGTCTATGTTTGTTGATATTGCTTCTGGCCGGGGATGTTGAACTTAATCCTGGACCAGTACAAAATGAGCTACCACATTTATTGAACGGACGAGACTTTCACTTATGTCATCAAAACATCAAAGGATTATTTACAAATTTCAACGGGTTATACGAGCTGATAAATCAAATAACAAACTTGATGTCATAACTTTATCTGAAACACACATCACTCCTGACAAAATCAACATTTACGAAATACCGGGTTATGTTTTTATAAATAAACCTAGATCTCATGGTAAAGGAGGCGGCGTAGGTGTGTATATCAAGAACAGTATAAACTGGAAAAGGCGATCAGATTTAGAACGGGAAGATGTCGAGAATATTGCTATAGAGATAAATTTTAAAAACACACGTAACATTCTTGTCACAGTTTTCTACAAAACACCAGAAACTTCAAAATACCATAAAAAATCGTTTATCGAGAACTTTAATGATATTTTACTTAACTCCTCAGTTGAAAACAAAGAAACTATCATTCTTGGGGATTTCAACGTTAATTATCTCAATGCAAAGACAACAGGGCGTTTAAATCAATTGTTGTAGCAAATGGCTTTTCTCAAATCATAAAAAAGCCCACTCGAATCACGGAAACGACAAAGACATTAATTGACATCATAATGACGAATTGCCCTTCAAACATGTCAACAACAGAAATTATTTCAACTTCAATCAGCGACCATGAAATGGTTTTTTGTACTAGAAAACTGAACAACAACAAATATCCACCAAAAGTGATCAAGTGCAGAAGTTACAAACATTATCAACCAGATTCGCTGTGAGATGATATCAGCAATATAGACTGGAAACCTCTTTATGATAGCACAAACGTAAACGAAGCAGTTGGATATTTTAATTCGTTCTTGAAAGATATTTTTGATCTACACGCACTGGTTGTTCAACGGAAGCTTAAAGGTAAACCATGTCCGTGGATTACACCTGAAACCAAAAGAACGATGAATCGGAGAGACCAGATACATTGCAAAGCAAAGGAATATAACAAACCGGAAGACTGGCAGCTTAACAAGAGACTCCGCAATCGTGTGAATAATGAAATGAGAAGGAACAAATCATCTTACTACATCGACCTGTTTGAAGAAAACGAATTCAAGCCATCAAAATTTTGGGACGTCATAAAAGAACTGTTTCCAACAAAAGGAGTTAAAACATCGACCACTGCATCAACGGACAACCAATAAAAATCCAAAGTATTTTGTGAATATTTCTCCAATATCGTAAAAACGTTGAAGCAACAAGCTAAACCGTTGGCAGACTCTACCTGGAAGTATGCAAATTTTATTCTGTTTAGAACAGTAAGACGGTTTAAATTCAATTACATCTCCAAAGGTTACAACGAGAAACAATTAAAATTATTTAAACGTATAAAAGCAACTGGTATTGATGACTTACCGACTGCTCTTCTAAAAGATTGTGCATCATTGATTAGCGGTTCGATATGCCACATAGTAAACCTATCTATAACATCGGGAACGGTACCACGTCTCTAGAAAATTGCTAAAATTACACCTGTATACAAATCTGGCGTTCTTGACAAGCCTGAAAACTATCAACCTATTTCAGTACTACCAGCACTCTCGAAGATTCTAGAACGAGCCGTGCACAGTCAATTCATGGAATACTTGGAAAAGAGTAATCTCTTATCTGATGTACAATTCGGATACAGATGTAAACGATCAACTTCATCTGCAGCAACCATCCTTATTGATCACATTCGTAAAGAAATGGACAACGGAAAGTTAACTGGAGCTATATTCATAGACCTCACCAAAGCCTTTGACACCAAAAGTCATGGTGTGTTGCTAGAGAAAATAAAATCGTATGGTGTACGCGATAAGGAGTTATTATGGTTCACAGATTACCTGTTCCAGCGCGCACAATGTGTTGTTGTAAAAAACAGCAGTTCAAACCAGATGCCGATCCACAACGGTGTGCCTCAAGGGTCAATCCTTGGACCACTGCTATTCATATTATTTTTTAATGACTTTCCTGATGTATTACATGAATGTAAAGTCATACAATATGCTGACGATACAGTGATATATTTTGCACACCCACAGAAAGCAACGATCGCGAGAACACTGACAGAAGAGCTTAGCAGAATCTCGGAGTATTTTGATGAAAATGAGTTAATAATCAATCTAAAAAAAGGTAAAACTGAAATGATGTTTGTGGGTACCCTAAAACGTCTTGGGAAAAATGATGATTATTGAAATGTTATAAACGTGCCAGCACTAGACTGCAAACTACTAGAACGCATTTGCACATGTCTAACTCCAAACGCACGTCGTACGATCTACCAAACGATGATAGTGCCACTCTTGACGTATAGTTCAATTGTGAACCTAGAGAAGACAAGCGGACAATTGAAACTCCTGGATTCAATTGCAAAGAGATCTGCTAATGTCATCGACGATGGAGAGCCAACAAGGAGTATTTACAACGAAATTCTGATTCAGTCTTGTCAAGTTGTAAGAAGATGCATTGATGGCACCGTATGTAATAACCTAAAAAATTACTTCCAAATCACTAGACACACTATGAACACGAGGAACAACGGGAACTCGATTAAATTGCCACGAGTTAAATTATCTTCCGCAAAGAAAGCGTTCTTTTTCACTGGAGCGAAAGTCTATAACAACTTGCCAGTCAACGTACGAAACGAGAAAATTTTTAATAAATTCACAAATATGTTGAAAATTGACTTCTTCTGAAAATTAGTTCTAATGTAACATCTTTTTAAAGCCCGGTTTTTGTTCTGTCAATTTTCTTTTTTTGGTTTTTATTTTTAACACTAGAATTTTAAACTAATTTTTAAACTAAATTTTAATATTTATTTCCTTACCATATTATTTTTCTAAATTTATTCTATTATTTTGTACACAGGACAAACATTTATAGCAGTTTTGTATTGAAGCTTTCATCCTGTAAAAACATTAATAATAAAATTACTGCTTCGGGATGACACCTCTGACCGTGAAGCCTGGTAAAGTTCTCTACGGTCGGTTACAGAAACGTCCAACCCCTGGATCAGGGAAAGAAGACGGAAAACCGTATGGTAAGGTAAGGTAAGGAGGGGAATTGTTAAAGATGTATGATATTTTTCGAGGTACTAATAAAAGTGTTTTTTTAAATATTGAAAATTTTCCAACATTTTTACCAATGAACCACCTTTAACTTACTGATATAAAAGTATAGTGGATAGCTAAAAATATAGAGAATATCTGGCTGTATAACTGGATAGCGTATTGTTTGTTTAAATATTGAAACCGAACGGGTGCTCTGTTGAGATCCATTAATTTCTATCAAACCAGAGATGAGAGAAGTAACGAAAAGGTAATATTTATCTTGTTAATTGTAAGACAATTTTACTGTAATAACATAAAATGTGTGGTGGCCCACAAGTGTCACGACAAAACGAAATAACTCGCGGTAAAAGACATAACCCGCGTCAAAACAAGAAATAGAAAAAACAAGTAATTCTCAAAGAAAAAACAAAATAACTCCCTGATAATTCAATTCCATTTTGTATTGGCCAGAAAAAAGGGCTTCACCTAGACGTGAACCTTTGTAAGAAATGTTGGCTACCAATGCTAAATTCACTTGTATATTTTTTATTAAGAATATATCATTATTTAGTGCCAAAGTCAAACTTACCCTGCCATCTTCAATGAAATCAATGAAAAACTAAATGTATTTCACCGTCTCCTTTTTATCCTTTTTTTGAAAATCAATATCAAAATCAAAAATTAATGATGCAAGATGTGTTTGCCAATTGAGTAATTTTCAAATGTTTGGTGTTTTTCTTTTTTGTAATTAGTTTCAGTTTGTGAGAAACTAATTTCGAGAGATTTTTTCTGTAGAACTGTAGAATTATACTTGTAAACGCAATATTATTCTGATCAAAATTTAAAATCTCACAACTTTTAAGTCTTTAACAACAGAAGATACTTCCTCTCTTTGCTTTCATAAATGCACTAATTTGAATTAGAGCAATTATGGCGCTACATTGTTTAGCTCATTTTTATTTTTTGGTAAAATTTAAGACTGTTAACTACCGGACAGAGTACTTCTACTCAGCAAGGTAATTAATCGCTAAAACACATTCGTTAATTATTAGACTGCTGCTAATTTAAAAACTAACAAACCTAAAAAAATTCATCAAATAAAAATATTACTGGTTTCATATATATCAATTTGGTAAGAATAGCTCAGTTGGTAGAGCGCTTGCAATTTCGGATTTTTGAAGTTGCGAGTTCAAATCCTCCCGGCCTCGCCGACTCAGCGAATGAGTAGCATTTCGATGCGGTAAAGTACGAATGTTGGTGGTAGGAGTAACGCCCGCCTCAACAGTTACACCCAACGTCTTGCGCTAACGAAAAGGGGATAGACACCCTCGTTTACGCCCGTTACCAACATTAGGGTTAATTCGACAATTTATTATTATTATTATTATATATCAATAATTTTATTTATACTTTTACTATATTCATTCAAATTTTATTTAATATAATTTTAAACATTAGATATACTTTTAAATGGTAATTTTATGCGACTGGAGCGAAGAGTTGAGACTCTATGTAAAGAGAACATTTCATTAAAATTGAAATCACTGAACTATAAAATCGCCAAAGTCTGTTCGATCATGTTTGAAGAGATTATGAAAAAAAATTGTTAAAAATTATTGCACAATGAAATTAAAACCTCCTTCTTGGAATCGAAAGTTACGAAATTGGAAGATCGGTCGCAACAACTTACGGCTGAACGATACTGAGGAAGACGAGAGTGATCCGGCGATAGCGCTATGGTAATGGCGTTCGGCTCTTAACCGAAAGGTTCAGGGTTCGAGACCATGCTATCTCAAAGTTGTTTAGTGTGCGGTTATAAATAAACAACGCCGTATTTTATCAAAATTAACCGTAGCACAAATGGGAGCAATTAAATATACTAAAACTCCGGGTCGAGGTCTTTATGATAATACTTAATTAGCGTTCTGGAAGCTTCGTTAAAAAACAAATAATTAACAATTAACAAAGGTATAATCGAGCTTCAACAGATGAAAATAATGAGCAAAAAAAAGATGTGATTAAGGTTAACGAAATTATATCAAAGAACAACATTTAGGTAACAGTTCATTCATTCCTTAGGACAACATCTAGAGTTGGTGCACCAAACATGGAGAAAGTTAGACCTGTGCGTATAAAAGTGAAATCAAAATAACTCCGTAGTCAAATTATCACGGAATCTGTTAATCTCAACGAATCTAACAAACAACGGTATAACGTATTGACCCTGATCGCACATGTCAACAAAAGGAGGGTGTAATGTATGGTGCTGGTTTATTTTAGTTTGTTTATTTTATTTTAAATATGTTTATTTTATGATTTGTATATATATACATTTATACTTAGTGTGCGTTCTGGAAGTCTTGTTAAAAATAAACAAAACAAACAAACAAATGAGACATGGATAGACACAAACAATAAGATCAAGAGCGTAATTGAACTTCAACTCCAGGCCACTCTATCTATATAATGCATTATATAAAAAACTAACAACAGTCAATTGAAATTTTCATTTGTCAAAATTGTGTGACAAACCTCTTCCGATGAAACCATTCTCCTAAACGCAACAGTCACGTATCATTACTTTAATATAGGGCGATCATGTTCAACAACATGTTCCTCTGTTTTCTACCATCATTAGTAACTAAAAATATATAGACTAATTATTTTTGCGTAAAACAGGACAGAAAATACTTAGAAACTGTAATTCGAAAGTCAAATTTATCAAACAGAAATTCATAAAGAATTAAAGTTAGTAAAGTCTTATTATTTGGAATAACTTTGAAGAGCCACTAAAGTACGCAAATAATATAATCGCTTTCAAATCTTCAACGAAGAAATCCATTTTATTAAAATATAACTAATTCTTTGTCTTTTTTTACGTTGATAATATCTAGTTGACGCAGAATTATATATATTACATATTGTATAATATGGGAAATTGCTACAGTTGATAAACAACAGTGGGTTTTATGAAAAGGATTGACTGACTTGTCAGCAAGGCTTTCTTTAAATCCACGCCAATAATTTCCTACACTTTACTTTATACTATTTTAGCTACAATTTCTTTATTATAACATTTTACATATTTATATACTAACAAACTGTTCATTGTACATTTTTATTGGTAAACAAACAAGAAAAAAATTATAAACTGACTCTTGCATGATGTAATTTTGTGTACTTTTAAAAGTAAAAATGATTTTGAAATAATTTGAATGTTTTTTCTTTTATAAATATTATATAATTTTTTTTATGTTACCCCCTCAAAGACAATCTGCATGGAATTTAGGCGGTATACTTTTAGTATGTAAATCTATGATATTAAAGAACTCAGAAAAACCAAACTTTGCTTTTATTGCCTTTTGTTCAAGATTAAATGCCAGAATGACTGGACCAAAATTGCTTAGGTTCAGGTGACTCAAAGTTAAAAACCTTAAAAATACACAAATAAACATCGGCCTTCAGGAGAAATTAGATTTGAACCAATTGTTCCCTCCACCAATTAAATGGCCAATATTATTATTATATAATGCTACATTTTACAGTCAGAGTTACCACATCCATATAAAAGTGTAATAAAATATATCGAATTTAAATAAACCACACCCATTGGGCAGGTACCACGTATAATTAATCAATAAATATGGATAACAACAGTCGATATTTATTTGCCTAATTCCTTAGATAAACGACCCTGGTATTATTACATAATAGCAGAAGTACCCATGGCGTTGCCCGGGAAATTAACAAAACGTATTTTAGATTACTATATACAACCTTTCGAATAAATATATTCGTTTTGGCGTTAAAGCATTGCCATGAGAGGTTTCTATTACGTCATTATTTTATGTCGTATTCTGGCAATGACGAGTATTTATACTTGCCGGAAGTCGGGATTTAACTTGATAATGATCGGTAGATTATCGTATGAGATACATTAGCAACAACCTCCAAAGTATGTAAGCAATATGCTTGAGTAGGAAGGTTTTTGAAAATAATTCAATCTGGATATAGCATGAAGTAAGTTTCCAGTTGCATTCATGGCATATTTTCAAAATGCAGTTTCTTATAGTCCTTTATTCACTGCAGCGCAATCTCTTTCTCAATTGGACGTATCGCCGGATAGCAATAAAGAAGGTTTAGCGTTTGATATAAATTATATCAGCAGATTTCCCGCCCTTTTGAAACTCGAATTAGAATTTGTAAGTATTTTTAACTTTTGTTTATAGCTAGTAGTTTATGTTCAATTCAATAATGTGCTCTAAATGTTCTTTCAGATGCTTCTTTCCCTTTTGTTTCAGACATTGTGCCAATCTATAGCGCAGGAAACACTTTTAGGTTTCATGTCTTTGTTACGGTTTGCGCGTGGTTGGGGTGTATAGCTCTTATCCTGGCCAATTGTTCAACGTGATCAATATTTTGAAGAAATCTCTCAGCTTCTTCCTGCTTCATTTTCATAGAAGATTTTGGAAGAACATATTAAATAGAAAAAATGATTAAATTCTCAATTCCAGTATTAACGACAACAAATTATAATAATAACAATATCAGTTCCTTTTGTGTAGCCATTTTTTTAAACAAAAATAAAGTTTTCATATTCGCAACTTTTTACTTTTTTACACGTGCAATTTATCTCTTTGCTGATTGGTTAAAAGTAAGCTCACCATTTTTTTAACGCTCAAAAGTTGAACAAAACTTAACTTTTTCAAACGCCAGCTTTTTAATGAACAAACGCTCGGATTACGTAATGTTTACATTTTCAACCAATGAATTTCAAGAACTATGCCCGCTCAACTTAGTCTGCGCGGACTTGTTCGCTCGTGGAGACCCAGCTTAATAGCAACAGTTTCAATCTAAGATGTTCTATGAAGTTTTGCAACATTTTGGCACATGTTCTTTTTCACTATCTAGTTGACAATTGTCCATGGAATCGGGGACTTCTTCATTTTCATGAGCACAGCCTTTGTATGGAACTATAGTGTGTAAATTTCAGGCCCTTATCTTAGAATATTTATATAATGTGATGTTGTTGCTGTATTCACCTACAACAGCCGTGCGATTTAAGCACGGTTTCCACCTAGCGCAGGGTCTAGGACTTTTTTAGGGTGATGCAAAAAACGTAAAATTCAAACAAGTTTTTGTTTTCATTAATGACGTCATATTTAACAAATTTTTTAAAAATATGCTGTATTTAATTTTAGTCTATAATAACAATCAAAATTAAAGTTTAAAAACAATAAAACGTTAACGTCTGAAAATGCATTCAGAAGATTTGCATTCAGAAAGAAATAAAAGAAAAGATGGAATGGTGTGGAATAATAAGTATTGGAAAAAGAGTTCAGTTGCCAGATGGTTCCATTAATCCTTTTTGGTTCACTTCACCTACTAGCTGCATATATTTCTCTGATGGATATTCCTCTCAACGGACATATAAAGAAAACATTGGAGGTCAAAGTAAATGTTATAAGATAGTTAGTACAATCTTCCGCTCTAATCTGGGTAAACCGTGTATGTGCCTTCCATCAACACACTTATATCGTAAGGTGGTCCACCATCTTAATATTAAAATGAAGGGTAAACTTTTTGGCCAAAGGTTCTTAGGTTTACATAGAAAGGATTGTTTAAATGCTATGGAGAACTTAGATGACAAAAGCACACATTCTTTTGAAAACTCTACTGAGACCAAAATAAATGAAGTAATTCCAGAGAATTCCAACTACCGATTATGTAGTTTTAAAGCAATAATCAGTTATGGCAATCCTGTAAATAGTCCTTTATATTTTAAAAGGATAGCAAATGTCAATTGTCGTATTTAGCCAGGTTACGAAATAATTCGCAATATTAAACTGGCTACTGGTGAATATGTAGAGCTGCATTTGGCAATTGAACAATCAAAACACAGACCATTATTTAACTGTTTTACACTCACTGATCCCGTATTTGATTATAAACCAATTAAAATACGGGACATTGATAATAAGGTTATAGCGGAGCTCAATATAACAAGCAAAAAGAAATGGTCATCATTTGAATTTTTTGGATTTATACGTTCTGATGTATTGACAGTTATTGGCAAGCCAATCTTCCAAATTCCGCTGCCACAAAATAACAGTACTGCTCAACTACTATTGATTCAACTTCTACAAAACCAAAATGTAGAAAAAATAATAGAGATGATACCATGGTGGACAAATTATTATGTGTACGCCGAAGAAATGCAGATTATTATCGAATTGAACTGATCCATGAGGCTAAACTAAATTATTTTTGTTTCCATCCATTACACATATAATATATGCTATACACGTTTATGCTATTAATTGTGTAATATATATACTTTATCAGGTTTTGTGCGGTACATAATGGAAGAATGCCCTCAAATGATTCAAGATGTTGTCGATGATTCTGATAAATCTTTCGAACATTTAATCAAGCATTTAAAGATATTACACCATCTAATCACACTAGGATGTAAGGAGACTGTTGGTATAATGATGAGCAAGTGTGTTATGTCACAAAGATCGTACAAAGCATTAAAAAGCAGTCTATCTTCTAATAATGTAAATTTACCTTGATATGATACTTTTCGTGAGTATTGTAATGCTATTGACGTTGGAGAAATTGCAACTCTACATACTATTAACGATGGAGACGGTTCCTGCTTGTGCATGGGATATGGTTGCAGTACTTTGAAATGCAGAAAAAATTGGGTGAGGTTTTAAAGAAAAAAGATAAAGAGCTGTACAAAAACTTTAACAGTGATTGTACAATATTTATTCGTGACACTGGGGATAATTTCAGAGTAGCAAGCAAAAATCCTACCGAATAAACATCACTTTCGATTATAAATATCCGGGAATTAATCAGTTGTCTATATGGTCAATTTATTACGACATTGTGGAGAGGTGGCGAAAGTAGGGAAATGTTAGAAATGCATGTTAAAATGCATTATAACGAACTAACAGACTTAGTTAGAAATGGTCTTACAGCCAATATAAATAGTGAACGTGAACATTTTAATGTTATAACTTTCTTAGTTGCAGATTTATCCTTTGTTAAGGAAATTTTAGGACGGTGTTCTTGTACACACACAAACCGGCTGCTTTCATTGTAAACTAGAAAAGGAAGAATGGGCATCATTGCAATTTGTTAAAGGAGTATCACGATCTATAACCGAAATGAAAACGGACGGATTAAATGCATACACTTACCTTGGAGCTAAGCCAGACAAAAGTAGTACTAAGTATAAGAAATTTGTGGCACAATCAAAGGGACAGTGGGTATGTATTTATCTATTAATAACAAAAAATGTTTGTTTTTTAGGAAATTTAAAGTACATCATAGTACAATGGAATTTAATTTTCACTTCTTCCGCTGTACTATATGAATCATCGATGACCAATATTATTATTTGTTAATATGCACCTATTTAGTTGCACGGTTTACATATTGAATTTATTCCTTCGTGTGGTCTTTATCTCATTCTTGCACATCATCAATATTTGTGGAACTTCTTTCACTCTATTGTTGTCAAGCGAAATCAGGAGTCACTAATACCCTCTACTTTACGGAAGATTGGATGTACCTTAAGTAGTTTAATTTTTACAAGGACTAATTTTTGCAAGGTCCAAAAAATCACATTTCGCGAGTACTAATTTTCGCAAATCAGCCTTTTCCAAATATTTCGCGTGTACTAACTTTTGCGAATCGGCCATCCTCAAATTTTTCGCGAGGACTTATTGTAGCAAATCATAAATTTTTAGAATTCTAAAAATTTTCTTTTTTAAATGTCATAATAAACAAAAGCCGGTGGTTTGAATATTTCCGCACTTGTTAGGGTTATAAGGTTCAATTTTAATTTTTAACGTCGCTTTTGATGTACCACCAAAAGCAAAAAAGAAAAAAGACATTGAAAATGCTGTTTATAAACCGATAGGGTGCAAAGACATACGATCTTTCTTCCAAAAAAATATAATAATAAAAAAAACCTTTTTTTCTCAAAAATTTCGCGTGTATTTATTTTCGCAAATCAGCCCTGTTCAATTTTTTCGCGAGTATTAATTTTCGCGAATTGGCCTTTTTGAAATTTTCGCAAGGACATATTTTCGCGAATTTGACCAAAATTTGCAAAAATTAATCCACTTAAGATATCATAAAGTCAAGGGAAGTTTGTGCAAGGATATGTTTCAGTTGAACATGGATGTCTTGAGATTTGAGACTTTGGAACTTTTAACTTTTTTCTTTTTTGCTTTCGGTTGTACATCAATCTCGACGTTAAAAATTAAAATTGACCTTATAACCCTAACAAGTGCGGAAATCTTTAAGCCACCGGCTTCTTGTTTATTATGACATTTGAAAAAGAAAATTTTTTGAATTCTAAAAATTTATGATTTGCGAAAATAAGTCCACGCGAAAAATTTGAGGATGGCCGATTTGCAAAAATTAGTACACGCAAAATATTTGAAAAAGGCTGATTCGCGAAAATTAGTACTCGCGAAATGTGATTTTTTGGACCTCGCGAAAATTAGTCCTCGCGAAAATTAATCCACTTAAGGTATGTTGAACGGTATTTGAACTTTATGTAATCACCATCAACAATGTCCTGACCACTGGGAACATAGATCCAGTCCTTATCATTTTTGCTGATAGTGCCTACTTCAGCTGTATGTAAAAATATCTTTGGGTGTACAGTTATGCATACATCTTCTGGGGAAAAACTATTAACCTAATTTGAAAGATTGTCATTTTCATTTAACCCTCCACAAGGGAAGAACACGTGGACATTATCCTCATCTTCTTGCAAAGGAATGACTAATCGACCCATATCAAAGTGTACAGTCCCTTTTTGAAATTTTACCAGGCAGGACTCTTTAAGAGATTACCATGGTGTAACAATGGAAATATCTCCAGAGTTATAAACTTTAAATAAAGTTTCACAATCTATAAATGATTGTAATCTTTCAAGTGACTGTATCGCAAATAAATGTGACTTACACTTGTCATCAATTCGAGTGATTTCATTCGTTTTAAACAACTTTCCAAATAAGAAAGCAAAGGTCAATTTTGGAACATTTGGAAGGAATAAAGTTTGTTGGTGTGGATTTGAATGAGTAGCTTTAAGTGTGTTGCTGTCTTTTACCTTTTTGTTGCAGGTTTTGTGTAAATGAATTACACTTCTGTCGAAAAATCGTTGGGTATTTAAAGCAGCAAACATGATTGTAAAAATTTTGACAGTTGTAAATATCAAAATGTTTTTTCGTTTCCGTAAAACAAACCTGCATTGTATTTTGCGGATCAGTTTGCATTGACCGAAATACATTTCCTATTTCCGTGTTTGAATTGCCGTGAAACAAGCCCAGTCATCATGCGTGCTTCATTTAACAGTTTTATCAAAAAGATTCTATTTCTAACCGTTTGCTGTGAATGGTAAATTCCTACTTTAAATAAATGGTAACAATTATTTCCCTCTAAAGGCCATATATCAGTTCCACAAACATATTCTCATTTTGTTTTTACTCTCAAAGCATTGGACTTCCTCAGTTCCCTTGCGGTTCTCGGTGACACTGTTGTACACGCGATGAGAAACTTGGC
Source organism: Candelabrum cocksii (assembly GCA_963930725.1). Classification (NCBI taxonomy): domain Eukaryota; kingdom Metazoa; phylum Cnidaria; class Hydrozoa; order Anthoathecata; family Candelabridae; genus Candelabrum; species Candelabrum cocksii. The sequence continues at coordinate 2,867,051 of OZ005668.1, read as the reverse complement.
TAAACGCGCAGAACAGACCGCCGCAAGCGCAAAAACTAAAGAGGAATCGGCGACCCACGTGGCTCAGATTAGCAAACTAAGCACACCAGAAGATTAGAAATACTGAAATACATGGAAAAGAATTTTAAAAGGGATTTTAAAAATACATCCAAACAAGCATCAGTGACACAGTGGTATAAATGTTGCTCTCGTAACCAAGAAGTCCCTGGTTTGACTACTAGCCTTGTCAAATCTTACTACTTATCAGGAAGTACTGTTTGTTTCTCCGTGAAGTGGCTTATTTTACAGTTTTTAGGATTTGTTTTATGTTTCCAGTTTAAGAATTAAGATTTGTAATTCCTCTCGTTTTTGATTCATAAACTATTATTTAAGGGCTGGAATCACCTTATCCATACTATTCAAATAACAACCGATAGACAGATCAATGTTTATAATGTTTCTATTAATTATTATTTTAAACTACTTTAAAAAACAAAACAATTTTCCACTATTAGTATAGAATATAAAATATTAAATAATATAATCGTAAAAAATAATATTTTCCAAAAATTAAATATTACAAAATCTACATAAAATAGCTGGTTCTAAGTCTCTTTGCTATCTAAATCAATGATATATAACACAATCAAATTGTTCAACGAGACTGACAATGTAGGCAAACACAATTTCATCGTTTTTGACATAAAAGAATTTTATCATTCAATTAAGGAAGAACTTTTGAGAAATGCGTTACAGATTGCGGAAAAGCACGTCAAAATCATCGACGATGACAAGGAAAAGATAGCACACACACAAGAATCCTTGTTTTATGCGAATGGCCAAATGGAAAAGGAGAGCAGTGTGTTTGATGTGACGATGGGTGCATTTGACGGCGTTGAAGTATGCGAACTTGTCGGCAGCTTTATCCTTGACCTGCTTAAAAATAAGCAGGAAATACCCCCATACACGTTGAATCAACCACGCCCCCTCCCGAATATCATGATGATTCAAAATAATCGACAAGCATTTTCCACCACAGCACAAGCGAAATAAAATATTCAACCGAAACGCAATCAAGATCAGCTGCAGTTGTATGTTGAGTGAAAATCATTATCAACTCGCACAACATGAAAAGTCTGAATGCTTCACCTAGCACCGTGCCTCGGAGTTACAATTGCGTCCAGAGACATAAATGCTCGCTTAAGTCTGTCAACAACAAAAAATACCAGCATGATTCTGAACTTTCGAAGGAATTTTTGAAAATTAAAGGAGTAGGACGAAATCCAAGCATCCATTGGGAAATTGTAAAGAAATATAGCTTCTACAACCAGAACATGAAACGATGCGGCCTATTCCTTAACGAAAAATTCGAAATTGCGAAGCACGACAGGAACGACGTCTTCAACACCAGAAAAAATCTCGTGTCAAAGATTAGACATCAAAACGCATTTTCATTGATTAAATTTGACGCAAAAGACTGACGTCTTGAAGAAACCAGTGTGCTGTATTTGTTAACGATTTCCTTGCAGTTTTTGATCATTGTAATCATTATTTGGCTACAAATTGCTTACGGAACATGAAATTTTGAGTTTTAAACAAAGTTGTCTTCCTTCTATCTAACACGGGATATATATGAATAGTTTAAAAATTGAACAAATAATTGATAAATACTATACCAGAAAACAAATATCATCTACCCTCCTCCAACCTACTTTTTTAGGCTTTTGTTGGGCTATTTCTGTTAGTTAAGGTAGATTAGTCAATCATTTTGTGAAGTTTCTTTGTTTGTTATGGTCATTAGGGAATTGGTAAAACAATTAAATTGATATCTTTCAAGGGTCCTTATTTTTTTCCTGAAACGAGAGATTTCTGAGGAAAAAGTTGGGACATTTTTTCTGGATCCCAGAATACGACACGAAAAAGCAAACGACTCAGTTTACTATTGTACATGTTGTTCTTCTTAAGCATTTATTTAAGTGCACCTAAGTGCTCTCTTATACCAGGTAAAGATTCGACTCTTTCTCTTAATTTTACCAACAACGGAAAGTTACTGATTAACGATACATCGACCACGTTCATGACGTAAGCAAAAGTAATGTCTGCAAGTGTAACCTTAAAACAACAATAGTATAATAAACATGTGTGAACGTAAAATTGCTGTACTGTTCTCTACTTACAGATTTGCCAACAAAATACTCATTGCCTTCATTCTTCTTCAAAATATCTTCCAGAAACGACAATCTGTCTTGAATGTATGCTTCTTTAATGCACATTTCTAACTCTTTTTTCTAAAATAACACAAGTACAAGATCTGTTGTGATAGGTCAAATTTCATAGTAAAACAGTTCGTACCTTAACATCATCGAGTGAATCTCTGAAGTATAATCCGAACTTGTCTATTATGCTTTCTTTCATAGTCTCAACGATTTGATCAATCATGCTTTTTTCAATGTTGTTTGCGCCGTACATGTTGAACTCATTGGCTAAATATCTTTCAATAGCATGCGACTGACATATCACTCTCCCATCGACATGTAACACTGGCAATTGAAAAAGAGGAAATCGGTTTGCTGAAAATAAAAACAATAGTAACAAACTTCTAGCAATTTTACCTTCGATTCAAACAATTTATCTGATATATGAGTAGCTAGGTTAACTCACTGTTAAATTTGATGAGTTTAAATTCAATCTTAGAATGTCGTTTATCTGTGAACTTCACATCAGCGTGATAAAACAACCAACGCGAAATTTCAGCACAGCCACTCTTATCATAGTACTCCAAAACGTATTTTGATGCCATTTTTTACCGTGTTTTTAGCTAAATATTTAAATATATAAAAAGTAAAAATCCGACAAAAACCCTGCGACAAATACTCAATAACCGTTGATGCTGTGATATCCAAATTTTCACAGTTGATTCATAGATAAATCCTACAAGTTTTTTTTTATTTTAAAGTAGCGACGGTTCTTCAGTATAACAATTTTTATCAAAGCTCATGTCAAAACACGAATATATCACACTTTATGACTATATTTCAAAATGTAAAATTCTAATAGATTTAGACACCTAGTTTTAATGTATTTTGAGTGATCTCTTCAAATATACATTTAACATGTACCCTAAAATATAGATTGATGCATCATTAACTCGCACAACATGAAAATTCTGAATACTTCACCTACCACAGCGAAATAAAATCAAGTTAAACACCCCACACGCGAATGAGAGATTTTATTTCAGCAAAACAAACTTTAAACTATGATACGCCAACCACCTTAAGTCTTTCAACAACGAAAAATACCAGCATAATTCTAAACTTTCAAAGGAATTTTCGAAAATTAAATGAGAAGGAGGAATCCCTATAGACCTATTTAGTAAACTATAACTAACAATTGAACAATATTATATCAGATTACTTATAACCCAAGTGCTCTGTTGTACCAGGTAAAGATGCGACTTTTTCTTTTAATTTTATCAACAACGGAAAGTTATTGAATAACGTTGCATCGACCGCGCTTATGACGTAAGCAAAGGTAATATCTGCAAGTGTAGCCTTGAAATAACAATAGTATCATAAACATGTGTGCACGTAGAATTGCTGAACTGTACTCTACTAACAGATTTACCAACAAAATACCCATTGCCTTCATTGTTCTTCAAATTACCTTCTAAAAACAGCAACCTTTTTTGCGTGTAATAACTTTTAACGTACGTTTCTAAGTGTTCGTTTTAAAATAACATCAGTCTGAGATATTTTGTGATAAGTCAGGTTTCATAGATAAACAGTCCGTACCCTTCTCTTTTCGACGTTATCTTGGTAGTTTAATCTGAACTGGACAAGCATGTCTTTATTCACAGTCTCGACGATTTGATCAATGATGCTTTTTTCAAAGTTGTTTGCGCCGTACATGTTGAACTCGTTTGCTAAATATCTTTCAATAGCATGCGATTGATATATCACTCTCCCATCGACATGCAACACTGGCATTTGATAGAGAGGGAATCGGTTCTCTGAAAATATAAACGATAACAATAAATCTTTTAAAGCAATTTTATCTTCGATTCAAACAATTTATGTGATATATGTATGAGTAGCTCTGTAACTCACTGTTATATTTGATGGCGAAAAACTCGCGCAAAGAAAAATGTCGCTTATCTGTGAACTTCACATCAGCTTGATAGAACAACCAACGCGAAATTTTAACATAGCCAGTCAAATTAAAGTACTCCAAAACGTATTTCGATGCCATTTTCCCCACGTTTTTAGCTAAATATTTTATATGTGTGAAAGGAAAATTTGGTAAGTTTACTTTTCAATAAAAACCGGCAAATCTTTAAACTTCGTAACTCTGTACGATTTGTTATTGGTCGTCATAGAAACAACTAATATAAAGATGAAAATGTCAGCAAATACTTCTGAGATTTTCGATGATTATGAGTTTCTGCTTTCTTTTGTTGGGTCATTAGCAAGGTTAAGGTGGTTCATGGGTTAATAAATGTAAAATCCATAATCTATTCTCAATGTAGTGGCTTTTTCACACAAGAAATGTATCAATATACATAAACACTAAAAAAAATATATATATAAAAAGTAAAAATCGGGCAAAAGCCTGGCCACAAATAACTCAATAACAGTTGATGCTATGATATTCAAATTTTCACAGTTGATTCATAGATAAAAACCTATATGTTTTAATTTATTTTAAAGCGTAGACGGTTCTTCAGTATAACAATTTTACTAAAAGCTCATTTTAAAACAAGAATATATCAAACTATATGACTATATTTCAAAATAATGATTTGTTGAAAAATTCTAATGGATTTAGACACCTAGATTTAATGTGTCTTGAGAGATCTGTTCAGGTATACACTTAACTATAATAGACCAGCATCATACATTACACCTTCCTATTTTTTCAGCAGCATCTGCAAACTCAATATGTCGAGCTCGCAAGTCTCATACTGTTGAACTACAACCGGCGTGTTCGTTCGCTACATCATTGTAATGCGTCGTTCCCCATTCGAAAGAAAATATTGAACTGCATTAAAAACAGCATCAACTTTTAACTTTTTGAGCACATCAGGAATAGGGAAACATCTATCATTAAAATTGATTACATCTGATTCTACGATGATCTCAACCGTATTTCTGTAGTCGAACACATCCAACGTTCCTATATCATCTTAATTAGGGACTCGTTGTTGTTTTTCGTTTTAGCGTGCAGCCTTTTTTGAGCAGATCATCATCGCTCAAATCTTGGAAAATTGGCTTGATCATGCATTTTTTTTTAATGGGGTCATGCAAGTTATGAATTTTTGTGGTTTACTCAGTAAATCAGTTTTGCGTTCTATTGGTGGCTGCCATGGGTTAATCCAAACTTTTGAAACTTTCTACGTCGTGCATTTATACTTTTTTCTAATTATTCTTAAAAGATTGCAAGAAAGAGATTTTAGTTTGGTTTAGTAGCAAAATATTACCAATAAAGGCATAAAGATAAAAAAAGAAAGCATTTCTCGCAACGAATAGTTATTTTCATACCTAATGACATCATCATATAATTAGGAATGGTGCACCAGTAGCACTTACCCTTGCTTATAAACAAAAACTGCGTTTGTTAAATATAGAAATTTTTCCATTCTTATTGTGTCGCACCAAAGGTATTATGTTAGGATTCAAACCGGAGCATCGGTTTATACATTTCTACACCTCAATCATATCATCCCTGATTCTTCTCTCTTCAAATGACTCCAGACCGTAAATCTTTAATCGATCATTGTAAGTCATCTTCCCTATCCGTGAAACCTGTCGAGTGGCACGTCTCTGGGCTGCTTCGAGAGCTATTTTATTGCCTTTAATATGTGGACTCCATACAGATACACCGTAATGTAGGTAGTGTCTAACATATGTTTTGTATAGTCCTACCCGAGTGACACGTTCCCGAGAAACCACCGCACGTCTTGTTCTGCCAAAAACCTTCTTAGCTTTTTAGTAACCTTTATAATTTGTTGTTTCCATGATAAACGGATATCGATTAAAATACCAAGATCTTTCTGTACACCTTGCTGTTTTAGAGCTACACCATTAACCCTATTCGGACCGGGGGGGGGGGGTGTTTGCCCGCGGCTCAGTTTTTCGTTAATATCTTTTGAACCAATAATGATATGAACCTGGAAATTGGTGACTTTTCCTAATTTTTATTTTACAACATTTTAGTTAAAAAAATTTTCAAAACTTTTTCTACTTCGCGGGAAGTCCCGCCCTTCTGGAACCTTAGTAAACGTCTATTTTCAATTATACTCTATCGGTTTGATATGACTCACAATAACATAATAATGGAATATTTTTTTATAGATTTTAGTCATAGGCCAAAACCACAATAGTTCTATGTTTAATATTTTTACGCCATTTTAGATTTTTACACTTGCCCAAATCCGCCCTTTAAATGATTTTAGCAAAAAATGTATATATTGTACTTATATTTCAAAATACTAACAGCCATGGATTGTTTTTCTTTCGAGCCCTCCTTATCAAATCTGACTCTTGCTTCTCCGCCCCTTTCAACGGCCATCCTGTCCGCCCTGACTGCAATATCAATTCATTCAATTCAGTTGCCAAAAGACTTTTAGTTATTTAGTTTAGTACAATTACAGAGATGCCAGTTTCACGGAAAAAACTATGTAGGAAACAATATAACTAGTTATAATCAACTGAATCCGTCATCACCTGATTTGGTGACGTCATATATAATATTATTTTTAAAAAAATGAATTTCTTTATAATTGGTCTTATTTTTAGGAAAGTTTCATAAAAATATCTTTTATAGTTAGTATGTTATTAAGGAAAACATGGCACGGGCAAAAAAGCCTCCCCCCGGTCGTACAAGGGTCCGAAAAAGCCCGGTCTAAATAGGGTTAAAACAATAGCTACGTCTCCGGTTGTTTTTTCCAAAATAAATTGACCAACATTTTTCTAGATCAAGTTTTAGCTTCCAAGTTGCCGTACATTGTCTAAATCTTTCTGAAGAAAAGGACATGACGTAGGGGAGTCAGCTGAATTAAAGATTTTCATGTGGTACGCGTGTTTTGAAATACTCCACTTTTTTAAGAATATATTCACATCATCACTGTTTAACACCAGCAGTATATGACCACAAATGCTACCCTGATTGATTGAAGATGTAATCAGTTATAATATATTTGTTACAGTTATTATAGATTTGTTACAGTTGATTTACCAGGAAGAAATCTGTGTTAAGTAAAACTGATCATTCTATTCGTTGATAAGTGTTCTTATTATCAAATTATTTAGAAAATTTTTCTTTCTCCTTCTTTGAATACAAGACTTTCCATGGCAACAGGTTGATAATTTGTGGGGCTAGACTTGTTTGTTTTAAAAGATTGTTGAAGTGTTATCATCTTTTAGGAAAAAAATTATGGGGCAATAGTGTGAACTGTGAGATGAAAAATTTGTTAAGAATTTCTGCCATTGTTTTAGGATGTTTAGTCATCTTGAGAGTCTTTAAGAGGACCAATGTTACGTTTAATTTTCGAGAATTTAAACAAATATAAACAGAACGGTTTGGGATTCTGTTTTTTTAATTTTTATAAGTTTGCGTTCATATTTTTTCCTTGCCCATTGGCTAATGATTTTTTTACTTTCCTTGCAGAAATCTTGTAGGCCTTTAAGTTTATATTAAAATCTTCAGATCCCTTAGATATCATCACGTTATTGTACGAATTTCTCGTAATGGCTTTTATAGATGAATTAGTTATCCATGGATATTTATTGTTTTGTCTTTGCAGTTGTTCGGGTATAACTTGTTTTCAGTTGTATCCATGATTCATCAGCTGATCTATACATAAGTAAGACCAGTCATTTTGGAGATTGTTTTTAGACCTTGGAAATTGGCTTTGTTGTAGTTATCCACATTCTGAGTTAAAGACGCCTTTGCATTCGGAATCAAGATTTCAAAGCATAGTGTAATATTGTAAGAATTTCCGATTCCATCTGATGCATTTTCGGCAACATTGCGAATCTTATCATCTGAGTTGGTTGCTATTATGTCGTGAGCTGTCGTGTCCAATTGTATCTACCAGCAGTAACATCAGTTTTTGTTTGTAGACCTGGTGGTTGTATGAAAAGTGTGAGATTAAGCAAGACTGCACTTTAGTTGACTACATCCTATGCCAGCGGGTGAATTTTTATCAATACGATAAACAATTTGAAAGTCATTCAAACTAATCTCAGCGTCAGTCGTATCTTAGTCCACGTAGATAGTCCACGTCTCTGTCAGAAATGCTATATCAATATTTTTTTCTTCAAGAAGGCTGGTCTTCTGTGGCAAGTTCACATTTTTATTGTTAATTGGTGAACGTGCCAACATCAGTTTTTTAAAGAGGAACATTCCTGATTGATGGTCCACCTCCTCTCATTTTTTGGCTTCTCCGTTTCCTGTTTTCTAGCTTCTTCATTTAGGGCTGGTAGTGTTTGTCGTGGTTGAAAGGTGCGATCAGGGTCAATACGTTATACTGTTGTTTCGTTGGATTTGCTAAAATTAACAGATTCCGCAAATGATAATCTAATTACGGACTTCTTTTGATTTCACTATTATAGGCACGGGTCTAACTTTGTCAATGTTTGGTGCAACTCTAGACTGTCACCTCAATGTTGATTTATGATACAATTTGGTTTACCTTATTTAAATCTTCTGTTTTCTTTTGTTCATTATTTTCATATGTTGAAGCTTCAATTATACCTTTAACAATAATATATTTTCCCCTCGTTTTGCCTTTGACGCTTTTCTTGTCTACAAATGCAACAAACATGCTAGCTTGTGAATAGTAGCAATCTCCTGAGGTAATATCTGCTCACGTATGAGATGGAACAGGTGGGTTTTGGAAACGTTGTTCAATATCATCTAAAAGTGAAACCTAATCACATATCTGAACACTACTCTTTTTAGCTTTTAAAAAACTTCTTTGAATTGTAAAGATTGATTCTCTACACTTTGCTCAAGTTTCTTCAATTTTTGTGTCTTGTTCAGATATCGTCTTGTCGACGATAAAACCAATCAAGCGTTCTTTTACGAGTACCGCGGTTGTATGTGCAAAATTCATATATTTATATCCAATCGGAAAATAAATCCCGAAGAAAAAATATATATATCTGATTTCACCAAAAAACCTTGGTTTAGCAGTTTTAAATGATCAAATTTTTTGAAGGGGGGGAACTTTTACGGATTTATAATTTTTTTCGGGGTATTAAAATACTAAAAAAGTGTTTTTAAACATTGAGAATTTTCCATTATTTTTACCCTTTAACCTTAAACTTACTGATATAAAAATAAAACTGGATCGCGCATATATGGTTTAGACATTAAAGCCGAACGGGTGACCCATTATTTTCTATTGGCCCAGAGAGGAGAGAAGTAGCGAAAAGATATTATTTATTTTGTTTATTGTAAGACAAGTTTTACCGTAACAACATAAAATGTACGCTGGTCCACGAGTGTCACGGCAAAACGAAATAACTCGCGGTAAAAGACATAACTCCCGGTAAAACGAGAAATAGAAATAACAAGGAAATCTCAAAGAAAAGCAAAAGAACTCCCTGATAGTTCAATTCCATGATGTTCTTAAAACAGATCAAGAGGCTTTTGTAAGAATTGTGGGCAAGCTATCTACCAACGCTTGATACTTCTACTAGATTCACTTGTATATTTTATATTAAAAATATATCATTATTATTATTATTATTATCATGATAAAGTTAAACTTACCCTGCCGCACCTTTAATGGAATCAATGAAAATGCTAAATATCTTTCACCATCTCTTTTTTATGCTTTTTTTAAAAATCAATTAGGAAATTAATGAAGCAAGACGTGTTTTCCAATATAATAATTTTCAGTGTTTTTATTCTTTGTAATTAGTTTCAGTTTGTGAGAAACTACTTTCAAGAGATTTATTTCAACTGTAGAATTATTCTTTTAAACGCAATATTATTCTGATCAAAATTTAAAATCTCCCAAATTTCGAGTCTTTATGAGCGGAAAATACTTCCTTTTTTTGCTCTCATAAACACACTAATTTGAATTATAGCAATTACAGCGCCCCTTTTTTGCTCATTTTTTTGTGTGTAAAATTTAACGCTTGACTGTTTGCCACTGGACAGAGTACTTCTACTCAGAAAGGTAAAAATAATAGGAAAAGAAAAATTAGTCATTTGAGTTATGTGTCGTTCTTATTTTAACATATTTATATTTTTACATTATATTTCGTAAATTCTAATTATGATTGCAGACTTATATAAACCGGCTTTATGGAAATATATATAAACCGGTTGTTATCGATCAGCCCCTTTTAAATACCTATTATGATACGGATTTAAATTATTTGAACAATTTTTCTAACTATGATACATCATCTCCCTGATGAATTAAACTCATTTTGTTCTGACAAAATCACAGCTGAAAACGTCTCTATCATTCATCTTACCATTAGGAGTTTCAATAAAAATTTTGAAAACTTTTTAAACCTACTTAGCGAAGGCAAACATTTCATTAATATAATCTCAGTGAAACTTGGTGCTCTCACAAGGAATTTAAATACAATTCAACTTATCAAATACTAAGTTATAATGCAATTCATCACAAACGGAGGACGAGGGTGGTGTTTTAATATATATTCAAAATATGTTTTCTTATAAAATAAGAATGGATATATCATTTTTTAATAAGGATAATGAATTGGTAAGCGTTGAAATTATAAATAAATAGAAAATAATTGTTTTGATCTCATGTTGCTATAAACCTTCTGATGGTATTTGCAAAAACTATAAAGTGTTGTTTACGCGTTTAAACCAGTTTGTACTTACATGAAATTTGGATTTTTTACTAGTTTATATTGTGGAACTGAGGTACAACTTTATTTCCTTTAATTGATACATTTTAATTAAAAAGTAAATTTGTTAAACTTATTCAAATACATTTTTGTTTTCTGATCAATATTAAATTCTCAAAACAACTTACTTCTTGAAGTTTCATTTAATTTCCTCTAAAAGGATAATTGTATTTCAACGTAATTAAAAAACAGTTTTCCTATTTAACTCATCAACAAAACAATTTGCGCAATGAAATCTTTTTGATTTTGCTGTAAACTATTTAAAAACTGGTACACGTAATACACGTTTGTTGAAAATACGCTTTATAAAACCAATTTTATTCATAGACATAAAATAAACAATTAAAAAATTTACAATATTTTTACAATTTTATAGTGTAACTAAAAAGTATTCTTTATTCATAAAAACATCACTGTCAATGTCACAGCAATGTTCCCATTTTAGATTAGTTACATAATGTTACTTTCAATATTATCTAGCCTGAAGTCATCAGCTAGTTCTTGGCTTCTTTGCCGAAAGGGAGTACGTGAGCCACGTGCGCACAAAAGAGCTGATCTGATAGTTTGATAGAGTCTTATTCGCAACCACGCTACAGTTGAATATTCTGCATTTTGCTTTTGTGCTAGTTTTGAAGCCAGTTCTGTTATAAAACGTTGACATTCCTTTCCAGTTCCACCATTTGTGCCAAACACTAGATGTGTAAAACTTGCATGTTCAATCTCTAAGACTTGTTGGAGGTATTCGCGTTTCTTCTGCTGCTCGTGTTCATGGAATATTGTTGATGTTGGTTTTCCATGATTTATTTTGGGGTTACTCGAATATCGTAAAAGGCAGTTTGCCCTTTTCTCCAAAACCTCTTTGCTTTGATGTCAAGACGAGCACCTTCTTCGATATTTGTGGTTTTTAACATCATCTTCTCCCTCGTAACAGAAAGCAAGTGGGGTTCGCTTTGAACATCAACACATACCTTATTTAATAATATTGTGAACAACTCTCGGAGGTTGTCATGTCTTCTTGAAATAAATCCGTCTTTTATACAGCATAGTGCATGATTAGCCTTAGTCTAAGCGCATCAATGAATTTTTTTTTGTTTAAATCGAGGTCTTGTTCTGATATGTGAATCGCATTGAGCCAAGAGCTAGCTCCATTTTTGGTGGTTTGGTGAACTATAATCTTCTTTTCGGTTGGTAGTACTGTCAAAGTTGTTAATGAACTGTCCTTCTGTTTTTCGGTTTTTGTAGAGCGATCCATTAATTTTAAGCTATATAGAGTGTTCCATGGGAGTCTTCAGTTTTATTTTGAAAATCTTGGTCGATAATCGATTGTACATGGATTTTTGTCACAAGCAAAGATGATTGATGTTGTAAAGTTGCTTCTTCTGCTAAGATGTTTAAGCCAAGTCCTCCGTCGCTCGTAGGTTGAGAAAATATTGAACGGTAGAAATCTTCTAAAGGAGTATTGAAGCTAAAGATGGTATGTATAAACTTATCGTTGATAAGTGAATCGACTGGTTTGACGTATTTTTCAAAGCCATTTATAGTGCGTAGGAAGTACGTAAACTTAGATTTATAGCCTTTTGTATACACTGTATAGGCTGCTTGTGGTTGAACTTTGGCAATTTTGCAAAGGATTTCTAGCTCTTTCACCCACCCACTAACAATATTATTACAGTACTCTTCTTTATATGAATTTGATCCGATAACGGCTCCCAAATGTCTCTTTCCTTCACACGTTATTTTCACTTTACCGCTAAACAATTTTTTAGCTTCGCCTTTTGCAGTCGGCGATTTAACAATTAGCCAGCATTTTGAGCCGTTGACATGATAACCATATTTATTTCCGACTTCAACAAAAGTTTCATGCCAATTTTTTAACGACTGTAATGTGCCAACACCGACAACATCATCTGCCAACCAAACCTGTTTAACATTTTGAGGGTGCGGAAGGCATGTTCTTAACTCATTAATGATCATAGTTGTAATGAGAGAATACCAGGGCATAGCAAAAGGATCTCCTTGTGTAGTTCCCTCAGCAGCTTGAATTTCTCCTCCGCCCGATATAAAGAGACAAGCAAACTTTCGGTATGTGTTAATGACGTAAAAGGATATCGGTGGACATAAGTACCGGATATTATGAAGACCTACAGCTCAAATAATACGGTTAAACGCATTAGAAGCATCTATCAGAAGAACTGCGTCAGTTGACTGAAGCTCGAAGATCTGTTGCATAGAGTGTATGGCTGCTTCCGCCCCAGCATCTTGACTTGCACATGTTTGGAGAGGTCCTGCTGCCATGCATATTTCTTCTTTAAAAGTTTGGCTGATAATTTTGCCTACTATACGTCTCAGAATTTCACCGACACCGATTGGACGCACATCGGGTTTTTGTCAAGTGGTATAAGTCGCGAGGCTACGGAACTTTCAATTAAAGATGGTGCATATGTTTTTGTACATTTATTTCGTGTAAAACTAGCTATCTCTTTGCGTAAAGATTTTCCGGCGACACTAAAGTTTTTTGAGCACAATATTCGACGATAAAGATCAGCATAGTCCAGCTGACGCTTTTGTTCTTAGAGCAGATTTCAAAACACTCTGTTCGTTAATGGAATCAAATAGATAGAATGGTATCTCTTTAAAAGGACCATTTAGTAGGGTGTTTTTTTGAATGGGTGCGGATGACGGATGTTTTGATTTTAGTTCATCTAACACACTTTCCGACAGGGGCAGGACTCCATTATGGCTCTCGGTATCAAGGAATTTCATGGCTGCTGAGATCTTTCCTTCCATTACTAGTTTTCCGAAGATTCGACTGATGTCATCCATCAATTTTTTTTTTTTAGCTGTGTTAAAGCGTGATTGAATGTGGCGAACTTCTTTAATAATATTTTCTATTTCTTCATTTTTCCATTGTTTTAGTCTCCTTAGTACACATTCTGAGTAGTATTTTGCTTTAGATCGTTCCGAGGGTTTCTGAAGTAATAGAGTTGGCAGAATCATAAATGTTTTCATGGCTATCGAGCTCAAGTTGGATGTAGTAGTAAAATGTTTTAACCAGTGCGAAAACTCCATGATAAATTCTTTACCTGCTTTGCCACTTGGAACTTTGAATAAATTACGACGGAAATGCACAATTTCATTATAGATATTGTGAACTAGCTGAACAACTTTTACTTGATCACCGTTAGGCATTGGGTTTATACTAATTCTGGGATAATTCGGGAAAATAGCAGATTTAATTTTAGTATTTTTAACAGTTTTGAAAACCGGTGTTGCAGGTAGAAGTCGTTGTTTTTCCAATGAAGAGTTTAACGAACAACTGAAATCAAGGCTGCTGATGTTGCTATTGTTGGAAGCTGCTTTCTTGTCGATTGGTCTTTTTTTGCAGTTTTTTATATGTCGATTAATTCCACAAAGAGTTTTTAAAACTTGTCTACAATAGGGACATTTGTGATCGGAAATTTTTCTTATTCGCTTCATTAGAACTTAATGTAAAACGATCCTTGAATCAGAGGTAACTCCTTGATATTGATTACTCCCTTGGGAATTGATTGAATTTTTTAACGAGTAATTATGGGGTTTCCTCTGTATATGATAAAGTTTAAAAATAACGTATCGACTTCAGATATTTCATACAAAATTGCTTAGATTTTGTATATTAAACACTGGTTCGTATTGAAACTTTCCTCTGCAGTTACCCAGTTACCAACAGATAGATTGCATTTCCGAAAAAATCAAAGTGTAATTCCATGATAATATAGCCAATAACAAAGTTGAATTAATTTTACAATTAATAACACGTCTTATCACATCTCAATTTACAGTGTCACCCTTTCTTCAATGATGAGTATATTTGAAAAAAAATTGCTAGATTTCAATAAAATTTTGAAACTAAACACAAGACACTTGAACAATCGATTGATAAACATGAAAAGCAAATCTCAGATCCTCTTGGTGCTTTGAAGAATAAATATGACACAGCAAACCCTAATGTCGAATGTAATATCTCGTGGGTTGACTTTGTAATCCCAAAGGATAACATTCACATTAACCGTGTAATTGCTACTGTAGATATGGAATCTCTAGAGCGAAAAAAGGCAAAATTAAATCATTGTTAAAGGTATTAACGCATCTACATCTCGCGATATTAAAGAAAGAAAAAAACATTTCAATGCAGAAGTTGTTAAGTAAATATCTTTGTCGACTATTGATATATCGGAATTAGAAATTTATGATAACGTATCAACAATTACCACTTTTCAATCTATAACCTAAACAAATGATTCGATAGAAGGCAATAAAATATCTCACCCACAGAGAATTCAATTAAAACTAAAAATAGAATCAATGAGAGATCAAATATTTAGTGAATCATCATTACTAAATGCCACCGAAAATACCAAGATAATGTCTCATTGATCCAGACGGAACATACCAACAACGCCAAGCAATAAGTTCTATGTATAAAGAAGTTAAAAACTTACAAACTACTTACCAAGGATAAATCAATTGTTTAGCTTAGTGTTATTAAACAAATATATGTTTTGCTTGGTGGTTTGTATTTTATGTTGTGTGTATCTTTTCAATTGTACATATATTTTTTCTAGATATTTTTTGTCTATTTCTTCTGTGGTGTCACTACATTGTTCAGCTTTTATGCTATTGAGTGACACCAACCATATAATTTTGTAATTTGTTTTTCTATATATTTTTGTATTTTTTATTATATGATGAATAAACAATTTGAAATTGAAAATTGAAAAAATCAAAAAAACGGAAGAGGATGGGTAGTAACAGGAAAGATAAATGCTGTAAAAGTTTGAAACTTAGATGCTTAAGTGCCAATCTTCACTCGCTGACAACAAATCTTGTAATAAAAAAGTCAAAAAAATAATGAATTCTCATCCTCCTTTCTCTTATGTGGTGGTCCTGCACAACCTGCAATAAAAGCGAGGCATTGTTCAGAGAAAAATAAACCAGTCTTCTGTTTTACAACCAAAATAATCACACGTGGACAAGAAACGAACATTACCATGCATCTTCGACAGTTACAAAAGGAGTAATAGTGGCTATATTCTGCAGCAGATGCTTTTTATGTCATTCAAGCCATGTTCTGGATAAAATAAGACATTCAACGTAAATTTCTCTACGCTATCTGCCAACTGTTTGGCGAATCCAGTGAAAAACCAAAACGATTATGCAGTGTTTGCATCTTTGGTAACCCGTGTTGTACAGGTAGTCAAGAATGGTTTGCTTTTATCGCACCCACAAATCCCTTAACTCTCTAAGCGAAAGGCATTTTCAAATTTTTCGATTCCAACTCATACAAAATGACTGAATTCCAGTTTTTTTACTTACTTTAATTTAAACGGGTTTGATTGTTGCCGACTTGGACTGCAAGTCACTTGGCGTCCGTCATTGTCACCAAATCAAAAGAGAATAATTATGAAGCTTAAAACAAATTTGTGTTCCATCATGTTTATAACAAGAAGATCC
Organism: Candelabrum cocksii; assembly: GCA_963930725.1. Lineage (NCBI taxonomy): Eukaryota > Metazoa > Cnidaria > Hydrozoa > Anthoathecata > Candelabridae > Candelabrum > Candelabrum cocksii. The sequence goes on along the minus strand of OZ005668.1, from coordinate 2,850,678 downwards.
TGTTTAAAGACAATTTTTTCTTAAATTAATAGAGTTACAGACAACGACCAAGTTAAAATATGAACCTTCACTTTTAACTAAAATGCCAGGCATGCTATAATTTCTTTTTAAAAAGTAGAATTTGTAACTCTCGGTCCAGGAATAGCAAACATCATGAAATGAAAATGAAGGTCCTAATTTATGCAAAAAGTGATTTAATTATTATTATATTATTATAAAGGCTCAAACACACCAAAACGGGATGGCGCAACATTCACTACAATAAAAGAAAGACATATCATTGCAAAGAGCTATATAAAGGCTTTCAAAAAGTTTCTTTAGGCTAAGTGACGAGTAGATACATAAATATATTTATATAAGGATGCATAAAAACGACTGACAGAGTTATTCTTTGTCATAGAATTAGTGAATGCAAGTTGGACGGGTTATATAGCTAGTTTTGAATAAGTTAGTAAGGTATACACGGTTATACCACAAACCAAGTAGGGGGCTACGGGGGCTGACTACAGATCAACTTATGTTTTGTGCAAGAATCCCTATAAGAAATTTCAGAATTTGAGTAGCTTTTTAGTCAATCTGGGGGTCTTAAATTTTCAAAATTTTCTGGTCTCTCGGCCTCAACCATGGTAGTCACTATTTATCCTAACCATTCCTATTCATAAGCCCCTCTAATTATTTTGTCACATTTACGGCCTTGCAAACTAAACAATGAGTCTCACCAAAAGATTACACATTGATAAAATAGAAGGCTTTCAAGAAGATTAAACGGTTCGTGCGGACGCTGTTTCTCAAAGTGCTTGTGATGTCTAAATCTTGAATTGTTGAAGTCGCTTTTCATCCTTCTTCTATATGATTCACGTTGTTTATTGACTTGGCTGTTTCACATACAAGTGCAAATTGTCTTCATTTCTTGGATTCCTCGCTTTGCAATGGCGTTTTGTCTCCGTTTCTCGGTCGTTCAAATTATCTGCATACTTTAATTGTCGTCAATTGTTCGTGAGATTCTCGGCTGCTCGTTGAGTTGATGATACTTCGTAATTATGTATTTGGATCATTGATTGCACGCAATTTGACTTTTTCGTCAAGTTTAATTTGGCGTTGTTGTTTTTAGAGTGTTTTTTTACCCTAGCAATTTTTCTATGTCAGCAATCTTTTAGGGACTATTCTTGTTCAGCTGAATTACTATAACATCAAGACAGATTGATTATAAATCAAGGATTTTCAGTTAGGGTTGATTTAAGGTCATTTTGTGAAGTGTCTTTGATAGTAATGGTCATTAGAGAATTGCTAAAACAAATAACTTGATATCTTTCAAGTGTTCTTATGTTTTTTGGGCTAAAACGAGAGATTTTTGAAGAGTATAATTTGGAACATCTTTTGATAATTCGATACGGAAAAGCAAACCACTCGTTTTACTATTGCGTTTATTGTTCTTCTAAAACATTTTATTCTATTGAAACAGATTTTTTTCATTTTTTTTTCCTTGAAGACAAGTGCTCTTTTATACCAGATAAAGATTCGAATCTTTCTTTTAATTTTACCAACAATCGAAAGTTACTGATTAACGTTGCATCAACCGCGCTTATGACGTAGGCAAATGTAATATCTGCAATTGTAACCTTAAAATAACAATAATATCATAAACATGTGTGAACGTAGAATTGCTGGACTGCAACTCTACTTACAGAATTCTCCACAAAATACCCATTGCTTTCATTCTTTTCCAAAATATCTTCCAGAAACATCAACCTGTCTTGCGTGTATTGACTTTTAATGCACGCTTCTAACTTTTTTTTCTATAATAACCAGTACAAGATGTTTTGTGCTAAATCAAATTTCATAGTAAAACAGTCGGTACCTCTAACTCTTTGAGTGAATCTCTGAAGTATAATCCGAACATGGCCATTATCCTTTCTTTCATAGTCTCAACGATTTGATCAATGATGCTTTTTCAAAGTTGTTTGCGCCGTACATGTTGAACTCGTCTGCCAAATATCTTTCAATAGCATGCGACTGACATATCACTCTCCCATCAACATGCAACACTGGCATTTGAGAGAGAGGGAATTGGTCCGCTGAAAATATAAACGATTATAATAAATTTTAAGCAATTTTATGTTCGATTCAAACATGTAATAGATATATGGGTAGTTCGGTATCCCATTCTCATCTTTAATGGCTGTAAACTCGGCCAAAGAAGAATGTCGCTTATCTGTGAACTTCACACCAGCGTGATAGAACAACCAACGTGAAATTTCAGCACGGCCAGTCTAACCTTCTCGATGTTTGGTGCACCAACTCTAGATGTCGTCCCAAAGAATGAATGAACTGTTACTTCAATGTTGTTCTTTGATATAATTTTATTAACTTTATTCACATTTTTTTTGCTCATTATTTTCATCTGTTGAAGCTCAATTATACCTTTAATAATAATATAATTTTCCCTCTTTGTTCGTACGGCACTTTCCTTGTCTAGAGATGAAACGAACATGCTAGCTTGTGAATAGTAGCAATCTTCTGGGGTAATATCTGCTCACGTATGAGATGGAAGTGATCAAATGAGGTTTTGGAAACGGTGTTCAATTGTATCTAGACTTGTAACCAAATCAGATATCTGAACACTACCCATGCAATACACCCATCCGCGTCCGCACTGTCGGCAGCCGAAAAGCGCGGATAAAAGAGTCTGGGCGCTAACTATAGAAGTCGAAGCCCATAGTTCCCCTAATGAAGCTAATTTCAGGCAAATGAAAGCATGTTACAAGATTCAGTCGCCATAAAGCAATAAATCTTTTCATTTAAGATTCTGTACATTTTTAAATACTTTCTTTAGCTACTTTTTTTCACTACAAGAGATCATTTTTTATTTGTAATTTGAATGGTCTAAGAACAAATTTATCAAAACCAATAAACTTTTTTTTTTATTTAAAAAAAAACCAGATTCTTATGGTTGAAGCGTAAAATTGGGCAAAATAATTAGAAACTTACTTCTTTTCTTTTCAAGGGCAAAAGAAACTAGAGACAGAAAAAGTTAAGATTTTGACAATGTTTTTACTCACCAGTTTTAAAAAATAATAATGTGGAGTGGTCGCCACTTATGTAGTACACATACCATATCATTATCATAAAAACTAATAAAATTTTAGTTATATATATACTATAGCATATGAAGAAGATTTTTTTCCAAAACGATCAAGTTTCAAGAGAGGACAGTAGTTCAAAATGTCAGTAACTGTTTCAATCAGTTGTGGCCGCCAATGGTTTAATTGCAAACTTTTGTTTGGGCCAGTAGAAGGGAAGACATGACAGCGGAATGTTGGCTGACTCTAACTTTCTCATTAAACTGCAGAAATATAGTTTTGACCAACATGGCGACCCATTATAACTTCATGGTGATCCTGCCTATCCACTGAGGGTCCACTTACAAGCATGATGCAAAGAAGCAAACATAACACCTCAGGAAGTTATTTTTAATCAACATATGATCGAAGTTAGAGTTGCAGTGGAATGGGTGTTTGCAAATATTCTTAATTACTTTAAGTTTCTAGACTTAAAAAAATCTCAAAGTTGGTCTTGGTCCGATTGAAAAAGTGTACATTATACGCGCATTATTATCGAACGCTAGAAACTGTACGGTTCTCAAACATCTAGTTACTTCAATATTGAGCCACCTGTTTTAGAAGAATACTTTCAATACCAAAATTGTTTTTATTTTTATGTCCATGCTGTATTATATTTAAATCCTAATCTTTATCAATTACCCTTAACACTGGTTGTTAAGTCCAATTATCTAAATGCACCATCTCTTAACTTATAAAATTACAAACATCCATTAACTTATTAAACATTCCATACTAATAGTTATTAACTATAGAATTTTCAAATTAACAAAATCCCATGATGATTTGAAGGTGTCGCAACCTATAAAAAACTGGGGTTTCCACTAAGAACGCATGCGCAGTTAGATTGTTTAAATCACGCGCGTTGCAGTCGCCGTCTCAGGTTTTATTTTTCTCTAATGTCTCAAAGTAAGAAATTATTAAACAAAAGAGGCTTTGTCTTATCTGCATCGCTATTTGCACGTTTTCAAAAGATTCGCGTGATTTCTCAAAAAACATTTCGTCGCCATCTACAACCGCAAATCTGTTAAATAGCTAATACAAACAATGTTCTTTTGCAAATTGGGATACACTCTTTTTTATAAAAACACCAACCTGAAAATCATGCAAAAATTAAGAACAACCTCAGCCCCGAATAAATATAGTAGATTAATTTTTTAAGAACAACATGTGACAATGTGGCCATCTAACAAAATACATAACACCTGTTAATGGTGTTTTTCGGAAACTGTGTGCGAGTAATCTTTGACTTTTTCGTCTTGTACATTTTCACTACGATTGTATGTATATAGATTCAATTGTATAAAGCTTTAACATTTTATCTTGGGTTTGTTATCAAATATTCTATGTTTTTCTTATCTTTATTCACACGTCTGCAAAGACTAAAACCCTAAAAAAGCTCTCTAAAATAAGAACAAATTAAGAACATTTCAGCCTGAAAATTTGGAAAATATTAAGAACAGTCATTCTCAACACCAATTTTACTGGTTCTTGAAAAGAGTGTAATCGAACCTTTTTTTAAAACGATTTTAAAAACAATAAAACAGTTGCATGGCCGTAGCAACCGGGGGCCATGGCCCCCCCCCCCAAAAAAAAAATATATTTTCGATTATACTTTACATATTATTAAGTTTTATGGAAGTGAAACATTTCACAATTAATTTTCTTCTCAAGGGATGAAACCAGCCTCATAATGTGTTTTTAGAACTTTCAGATTGGAAACTTTTTCCACTCTCTTATCCTAAAGATTTTTCCTAAGTTTGGCCCCCCCAAAAGATTTTCAAGTTGTTACGGCCCTGAGTTGAAAACGTTAAACGTCTTTTTGAAACTGGAAGTCAACGGAGGGTACTTTTCTGTTAATCCCCCTCCCCCCCCAAAAAAAAAAAAAATTTAAAAACGCTTCAAAATTAACGTTTCTTTGTTACAAATGATATAAATGTTTGAAATTGATTAATTTATATAATAATTAATTTTTAAAAAGGGAAGGAAAACGTTACATCGGGCTTGAACATTTTCTCTAATATTTACTCAATTCAAGAAAGGACAACACTCATTGATATGATTACGTCATCAGTGCAGTTGAGAGGCAATATTTACGAAAAATCGAAATAATTTTTCAGATGACCCTGCAACTACGTGATAATGGAGACAGATGAAGATGTCGTAGCCGTGCTTTCCGGATTGAAGTTTCTCTCTGAAAAGGCACATGGCTGGAGGGTTCGAGACTTTCTTATAGATATGTTATCCTCTTTATATACTGCTGGTCACGCGAGATGACAAGTATAAAGTTTGTGGAACATGAGCTTGGGATATCTCATGCAATCACAGTGGATTTCAATAATTATTTACGTGAGGTGTGTGCATCGGATTTGCTTGCAAATTTTACTGAAAGCAACTTCTCTTTAACTTATTCGCGACCTTAAAATGCTCAGGTCTGCTAAAAGGATCTGATCAAAGAAGTTTATAAGCTGGCGAAGATAATACTCGTGTTACGAGCAACCGCTGAGAGGAGTTTCTCTGGATTTCTGCGTTAAAGTGAATCAAAACATAAAAAAACTGAAAAACTAATGTTCAGCCCAGAGAGTCGTTTTAGACGATCTTTTGTCAATTTTAGGCAAACTCCATATTAACAAATTTAGCCCCCCCCCCCAGTTGGAAAATCCTTCCTAAACTATGCAACTATCCATACATTTATACATAGACGATTTGGGTTTGTTTGTAAATAGGTGCTTGTCATCGTTAGATGTCCATTACAAAACGTATGCAACATACAATAAAACAATAAACAATATAATTAAAGACATAATTACGGAGAACAAATTATGGAAAAATTACTAAATAAAAATTGGTCAAAAAATTTGTAGGGATCACAAATTAAAACAAAGTGCATAAAATATAAGTTAACAAAGAGTTAACACTTATGGTCACTGTCACATCTGCACACGCAAAGCAAAGCCTTTTGATAACAATGGTAGTAGGAATATCCCCATTTTCTCCAAATGCAATCATGCCACAGTCGCTCACAACAATTGCAGCATTCATATCGATCCCTGTCACATCTTGGATATTTGCAATCAGGTGGAGCACAAACGCAAACCATTCTGCAATCAAAGGGAAACTAAACAGACACAACGTGTTAAAAGAGTGTAAAGGTGCCTTACATTTCCCCATGCGGGTTTTTTTTGTAACACTGTTGGAGCATATTGTAATGCCATCGTCCACTCGGGGGCTTCTACACTATCTTCATTCCCTCTCGGTACATTGAAATCTTCACCATCGTTTGTTGTTATACGTTTGAATCGTGCACTGCAACTTGCAGCACAAAGTACAACCATCAATATAGTTCTGTACATTTCAAGTAATATGAATTTAACACACTCGTTTATTTATGTAATTCAGCAGAAGTCTCGGTCGAGTTTAAAATAATAGCTATTTAAAACGGCATTGTATCGCAAATAATTTAAATCCTGAAACAGAGACATCATTGGCTTATAGAAAACCTTACCACGCATTCCAGTTACTAAGTAAAAGAAAACAACGAAGTAATCAAAACTGCGTAGGATACGCGATAAAGATCTTGTCAGATTGCCCATTTTCTTCTTCATTTAATCCATTGTTATTGAATCATGTAATCGCGATATAGAACATAAACTATACTATGCAAAAATGTAGGATGTAACAATACCAATATCTTTGCAATCTTGAAAATGTAGAGGTAGTTCTATCGGGTAACTAAAAGGAAATAATACATAGAGCGTTGAACCCTGAAATAAGAAATTTTATCATATTTTGCAAATGCAAATATCACGAGTGATTTTTATAAGGAAGGCCGAGAATTCTTTTCTATATATATTTTAGAAATTTCACCAAAAAATCAGACTCCTTAAGAGCGATTCACCAATGTTTGCCTATTGTTTTGTGGATTGTTTTTAGATGACTTTTACAGTCCAAATGGATTCAAAAATTTTTGTATTTTCAAGTAACAGCCATGTTGAGATTATACTTCCAGCGACTGAAACTCTGTCTTAAAACTTACAACCATATGTTGGATAGGAATACCCCAATCACAATACTTGAATGAGATTTTTGCATTTTAATATTGAAACTATTTAATAAAGGGCAGCATGCTTAATGACGTTTGCGATTAAGAAAAATAATCTATCGTCTCAAAAATCTGCCCACATTCTTTATCATGTCTACAATCTGTCCCAGTAAAGGAAAATATTTTCCAAAAACATCCTCTTTATTTATTTCGTTCAATTGATTGGTAAAACATGACGAGCTTGATGGATAGTTACAAAATAACCTCATACAAAGTCAAAATGTGGTTTCGAACTGCTTATACGTAATTACAGATTAATTCCTTAGAACTACATAGAGCTTGATTGAACCGTGTTAGGTGTTTTACAAAATCGTCTACGGATAGATATTCAATTTGTATAAAACGCTTCAAACAACACAATAACCAACTATCTTTTAAAAAATGCTACGTGGGAGAATTAAGTTTGTAGGGCGAGACAAATTAACACGGATTAATCCTTTCTACTCCACCACGCAATTGTTAATCTGTATTATCCATAACTCGTCCAAGACCTTTTTTAAGTTCTATAAATAATAGGTCTTCCATTTCCTTCGTAAAGCTGAATTATGTACAGAATAGTTGTGTTGCTTGCACTTGCGGCTGTAAGTTCCAGTCAAGTTTCCCAACCGGATCTAGCGGACGGAGCTGCAAATCGCGATGTTAATCCTAGCCCGAGTCCTGAATTGCAGTATAAAGTACCCAATGGCGATGAAGCTAGTGAGGAAGGCACCGATTGGAAAAAAACACTGAAATATTCCCCGAAACCTTTGTCAGTGGTTCCAATATGGGGCAGAGTAAGCTATTGGTTATAGTTTCGCAAATATCTCATGTATCTTTATTTAGTTTCCTTTCCAATGCACCATATTCTGCGTTTGTGGTCCACCCCAAGTGAAACATCTCAGATGTGACAGGAATCGAGCCGAATGCTGCAAATGTTGCGAACAGCAGTGGAGCGATTGCATATGGAGAAAGTGGGGATATTCTCACTACTATTGTTACCAACAAGCTTTGAAATGTTTATGTAAATGTAACAAAGAACATGCATGTTGTTGAAACTACCGTCAGATCGATCAATTAGAATTCACATAATATGTTTACGACTAACGCGCAACCTCAACCCAAGTATTATTTCGCTCATAATTTCTAATAAATATTACGACTTTGTCAAATGATTTCTAAATTTGTAATTTCCAAAGACAAATTTGTATGTTATTCTTTATTCTTTCTGGAGTGTATTTGATTATTTTCTATAACAATAATAACAAACAAAGGTAACCGCTTTTACTTGATTTTGTTTGAAAATAATATTGTGGTTCCGTAGGTAACATGGAGAGCAAATAATTGGAATGTATGTGTTTCAGAGAGACACAGTACCAATAAATATTAATATCTACCATAATCGCCCATATAAGTAGCAAATATTTATTCGAATTCGATGTCCTCGAAAAAGGAGCTAAAATAAATTTCAAACTTGTGGAAAATAAAACATAATTTTGATGTATAAATTACACTAAACACATGTTAACATCAAATGGAAAATCATAAATGGAATTCATAAAAATCGTGCGGAGTTCAATCGTTAATAATTCTTACCGTAAAAACTTCCAAGAATTTATTAGAAACAATAGATCGGGTTCGATTTAAAATTTTTTTTGCAATTAACCGAGTTGATAAGAGGTCAGATTTGCTTAGCAACAGCCTGGCTGAAAGTTTGGAAAGATAAGTAACTGAGACTGAAATCTATGTGATTTTACGAACAATGAATATAAACATTTTTTCTCATCAATATAACATGATTTTCTTATCAACTTATGGAGTGAAATTAAATTAATATTAAATTAGAGCAAATTCTAATCGAATGCAATAATATATCCATAACGATATATGCAATATAATCCGTTAACAATGCTTGTACTTATAGTGGTCCTTAAATCTAGAATAATATAAAATGCGCAATGAAATAGTGAATTTATCAGAGTTTAAACTAAAAAGCGACATTATATTTATTATATTTATCACTAACAGTACAGATTGTCATGATTTAACTCGTGAGAAATCGACCTCAATTTGGAAAGGAATATCTTCGCAAGTATATTAACTATGACACCATTTGAAAACATTTAAGAATTTGATTTAAACAGTAATCTGCAATCTAATTATTATTATTATTATAATCGGGCTTCAACAGATGGAAATAATGAGCAAATAAAGATGTAAATAAGGTTAATGAAATTATTGTTAAAAATATGAGAAAAAGCACTTCAGTTGACAACGGTTACAACAACACAACGTTTTCTTTTTAACACGCTCAGCCTACTCACCAAACTACAACAACACAGTAAAAAGTCAAGAGATCAAAAAACTCTAATACAAAACCTTGTAAACGAAACTAAGAAATGAATAGAACTACATGTTATACGAAACACGCTCAATGCATCAAGTGTGCATTTGAACACTCCCACTTGACGAGTATGACAATGGTTTGACAGTCATTCCACTCCTAGCATGGTACGGAATTTTTCGAATCTTACTCTTGAAAGACTCTTTGTTAGAATGTTAGCAGGCATGTCCTCGGTCGGACAATAATCAATCTTCACTACTTGATCTTCAATCGCCGCTTCTCTCACAAAGTGAAACTTAATATCTATGTGTTTTGTTCTTGAATTCAATTTTGCAATCTTCGTGAGTGCAATGGCGCCTTGATTGTCTTCGTACAGTATGTTAGGTTGCATTTGTTTGAAGCCAACATCATTCAGTAATCGTCGCAACCAAACAGCTTCTTGTGTAGCTTGACATATTGAAATGTACTCAGCTTCCGTAGAAGATAATGCAATCACGGATTGACGTTTTGAACACCATGTCACAGTCGAAGAACCAATCTGGAAAATATATCCAGATGTCGATTTTCTTGAGATGCTATCACCAGCCCAATCTGCATCAGCATAACCGCATAAGTTGACATTATTTGCAACGAATTTCAAACAGAAATTCAATCTCCCTTTAATATAACGAAACACACGCTTGACACCTATCCAGTGATCTTGACCAGGGTTAGACATGAATTGGCTAAGAACTCCCACTGCGTAAGATAAATCTGGTCGCGTCTCAATTGAAGCATAGATAAGACTTCCAATGGCAGCTTGGTACCTTTTTAACTCTACGCGTTTGTTTTCGGATGAAAGTTTTTCAAAATGCTTACCAGCTTCCATTAGAGTAGACACTGGCTTACAGTCAGCCATTCCAAAACGTGTCAAAACACTTTGCAGGTATGCAGTCTGATTGATCTTCAAAACTCATTATCATTAGACGCGATGATAACATCATCAACATAAACAGCTAACATAAGCAAGCAGTGCTTATTGTCAATAACAACAGACTTGAAGTAAATGCAGGGATCAGCATCACTTGGCGAGTATCCTTGATCTTTTAGATACTGATCTATGGTCTTATTCCAACAACGAGCTGCTTGTTTTAGACCATAGATACTTTTACGTAAATTGCAAACCTTTTGTGGGTAGTTTACATTAACATAACCTTCCGGTTGTTCCATATAAATGTCAGTATCAAGTGTCCCATTAAGAAACGCGGTTTTCACATCCATTTGGTGAATTTCAAGGTCAAGCTCATTTGCGATTGTCAAAACAGTCCTAATCAAATTATACTTCGCAACTGGAGCAAATGTATCATCGTAATCGATACCATGTTGCTGAGAATAACCTTGAGCAACAAGACGAGCTTTATATCTGTTCACCTCGCCGTTTGCATCGCGTTTTTCTTTAAATACCCATTTGCTTCCTACTACGTTTTTGTCTTCAGGTAATCGGACAAGATTCCACGTTTCGTTTTTCTCGAGGGAATCTAATTCTTCTTCTATTGCTTTTCGCCATTTCTTCGCATTCTTTCCATTGACGGCTTCTTGAAAGCTGGTTGGTTCATCAGTTTGCAATAAACTGGCATGTTCGACAAAGTTCCACCAATCTCCTGTCAAAGCACCAAGTCGATCTGGTGCTCTTCTTTCGCGTTGTGCTCGTTCAAGCAGCACTACGTCATCGGGCACTAATACTTCATCAGGCACTTGTACGTCATCAGGAACGAGTACATTATCAGGAATGGGTACGTCTCCAAGAACAGGTACGTCATCAGGAACAGGTGCGTCATGAGCTGGTTGTTTAAAGAATGCATGACATTGTTTATCGACAATGTCCTAGCTTAATTGTTTCTCATTATGATGTTTGAACTCGTTTTCAATAAACATCACATCGTTGCTACGAATCATCTTTTCGTTTTCAGAATTGTAAAGTTTGTAACCTTTACTATCACTTGGATATCCAACAAAAATACAGGCAATAGAACGTTTATCGAATTTGCCTTTTTGCCTCTGGGCAGGTATGTGTACCATAGCTTTGCAACCAAAAATTTGAAGGTTACTAACATCTGGTTTTTCACCAAACCAGCATTCATACGGAGTTGTGTCTTTCAAACTCGTGGTTGGACAACGATTTCGGAGATAAACAGCCGTTGATACCGCTTCAGCCCAAAAATTTTGCATTAAACCAGAGTGGTGAAGTATTGATTTTGCCATGTTGAGGATAGTGCGATTCATTCTCTCTGCAACACCGTTTTGCTGAGGAGAATAAGGAATGGTAAACTCTCTTTGGACACCTTTTTCTTTGCAGAACTGATTGAACTCATTGGAGACGTATTCACCACCATTATCTGATCGCAGTCTTCTGATCGTATGACCTGTTGAGTTTTCCATTATGGCAACATACTCTTTGAACTTTACGAGGGAGTCACTCTTAGCTTTCATTGTATAGACAACCGTATATCTCGAGTAATCATCGATAAATGTGATGAAATACCTTGAACCTCCCACTGAATCAACGTTCATGGGACCGCATACATCGCTATGGATCAGCTCCAACACTTGAGTAGTTTTACTTTGAGACTTCTTTGGGAATGACTCACGGTGTTGTTTCCCCATAATGTATCCCTCGCAGTTTCGATCAAACTCCTCTTTTGATTTGACACAGAGCCCGTCTACCATAGATTTGTCATTTAAGGCTTTTAAACTATCATAGCCTAGATGACCATAACGTAGATGTCATAATGATAACAGCTCTTCATTGTGAACTTGTCCAACACAACAAGTTTCGTCACGAACAGTGTTGAGCTTATAGAGTTTGCTATGTTTATGTCCAATAACATACTCCTTTTCTTCAACGGTAACTTTGCAAGATTTACCCTTAAATTCGACAGAAGCTCCTTTTTCAGTGATCGATGGTAACGAGAATAGTTTGTTATGAAGTTTAGGTACAAACAAGACATCCTTCAGTAAAATGTTCACTTTCTTTTTGTCATTCAACACGGTTAAAGTTACATCTCCTTTACTATACGAATATAACACACCATCATCTGCGAGCTTGACTTTACTGGTTGTTCGAATTTCGTGTAATTCACCATGTCTTTTCTTTCGGGTGTCATGTGTTGAGAGGCGCCTGAATCGATCCACCATTCAGCATTCTTTGTTATCAGGTTTGATGACTTCAAAGCTAGTTCTGCTTTGTCATCAAAGTTTGTATCTTTGGTAGCAAAGTTCCCAACGTGAACAGAGTTGTTTGATTTTGCATCGGCCTTCTTTTTGTAACAGTCACGTGCGTAATGACCAGGTTTCTTGCAATAATGACATTTAAAATCTTTCGATTTTCTTTTAGAAAATAGTGCATCATTAACGTTTATTTCTGCTGAAGAATTCATTTTTTACGCTTCACGAATTAGACGATCCCGAACATAATTCCATGTAAGCTTATCTTCAGCTATAGTTTCCAAAACCGTAATCAAGAAATTAAACTTTTCAGGGAGACTACTGATGAGGATGATGACTAGATCGTGTTCAGCAATTGGATCTCCAATGGCATCCAAATGTTCAGAAATTGTCTGAATATTATTAATATGTTCAATCATAGCTTCGTTTTGCATCTTTCCGAATACAATTTTCTTCGTAAGAAAATCTTTTGAGAAAGTGTCTTTTGCTGAAATTGTTTTTCAAGGCTATCCCAAGCCTCCTTTCCCGATTCAGCCGATCTGACATAAATTTGCAGGCTTGTGGAGACAGATAAACATACGCTCGCAAGAGCAAGATTTTCATGCTTTTTAAATTTTCGCTTTTCTTCGGCAGTAGCTTCAGTGTTTACAGTTTTGGTACCATTCACGATCTCCCAAAGATCTTGACCGATTAAAAACATTCTCATGTTGAATTTCCACGTGTGGTAATTCTCAGCAGTAAGTTTCTCGTATTTAAACTCTGCAACAGCAGCCATTGTCAGCAATAATATATAGTACTAGACAAATGTTAATAAATCCAGTTTCAATATCAATATCAGTAACCTGGGTCCATAACCTGTTAAAAATATGAGAAAAAGCACTTCAGTTGACAACGGTTACAACAACACAACGTTTTCTTTTTAACACGCTCAGCCTACTCACCAAACTACAACACAGTAAAAAGTCAAGAGATCAAAAAACTCTAATACAAAACCTTGTAAACGAAACTAAGAAATGAATAGAACCACATGTTATACGAAACATGCTCAATGCATCAAGTGTGCATTTGAACAATTATATCAAAGAACAGCATTGAGGTAACAGTTTTTTCATTCCTTAAGACGACTTCTAGAGTTGGTGCACCAAACATGGAGAAAGTTAGACCTGTGCGTATAAAAGTGAAATCAAAATAACTCCTTAGTCAAATTATCACGGAATGTGTTAATCTTAACGAATCTAACAAACAACGGTATAACGTATTGACCCTGATCGCACATGTCAACAAAAGGAGGGTGTAATGTATGGTGCTGGTCTATTTTAGTTTGTTTAGTTTATTTTAAATATGTTTATTTTATGATTTGTATATATATATATATATATAATCATATTTTTGGGTGTATACCTGAACAGATCTCTCAAGGGACATTAAATCTAGGTGTCTAAATGCTTTAGAACTTTTCAACAAATGATTCTTTTGAGATATAGTGATGACGTTTGATATATTCATGTTTTTTCATGAGCTTTTAATAAAATTCTTATACTTAAGAACCGTCTACACTTTAAAATAAAATACATATAGATTTTACCTATGAATCAACTGTGAAAATTTGAATAACATATTGATTTTTACTTTTTATATATATATTTTTATTGTTTATGTATATTGATACTTTTCTTGTGTGAAAAAAGCAACTACATTGAGATAACAGTTTGGATTCTACATTTTATTATTAGTCTTGCTAATGATCCAACAAAAGAACAGAATGAAAGTCATAGAAAATCTCAGAAGTAATTTGCTGACATTTTCATCTTCATATCAGTTGTTTCTATGACGACCAATAACAAATAGTAAAGAGTTATGAGGTTTAAAGATTGTAAATTTTTAACGATAAGCAAACTTTCCAGGTTATACATTTAAAAATATTTAGCTAAAAACACAGTAAAAATGATATCGACATATGTTTTGGAGTACTTTGATTTGACTGACCGTGCTGAAATTTCCCGTTGGTTGTTCTATCACGCTGGTGTGAAGTTCACAGAGAAGCGACATTCTTCTTTGCGCGAGTTTGACAGTGAGTTCCCGAGCTACTCATATGTCTATTACATAAAATATTTGAATCAAAGATAAAATTGCTTAAAGTTTAATATTGTCGTTTACATTTTCAGCGAACCGATTCCCTTTCTCTCAAATGCCATTGTTGCATGTCGATGGGAGAGTTATATGTCAGTCGCATGCTATTGAAAGATATTTAGCAAACGAGTTCAACATGTACGGCGCAAACAACTTTGAAAAAAGCATCATTGATCAAATCGTTGAGACTGTGAATGAAGACATGATGTTCAAGTTCAGATTATTCGTCAGAGATAGAGCCAAAGGGAAAAATGTACGGACTGTTTTTCTATGAAACTTGAATAATCACAAAAGATCTTGTACTGATGTTATTTTAGAAGAAAGACTTAGAAGCGTACATTAAAAGTGATTACGCGCAAAAAAGGTTGTTGTTTCTGGAAGGTATTTTGAAGAAGAATGAAGGCAATGGGTATTTTGTGAGCGAATATGTAAGTATAGTACCGTTCAGCAATTCTGCTCTCACACATGTTTACGATACTATTGTTGTTTTAAGGTTACACTTGCGGATATTACCTTTGCTTATGCCATCAGCGAGGTCGACGCAACGTTAATCAATAACTTTCCGTTGTTGATAAAATTAAAAGAAAAAATCGAATCTTTACCTGGTATAACAGAGCACTTGGGGTGTATGTTATCTGATATAGTACTGAATTTATGAGTTTGTTTTACTGTTAGATGGTTGAAAATAAACTAAAATGGAAAGTTGTTATATCATAATAATATGATAGTATAGAGGATTGAAGTGATGAAAGTTATTATTTTAGCAATTAAATATTAATAATAGGTTAGGTTAGGTAGGAAATAGGTTAATATTAGATTCTGTTGTACAATTGCCTTTGCTATAATAGACTTATAAGAAGAAAAACTAACATGCTTGTAGGATTTTATAATTTCTATTAGTTAATTTACCCCAAACTAAATGATCTAAACATGATTAATTTGACTTGAGTATGAAGTATTGAATGATAAAAATGAAATGTGTTTAGTCTTGTTTCCTGTAATTTGTTTGGGTAAAGAGGCTTTTTAAACTATTCACATATATTGCGTGTTATATAGAAGAAAAAACTCAAAACTGTTTCGAACTCAAAGTTTCAGGCTCTGTTACCAATCTACAGCCAAATAATAATTAAAACGATCAAAAACCGTGAGAACAAACGTAAAACGAAAAATACAGCGCAATGGTTTTTCCTCTCTGACGTCAGTCTTTCGAGTCAAAGTTAATCAATGAAAATGCGTTTTGATGTCTACACATTGACACAAGTTCGTTTCTGGTGTTGAAGGCATCGTTCCTGTCGTTCTTCGAAATTTCGTATTTCTCGTTGAGGAATAGTCCGCATCGTTTCGTGTTCTGGTTGTTTCTGGTTGTTTGAGGCTACATTTCCTAACAATTTACCGATGGATGTTTGGCGTATCGTACTTTAAATTTCGTTTCGCTGAAATAAAAGTTCTCTTTCGCGTGTGGGGTGTTTGACTTATATTTTATCTTGCTGTGGTAGGTGAAGTATTCAGAATTTTCATGTTGGATCATGTTGGAATAATGGCGGCACGGAGAAGAGACGTGTTTTTCGTTGTTGGAATTATTTTTGTGGTTTTTGCTTGTTTTATGGTTTTTAAACCTATGTATCATTATGGAGTTGACTTGACTATGTCTGTGGAATTCAAGGATCGCACAACTTACACATTTCAATCATTATTTACAGCAAAAACAAAAAGTTTTGTATTTCCTGTCACAAGAACTCGAGGAAAGCTACTAACATGTTTATTACTTTTAATCTGTGGAGACGTCGAAACATGCCCTGGACCAAGTTTGTTAAAGAACATTGGGATTATACAATTCTCCATCAAAACATTCGAGGTTTGACAGGAAAAAAAGATATGTTACAAAATTTTATACTTCAGAAAAACATAGACATTTTTGCTGTTACAGAAACTCTCTTACATGACAAAATCCCGACAGCTTTAGTAAATATCGGGGGGTACGTGTTTGATAGAAATGATCGAAATGGCATGGGTGGAGGAACTGGAATATATATATATATATATATATATATATATATATATATATATATACATAAAACAGGACATCGAATACATAAAAAGACACGACCTGGCTGACAATGATATTGAGGCAACCTGGATTGAAATAAACCAGAAAAATTTTAAAAGTTTTATTCTTGGCGTGGTATACAGACCCCCGGATAGCTCAAAACATTTAAGTAAAAACTTTGATAAGAAGCTTATATCTACAATCAAAAAAGCTAGCAGCGGAAACAAAGAAACTGTAATTATCGGTGATCTTGATATCAATTATCTTTCAAAAGATTCGCATGCACAATTAAAGGAAAGTATTGCACTCCAAGGAATGCATCAAATTATAACCGAAGCTACGAGAACAACAAAAGATACAAAAACATTAATAGACGTTATCTTGACAAATCGTCCTGACAACCTTTGTTCTGCTGATGTTTTATTATCATCTCTGAGTGACCACGATATTATTGGCTGTAAGAGAAAAATCAATAACATAAAAATGTCTAGTATAATTATCACATGCCGCAATTATAAAAACTATGATCATACAAAAATTAACACTGAACTTTCTTACACTGATTGGAGTCCAGTCTACATCTCAAATAATGTCAACACGACATGGAAAGCGTTAAAAGAAATCCTCACGAACACTATTAACAATCACGCTCCTTTAATTCAGAAATGTGTTAAAGGAAAAAAGTCATCATGGCTCACACAAGATGTAAAAACTGAAATGAATTTGTGCGATTCCCTCAGACGAAAATTCCAACGTACAAGATCAGACAAAGATCATAAAGCTTATAAACAACAACGCAACAGAACGAATTCTCGGTACGCAAAGCCAAACAAGAACACCACAGAACTCGTTTAAATGATTCGGTTAGTAATTCCCAAAAATTTTGGAACACTGTTAAAAACATTTTTCCGACGAAAGAGAAATCAATTTCAGCAAAAAACTTTTGTGATTGACGATGTCCCGTATTCCAAACCATCTGACATAGCTTCAAAATTTTGTACATTCTTCTCCGGAATTGCTACTCATCTCAAATCAAAATCGATCCTCCTGAAAAACTTCATCTGGGTGAGACAAATTTCAGAACCAAAACAAGACCTATACAACTTTCAAGTTCAGACAAGTTACTGTAAACGAAATCTTTAAACAACTAAAATGACTTCAACGTAAGAAATCTTGTGGTGTCGACAACCTACTGTTATGTACTCGTTCACACAGAAAAGACACATAAATTACGAACGTTGTATACAGTTGAAACTCTTTTATCAAAACTAAATATTGTACAGCATTATATATTATTATATTTATAAATATTATTATATGTATTTTGCCGAACACAACAAAGTTGACATTTGAGCAATGTCTATATATAACATCCCCCTTCTTTAGAAGTTCAGCGTTTGGATCTTAGAGGATATTGTTTCAAAGTCGGTTTATCGTTTTGTTTTTGTTGTTTCGTACTGTCGTCGTTTCGTGATAGTTTGACGTAACTAACATGTCGTGAGTATGTCTGTGATGTTCTATTGTTTTGTACGACTACTTTTGTTCGGATTATTTTTAGAACGGTAAACACATCAGGTTGATAAACTGCTTGTAGTTTATTATCTCGCTTTTCCCCTTTTCACTAAGACTTGACTTCCAACTATTATTTCCGGTACTATGCGATTATACTTTTTATCTGCGTACGTTTTCGCTTTTTCGGTATATGTTTCGTAAAATCGTTTAACTTCTTCATAATATGTTGATGTTTGTGGTTGAACTTCTAGTAAACCAATGTTGATTTCTCGTCCAAAGAAAAGTTCTGAGGGCTTTTTATTCGTCGCAGGGTGAACAGTTTCTATAGTTCAACAAAAGTAACTGCAGTGCTTGTCGCCAGTTTTCGTTTCTGTTTGTTGCATGACGTATCGACTTCGTAATACTTGTCATCAAACGCTCTACTTGTCCGTTACTCCTCGGCCACAAAGGTATTGACGAGTTGTTTTCGATGTTTCGTGCTTTGAAAAAATCGTCTATTTCGTTACTGTCCAATGGTGGACCGTTGTCGGTTTTGATTTTATCGGGGTATCCGAATAAACTGAACCATCGCTCTAACGAATTGCACACAGTGGTTGCATTTGTTGTTTTCAAAACTTCTATTATCGGAAACTTCGAAAATACGTCGGTAATAACTAATAACTTGACTCCGTTTTGAACAGGTCCGTAGAAGTCAGCAGTAATAAAACTCCACGGTTTTTTCGGCAATGGCGTCATCGTAACTGGTGTTTGTTTTTGTGGTTGCGATAATCTCTCGCACGTACTGCAGGTCTTTATGAATTCTTCGATATCGTGATCCATGTTGTACCAATATACTTTACTACGTAATATATTTTTCGTTTTAACAATACCCAAACACGATTTGTGAACTATCTCAAATACTTTTTTCTTCAATGTTACAGGAACAACTACTCTATTGCTTCGCATAACAATATCATCGACTAAACAAAATTCAAAGAAAATATTCTTGTACTTTGGTAAATTCGACCAGTTGCCATCGTTGATTGCTTTGCGTATATTGTGTATTTCTTCATCGTCACGAGATTCGCGTTTAATTTCCTCAATCGACATTGAGTATGGAATCGCATTTTCTTTCGCGAAATTTATGTAGGCTTTAGTAACATTCGATTCGACTGTATCACTTTCTTTAACGTATCGACTAAGAAAATCAGCTATGTTTTTACTACCTTGTTTGTATTTTGTATCAAACGAATAAGCCATTAATTTTAGCTGCCATCTTTCGATTCGAAGACTTGTACGATTTTTTGAGTTGAAAATAAACTTCAACGGCTGGTGATCGACAATCACATCAAAACGAGTGTGTGACAAATACAAGTGTAATTTTTCGATACTCCAGACTAGCGCAAGTGCTTCTTTTTCAGTAATCGAATATTTCTTTTCGGCATCCGATAACGCTCTTGAAATATAACATACAGGTTTTAAACTTTCGTTTTCGCCGGCTGCAACAATATCGCACCAACAGCATAATTATTTGCGTCGGTCCACAGTACACACTTCTTTTCGGGATTGAAAAACGTAACTACCGAATCGCTTGTGATTTCGTGTTTTAACATTTCGAAACATTTTTCGTGTCGTTCGCTCCAATTAAATACGGTTTTCTTCTTTATCAACTCGCGTAAAATACTTGTTTTCTCCGAAAAATTCTCGATGAATCGACTCATAAACGTACATAATCCAAGAAACGACAAAACTTCACTTTTGTTACGCGGGGCAGGTGCTTCAACTAAACACCGAATTTTGTCTGGTCAGGTTTAATGCCATCGCTTGACAAAATAACTCCAAAGAATTTCACACTTTCTTGACCAATAATACATTTTTCACCGTTCACTTTAAATCCATTTTCCATTAAACGTTTAAACAGTTTTTCTAAGTTATTTTTGTGATCATTTTCATCTTTACCATAAACAATTATATCGTCACTGATACATTTTACTCCTTTCACATCGCTTATTTTTTATTGTAAACATCTTTGAAAAATATCTCCAGCGTTATTAATACCATAGATCTTTTAAAACGATAAATTCCGTCTTCTGTGATGAAATTGGTTAGCTCTCGACACTTTTCGTTAAGCTGTATTTGCGTGTAGGCTTCGCGTAAATCGATTTTGCTAAATACTTTCGCTTGTGACATCTCGTCGGTCATCGAATCGATCGTTGGAATCGGAAACTTTTCGCGAAGAATTGCTTTATTGATTTGTCTAGCATCTAAACAAATCCGTACATCACCATTCGACTTGGGCGTAACAACAACATTACTCAGCCAGCTCATGCACGTGTTTTCTGCACGTTTTTTTTTCTGTTTTCACCTCGCGTGATCTATTGTTTCGACATTCATGAACATTGTCTGCATTGTTTCTTATATTGGGCGTGTTTGCAATTTTGATTAGCAACAGTTCTTTTGAAGTTGATAACCCAATCAGATTGCCAGCTCTTTGTCTGGTTATAACGTAGACTTTCGAAATAGCAATACGTTCTTTGTTCTCTATCTCTGCTTCAAAGTAACCAATTATTTTCAATGGTTTATCACTGCCATATGCATAAATATTTTGTTTTGACTTTTAAATGAATCTTTTGTTTTCGACAAATTTCAGAAAAAGTGTTTTTATCTATAACGTTTATCGACGACCACTGTCAATAATCATTTTCGTTGGCACATTGTTTATTTTTACAATCGCTTCTTTTGACTTCCCATTTGACTGAGCATTTTAGATTTCGTATACATCAAACAGCATAAATATGTTGTAGTCTTCTTCACTGTCGGAAGATTCTTTTTTGTTCGTCATTTGATACGTCTTGGCGCATTTTTTTCCGTATAGGGCCAGCACATCTTAAAATGGTCAGCACATCTAAATGGTCAGCACACCTTAAGTCGGTCAACACATCTTGTTTCATCCGCGTGGATATAATACTGGTCAACACATCCTAATAGGTCAGCACATCCATGCTGGTCAACACATCTAAGAAATTCGTGAGGAGTTAACACGAAGTTATTTTTGTAAATAAACACTAATACCATGATGGATGATTTTAATATGGTTGAAATTATTTCTAAATCAATTAAAAACATCAGTAATAGATTTCCTGGACAAAGAAACACGTCCGAGCTATTTAGTAGGGTTAATGACGTGTTCCGTTATCACACGACAAATTTAAAATAGTCGAAGTTTGCGGAATACCAACAAAATTTAAAACAACGATTGAGTGCAAAATTAACAACAATATCGAGATTTATGATTTCATTGCACCATACAACCAAAGAAATGGAGAAACGCTACGAATAACTTCTACATCTACCCCCACAAAACAATATAAAGCAATACGGTACTATAGATGTCATCATAAAACAAGATGCGAGAAGATCATGAACCCAGCTAAATTGTTATCCACTAAACCATCCAAAAGAATAAAAAACACCGATTGTGAATTTACGTTGGCTATAAAACTATTTAATTCGTTTAAAGAATATTGTGCCGTCATTTCATTGGAATGGAATCATAATCATTCGGTTACAGCATTTCATTCTTTAAGCTTCAGAGACATATCACCACAGGTACCTATATAATATCTATATTTTATAGCACACTGGAACTGAATATATATATAATTTATATTGCACTATCAATTATTTTGTATCTCCTAAATGACGGATGCATTTTTATTTACCTTATTACACGCAATTAATAAGTGGAATATTTTAACGTTACAGTAATTAACGTAAACGACTTTCTCTTCACGTGTGACTTAATAGCGCTCTTTCTCAATTACAGAAAACCTTGTTTGTCCAAGTTTCAAGGGAATACTTACAATTAAAATTTACATTTTTGTATAGGAAAATAACGACACAAAATTACCTTAATTGCTAAACCTCGGACAAACAACCATAAAAGATAAAAGATAAAAAATTGAGAAACATTGCTATTGAATTATCAAGAAGAAAATACCCGGCAAGTCAAAAGACAAACCTGTTTTCAAACTTTTTCTGTTTGCCAATACTCCTATAAAACTACAAGAAATGACCAAAACGTATTGTATTTTGGATTTATCTAAATAAAAATAAAATAACGTAAGATTAGTTATCAATATACATTAATTAGGAGTTGGTTAAATAACGTAGTCCAGAAATAAACATGGATTTTATTAACGCATTTTTTCGATACATTGATTACCACACATTATTAATTGCGTGTATTAAGATATTTATTCTTGTTCTAATCTATTTTTAGGTCAAAGAATGTATTAAAGGTCTCTTTGCTGATGGACTATTACCAGAAGCAGCTCACCGCGAAATCTTACGGCAACTGCGAAGTGAATGCAAGAACGAACTTGAATTCCACACAAAGATTGCAGATAGATCAATTGCACCACGCAGGGTAGATTTTAAATTTCTTTACCAGCAGTTTACAAACGAGAACTTTGGAAATAAAAATGTCAAAGACATGTTTAAAGCTCTAGAAGAAAGAATTACAAAATTGAAGGAAAAAAACGACGAGTATACAATAGTATATCAAATGTTTGATGAAGAGAATAACAAGCCGTTCATATGTGTGATTTTAACTCCATTGATGAAAAGGGTTCATAAACTGGTAAGTAATTCATAATAACAAATCCTAGGTTTTCTTAACCTAAGGTTAATTTCGAAAAATAGTATCAGTATACCTCATTCTGAGCTAACAATAAGTAGGGTAATACATTTATAAATGATTTTGTTAGGTTTTTCTGTCGTACATTCTTTTTCACATTTCTTGTATTTATAATTTAGGCTCACAAGTTATAGATGTTACTGAAATTAGTATCATAGAGACCAAAATATAGCAGGAACAACAAATAAAAAATGTTCTTTTGTATTGGCCTCACTCTACGATTCTACGATGTTATATATTTTCGTAAAGATATATTTCGTAGGTTTTGTGCTACAAATCAATTAGTAGATACTTTTAGCGTTTAAATATGTAAAGTTATAATTTATACCCATGACAATGGACGCATTTTACATTTTATCTTAATTTACTTTATAGGTACCGGAATCCCAAGAACTTATGTTTCTAGACTCATCAGGCAATATGGAAGAGTTCAATTTAAGAGTCTTTTTAACGGTTACTCATAGCGTGGCTGGTGCTCTCCCTCTAAGTATCATCATTACAAGCAACGAACAAACATCGACATTGATAGATGCATTTTCACTTTTAAAAGATAATCTCCCCGAAGAATTATTTTTCGGAGCTTCTCCCGAAGTTGGGCCTTGCGTTGTTATGACAGACAATTGCGACGAATTGCATGATGCTTTAAACGAAACATGGCCACAAGCTAAAAATGTTTTATGTACTTTTCATTTGTTTCAACAAATATGGAGGTGGCTTCATGATAAAAATCATGCCATAAATTTACAACACCGACCACATCTGCTGGTTTTATTCAAACGCATTCTTTATGCTGAGGAAGAAAACCAAATGGAAGATTGTTTTCACATTCTGAATGATGACGAAATCGCTAATATATACCCAAACTTCCTAAAATATATTGGCAATGTTTACAAAGATAGAGAGGTTTGGGCACTTTGTTACAGGGCAGATCTTCCAATGAGAGGCAACAATACAAACAACTATTGCGAGTCTCAATTTCTTGTTATTAAAGATGAAATACTTAATCGCCAAAAGGATATCAATGTTGTTGGTTTGTTGGACAAACTGACTAACGAACTAGACAGCCATTACAAGAATAAGTTACTTTCGGTGGCTGTTGGTGAATTTAATGGTAAGATATTATGTTTATTCAAAACTCCGCTCTAATTGATTATTTCCCATATAAATATACTGTTAGTACTGCTACTTTTTAGTTTAGAAGGATGCAAACTTTTTAGGCATATATCGGAAACGTTATTTAGGAAGATCAAAAGCACAGAATGATGAGAGTACTGGATATAAAGTTCCAATCGACACGGAAATAGAAAAGATATTAGATGCTTGTGTAAATCTTGGGAATAATACTTTTCTCGTCAACAGTGGAACCGTTAATAGCATACGTTACATGGTTGATATGAATTCTGGATTTTGCCAGTGTAAGGTTGGGGGAAATGGATCACCTTGCAAACACCAGTATTCGTTATGGGTAAAAAAATGGCCCCTTGTACAAATTTCCTTCCCATTTACAACAAGGATCAACGAAAAATGTTTGCAGAAATTGCTATTGGAGAAACAGCACCTTTGGGGTATTACGAAGGTTTACATGACCGGGTTATACCCTCGGAAGAGAACCAAGGCGTTGAAGCTGAACTAGAAGATATACAGAACGTCATTTCAACTGAAATATCAACAGGAAATGAAAAAGGTTTAAGAAATAGATTTGGAATGTTGGATTACGAATGTTGGAGTGCGTATCTGCAATGACGGACGTTCAAAACTGCATCGTTTCAAAATTAGAGAATGATGACCAGAATTTAAACAGAGGTATTTTGAAGTTTAGAGATCGTGTTCGTTGCATGCCTGATACAAAGCTTGCCTCGTTGCTGTACTCTTTCGGTGCAGATGGCGTTCAGAAAACTAGGGTGACTACAACATCAGTGGTTAAAAGTAGAAAAAGAAGACGTTGGAAAATTTATGTCCAACCGGAAGCTGTAAAAAGAAGGAAGGTGAAATCTGGTAGTAAAAGTAAAGTTTCGAAAGGGCAGAAGAAAAACAACCCATTTCAAATGAACGCAGGAAAACCGCTGCGAGTTCACAAATTTTCGCAAAATGTTACTAATAACGAACAAGTTTCAAAGAAATCAGGACGTTCAATGACCTCCAAAACATGGTGTTACAAAAGCAACAAAGAATTGGATAACGAAAAAGTTGAAGATGATGTCGATTTTTTAAAAAAATAGATAATATAGTAATTAGTCATGAATGATAATCAGGTTTTAGTATTTATATTTATTCACATGTTCTCACAACTTTTTATGTATAGCTTTAACATGTCGTTTTAAATTGTTTTGAAACGTGAATGTTGCATCGTACTTTGAACACTTTATTTGAGTAGCTTTATGTTTATTCTCATGTCTTTTTAACAGCCATTTTGCACCGAAGCAAACCTTGCATTGTTGGCATTCATACGTCTTGGCGTGGACGAGTGTGCCTTTTTGCAATATCATGTGATTTTGTTGAAAAACTGCAATCTTTCTCTTTGCATTTATACATTTCGCAATTTCTTTCGTGATAGCGCATATCTTTCGCCCGTGTAAAATTGTCCATATTTAAGATTTAAATTTTAACAAATATAAAGTTTGAAGTTGGACAAATATAATGATTATCTAACAATGACATCACAAGTTGCTAATAATGACATCACAAGTTGCTAATAATGACTAACATTATACATGTTCGCACCACATGTATTTTTATGTTCATTAAAATAAATAAATAAAATAACTAAACTTTAAATGCAAACATCTCCGTAAATAATAAATATCTTTTGATGAAAATAAAAAGATTGTTAGACAACTTTTTAAGTTCTTTCATCAAAAACAAACTTCATTTTCAAGTGCACAAATACTGATTTGACATATTTTAATTCTACAAGTGCAGATCATGGCTTAGTTTGGTAGAAAAAGACATTGGTACATACTTCTTTATCTAGATTGCTTAATGATTTCCACGAAGATGCTGTGGCTTTGCTTGTTAATCTTAACAAATCTGCCGGCTCATTGACTTCATTTTGTGACAACTGATTCCAAATATTAGGCTATGCATAAAAAAACACAGACTTTAGTAACATGCTTTTTATGTCAGTACTGGAATACGATTAAAAATAAAATCTGCACGTTTTATGTGGTTAATTTTATGTGAGGGTGAAGTAATGACACCACAGTATAGGATATGCCAAGAATAACAGTGTAGAAAAGCTCCGAGCTAGTGAATAAATACAATATACACTTGTCATTGCATTGTTTTAGTTAAACACACGTGGCGTATTTCATTTGTAGCAAAATGAGTTAGTGGGTCGAAGTAAGGTTACTTACTGCAAGTGCAGAATAAAATGCATCATATGTTGTTCTTTTGCGCTTTTTATTGTGGTTTGAAACTTCCTCGTTTGCAACTAATTAGAAACACAAGAATGGTGAATTATTGACAGTAATGCATCTGTAATGTGATAAAATTGTTTGCCTCTTTAAATCAGTTGGTCACGTAAGGCCCTGAGGAATAATATTGCGAATGAAAGTTAAAATCCTTATTTATAACAAACTTCCATTAGTTTCATCTTCCATCTCTTCTTCTGCTATTTCTTCGCCATCTTCTTCGTATTCACTACTGCTACTTTAAATATATAAAGTGATACTACATATTATTTATAATATTTTAATGGATTTATAATTTCATTATTTTGTTTGAAACATACGGTTAGGACAATTATCCCTGTCAAATAGATATCAAACATTATATATATTTTTTGTATTTACCTATTTTTTTGATGGTTTTCATCTAAACGAAAAAACGTTGCATATTGAAAGCAGTAAACTTTGTATTTTTTCAAATTGCACATACAGTTTTGATCATAGTTATTTATTGAATTGCCCATATATCAATAGGAATATATCAATATATATCATTATATCATATCATGATATCATATGTATCAATAGGAAGCATGATATATTTAAATAAAAGGGTGAAAATTCCAGGCCATTTGGATGAATATTAGTCATTTTATAACAATTTAACTAAGATGGGTAAAAACGGATAATTTTTGTTTTGCGTCTGTTATTCCTGAAGCCAAAATAAACAAATCGAATTCTTCAATATACGATTTCCACCTCTTATCCAAATTCATAGATTCAGAACTTCGTATAACAAACGGTTCCACGGAAGAACCACGGAAGTGGTTCTACTCGTTCACACAGATAAGACACATAAATTACGAACGTTGCATACAGTTGAAACTCTTTTATCAAAACTAAATATTATACAGCGGCGTTCAACACATGTGCATCGATGTATTTTGCTGAACACAACAAAGTTGACATTTGAGCAATGTCTATATATAACATCTACCACCAGGTTTCCTAAAGAATACAGCTCTAAACATCGCTAAGCCGTTAGCCTACATCATTAACTTATATTTATCGCAAGGTGTAGTTCCTGAGGACTTCAAAATCGGAAAAGTTACACCAATCTTCAAAAATGGAGCGAAAACTCGATGGACAATTACAGACCGATAACTGTTCTACTTCTGTGTTCAAAGATCTTGGAACGTTGTGTCCACTCCCAGTTAATGAGTCATTTTGAAAATCACAAACTCCTCTCAAAAAATCAACATGGGTTCAGAAGTAAACGTAATACTGAGATGGCTGCAACAATATTTGTAGACACAATAAGAAGAAACATGGATGAAGGTAGACTAACAGGAGCCATATTCATTGACTTAAGCAAGGCTTTCGACACTTTAAGTCACAGCCAAATTATCTCAAACTTTTCAAACTATAGAATTCACGACACGGAGAAGGAGTTTTTCGTCAACTACTTATTCAACAGGAAGCACAGGGGCGGATCCAAGGGGTAGCCAGTGTTGACCAGGCAACACTATGATTTTAGTTTGTGTCTATCCCGGACAGAAAGTTTTCCAACTGAATCACAAAATACATTCATCGGAACAGAGTACTTGTTTCGTAACCATTCCCTAAAACCGCGATTTCTGATGTAAACGAAAGCTTAAGTGAAAAGGTCTCTACGGAAGAGTAAAAATAGTTCTCCTACGCATATCTTTTCTTCGCTTTTTGCAGGCAACAATCAGGCCATACTACATCTTATCATACGGAAACCGATTAATAATATAAAGTTTACAACTTGAAAGATAAAGGTTTGTTGCTTCGTTTACCGTAAATTACAATCAAGTGTGGCCTGGGAAAATTGAACGGAAACCGGAACCCTACTTGAAATCAATCTTAACTATTTTGTCTTGAGCGATGATATGCGGTTTCCGTATTAAAATTTAGAGTGTGGCCTTTGTTTGAATTTGTCAAATTTTGATTGGTTAATTAAGCCATCATTAAAAAACACAAAGAAATTTTCTGGATTCTCACGGTCATGTGCCTTTTCAAGAAAAGTCTTTTAAGAGTAAACATTATGGATGCTCTTGTGTTGCACGCTGTTAAAGCCAATAATTTATCAAAGTTAAATCGTACAAAGCCAAGCTGCAAAATGAATTGAAGGTGTTAAATGAGAAAAATCCCATTGTGCCATCTGATCTTTTGTCCTTGAGAAATTCTCAAATGGAGATAATTTGTCATGACTTGGTTAAAATTCAACGTGCCGAATAGTGCATGAGATGTTTTTTTGGCCAGAAAAAATAGTTGTTTATTTAAACTTGTGTTTTATTTTTTTATAGATCGTCTGAATCTGGTAACTGTCTTTACAGCTTGACAGCAATGCTTCTTAACTCTTCTCAAAGGACACCCAACCTTCTTCACCTTCTCACTTCACTTGAGTTATTTGAAAAGGCAACTTTTTATTCAAGGTACCCCTATTCTTTTAAAACAAATAGAGGAAAATAATTTTGATAAACTTGCTAATTTATTCATGGCGTGTGTTTCATTTGAATGTTCAGATTGTTTTACTAGTATTAATTCTAAGAATATTGCCGAAGTTATTAAAAAAGAAGCAGAGATCAACTGTCAAAAAAATAAGTTTGGTTCTTTTATTTGTTGTGCTAGCCCTTTTTTCTGTTATTGGCAAAACAATTCGGTCAATTTATCCTGAATTTGGATGCGCAAAATACAAAATGTTGTTTAACAATGACATTAAACCACGTGGTGTTATAACAAAAAAGATGCTATTTTTAATATTTTATGGTGTCACACAACCTGTGACTGGTGCAACATGGCAGTAAATGGTCACCCAATAATTTTGTGCCTATAGTAAAAAAACAGTTTTTAAAATCCCAAGTGATTGTCTTAAGAGAAATGTTTCTTTGCCTCTTCATTCAACTGTTGCTTCATACGGCAAATCAAGATAATAAACAGACCTTAATTTTAGTTGTTGTTTTTTTCTTTTACCCTCACCATCTAAAATACGTTTGTTATTCGCCCAAACATAAAATACAAATTTTAATTTAACATAAATTAATGTATTTTTGTTGCACATTTGTACTGGTTTGAATCCAGTCCTTCTATTAAAAGTTGGTTAAGGTGGTAACATTTGTGCTATAAAATACATCCATGTTTTCTAGAATGACAATGTAAATTATGATCAGTAATAAACAGACTTTCTTCCAAGTAGTGTAATCAAAAAAAGTTTGGTATTTATGTTCCATCTAAAATAGACATATGGTGTACTGTCTCACAAGTGTCACAGGCCTTAAAAAATGTTTTAATTTCGATCCGAGGCAACGAACATCTTTTCTTAATATACAGCTAAATAACATACAAAGTAATGCATGTATTTACGACAAATGTATTTTTTACTAAACTACGGGTGTCTGTTATAGTTTCTAGAGTTTTCTATATCTTACTTATTTGCTCAGCAAAGCAACTAGTTTATAGTATTATTTATTTGTGTGTCTATAAATTTCAAAATATTCTTAGCTATTCCTATTAATTAATTTTTTTTATCAATACGTTTTTTTCTTCTACCAGACAAAACAAATAAATGGTTTCGAGGTTCGATTCCTCATGGTTTGAGAAGCAGCATGTTTCAACATTTCCAATAAAATATGGGAGATAGAAAAAACAAACGAATTTCCAAGTTGACACAAATAACAGTCCTGAGTAAAACTAGTAGTTTCTATGTAGTTTATTAGATGGACTGAGCAAGTCTAGTGTTCGCCCTGTGAATTTACATTTTCTTCAATATACCACACACACCCTCAAAAATTAATATTAAGTCTTACCTAATGTCCCACAAGTCCTAAATAACATAAACAATGGTGGCAAATATTAATGTTAAATTACATTTAGATCTGCAAGTTAAGTTTAAGTTAAGTGTTTGGTGTTCACGAGGAATATTCGGCCGGATCATTACGTCCCCCTTTCATTACCTGTTGTGTGTAGTATTAGGCAACACTCTAAAAAAATGCTGGATCCGCCCTATTTGAGGGATTGCATTTTGGAAATTTACATATTGCTTAGCAATATACCTGTCACAATTGGTGTCCCCAAGGTTCGATCTTGAGGCCGCTTTTGTTTCTGCTGAGCTTGGATAATGTTGCTGATGTTACAAGAGAGTGTGAAATCCTGATGTATGCAGACGATACCGTAATATATACGTCTTCAAAAAGCCGCCATGAATTAGAACAGAAACTCTCAGCTGATTTTGCACTAGTCACTGATTGGATGGAACAGAACGAATTGATTACGAATATGAAAGCCGGTAAGACCGAATGCATGACATTTGGAACTGCTCAATAAGTGAAAAAGACTACTGATCTAAACATTTCGTATAAAAATAAATCAGTGAATTGCACCACCAAATACAAATACCTTGGTTTGAATCTTGATCAGACATTAAGCTTATCTAATCAATTCGTTGCTACTTACAAGAAAGCGTGTGGCCGTCTGTATCTACTTCAACGACTTCGACCACAGCTAACGGTGCAAGCTGCAGTTGCGATTTACCAAACGATGTTGATACCATTGTTTACGTATTGTTCAATTATCACCCCACAGACGAGCAATACTCACAAGGTAAAGATACAATCTTTCGAAGAACGAGCTCGAAAGATTATCAAACCAGTAACTGTACTACCAAAGATTGACGAAGTAATGAAGAAAAAAGTATGTGTTTACGTGTATAAATGCTTGAATGGAGATACTTGCGAGTTTTTTCAGGACTATTTCGAAATCATGAGAAACAATACTCGAAACACTGGGAAAATACTTAGAATTCCTAAAATAAGACTTGAATCTACTAAAAAGACATTTTTCTTTTATGGGGCAAAAACTTTCAATGAATTGCCTATTAAGACCAGAAGTGCCCCAAGTCTTAAGGAGTTTTTAACTAACTTGTGATTGAGTTTTTAACATATTTAAGCCGCTTAACAGGACAAAGTGGTAGAACAGAATTTGCATATAGCTTGTATATATCTTATTTTGAACTTTTTATCCTGTATAAATATAAATAATAATAAATAAATATATATAGATATAGATATCAACGTTTCGAATTCACGGCGGATTGAACCAAATTATGCTGCTATTGCGATTTCTGTTTTTATTTTTCCTTATTGCGTGGTTTTATTTGAGCATGTGTTTGTATCATGCTTCTTCTTATTTTCAGGGTGAGTTCAATTCGACGTGTATGTAACTTGTGATATCATCTGGTTTGTGGTAGCCTGTGCGCTTTGAAACTATTTTGGAGATGTTCCTTTATTTTCTCTAATTAAATAATGGGTTATGAATCTAAATCGCAAAAAGAAGGAAAATTATATTATTATTAAATAATAATAAACAATGTTTGACATATTTATCGAAAAATCGTTGCAAAAGTTTGTTGAATTCAGCGCAGTCTCTTTCGTCCATAATGATGTTCAATGACACCTCTTCTTGAAGATCTTGAGAACCGACTAGTGGTAATTTTCCTTGTAATGCCTTTTTATATGTCATTTAGAAAGAAAATGACGACTATCACCAAAGACATTAACAAAAGCATTCCAACCTGCATTGTTATCATCAGTCATGACTGCGTTTACTTTGAAATTTTCACCACATCTATCCTTAATCTCCTGAAGGAAAGGACGCAATGTTAGTTCATCCGTATGGTTGGAAATAAGATGAGTAACTGATGGGTACCCTTTGTTGAATTCATCAGGAACAAGCAAGGTTGTCAAGGGAATTGATACTGATTTGTCTGATGTGTGGAATCCATGCAAACAATCTTTGATGCACTTTTCTTGAACATTTCTAATTGTTGTTTTGTTTGTATCCCAATAACAAAGGTATCTTTTTTAACGCCAATATCATCAAATGTTGATGATCCGATTAACGTCTTTTCTCCTTGTGGTTTGTAGACAATGGCGCTGTTGAATTTTTCTTGATTCAGTTTCTTCACCAGCAGGAATGTTGATTGTGCTAACTTATTTTCATGTCTGGAATGTTCTTTTTCGTTATCATGTGAGCTTTCGTTAAAGTCTCTTCACCACGTCGTTAATTGATCGTTGAAGTGAGCGGACGTGTTTTACGAGCGGATTTGTTATTTGTTGAAGATTTGTTGTTTATTTATCGCGGCATTATTATTTATCACTTGGTAGTGCTATGGTGGCGAATAATGTTGATTTTCAAAAGTAGAGGTTAAAAATTTTACACCAAAATGTACGTGGATTGATGGGAAATCTTCCAACACTTCAACTGTTTCTACAAACTTACAAACAGGCTGATGTTCTTGCCTTATCTGAAACACATATTTGTACAAACACTGCGGATAATAACCTTTATAAAATCACAGGTTATGATTTTATTTCAAGACATCGCGAGAAAAACTCAGGAGGAGGTGTTGGTTTTTATATCAAGAACGGATTAACATGGAAACGTAGAACTGCATTTGAAAGAAATTTTACTGAATGTTTATGGTTGGAAATATTTCCCAAACACACTAAATCGCTACTTCTTGCTTGTTATTACAGACCACCGAACACATCAAAATATTTAGCAAAAAACTTTAACGAAGTTTTTAATGACACTTTATTATCAGCACAGAAAGAGGATAAAGAAATCATTATCCTCGGGGACTTTAACATCAATTACCTTAAAAGAGATGATAATAAAGACCTGAAATCAACTATCGTTACAAATGGTTTTAAACAAATGATAAACGCTCCAACACGAATTACAGAAACAACAGAAACACTCATTGATATCATTTTATCAACTAACCCATCAACCATTTCTAAAGTCATTATTGAACCGCTTTCACTTGGAGATCACGAATTAATTGGTTGTGTGAGAAAACTTCATAATGTTAAGTATGAGCCAAAAACAAAACGTCAGCGAGATTACAGAAATTATAGCCCGGAATTTTTATTACAAGACGTTGCAAATATTAATTGGAATTTATTGTACGAGACAAATGACGCCGAAGTGGCTGCAGAGTATTTTACGGCATCTTTGAAAAAGTGTTTTGACAATCATGCACCAATCAAGTCCAGGTCAGTTAAAGGAAAACCCGCAGGATGGATGAGAGGAACCTTGAAAAAACTAATAGATAGTAAAAACCAGCTACTACGGAAAGCAAGGAAGACAAAAAATGAAGCAGACTGGAAAGCTTATAAACATGCTAGAAATAACTGTAATAAAAAGGTAAACGAGGCAAAAAGAAATTACCATCGCAATTTAATTAACGAGAACAAAAACAATCCACGAAAGTTTTGGGAAGCTATAAAAGCGATCTTCCCATCAAAGTCTAGAAACTCACTACCTTCACTACAAGATGCCAAAAAGAAGGCAAACGTTTTTGCAGAATATTACGGAACAATTGTGACCAAACTCAAATCAAGTATAACATCGTTCACTAACCGCATATGGAGAACACACAAACCGAAAACCAGAAGGACGGAGAACGTTTTCAAGTTTTCGTACGTCTCAGTTGTCTCCGTGGAAAAACAACTACGCTCTTTAAAAAGGAAGAAATCGACAGGTGCTGATGACCTACCGCCTGGCATGATAAAGGACTGTGCAAAAGCAATATCTAAGCCTCTGGCACACATAATAAACATTTCCTTGGAATCTGGTACCGTGCCGTCCATTTGGAAGAAAGCCAAAATCATACCGATACATAAAAGTGGGGACACCAGTAAAGCTGAGAACTTTAGACCAATATCCATACTACCAATATTTTTTAAAATTATTGAAAGAGCTGTACATTCCCAGTTGTCCGAGTATTTGGAGGCGAACAATCTTCTAACAGATACTCAATTCGGCTATAGGCGAAATCGTTCGACCAAACTGGCGTCTACCCTTTTATTTGACAACATCAGAAAACAAATTGACGATGGAAACTTAGTAGGAGCAGTCTATATAGATCTAACGAAGGCATTTGATACCGTAGGGCATGCCGTGCTGTTAAACAAACTGTCTGAGTTCGGCATAGGGGATTTAGAACAAGAATGGATTACAAACTATTTATTTAACCGTGAGCAGTTTGTTTTCTTGAATGGCCACTCTTCTGAAACCCATCGTCTGCTGTCCGGAGTCCCACAAGGTTCCATACTTGGGCCTTTGTTGTTTATCATGTTTTTCAATAACTTCCCGCAACACCTGCACCATTGTAACGTTATTATGTATGCTGATGACACAGTAATATATGTTGCAGATAAAAGTAAAGCAAAAATTGAAAAGCTTCTAGAAGAAGATCTCCAGCATATTGGAAAGTATTTTGATAATAATGAATTGATTATCAACCTAAAAATAGGAAAAACTGAAGCGATGATATTCGGGACCGGGAAAAGACTATCCACAACAAACAAACATCTTGAAATAAACTATCGAGGACATGCAATCAATAACGTCACCGAATATAAGTACTTGGAAAATACC
This sequence comes from Candelabrum cocksii, assembly GCA_963930725.1. Taxonomy (NCBI): domain Eukaryota; kingdom Metazoa; phylum Cnidaria; class Hydrozoa; order Anthoathecata; family Candelabridae; genus Candelabrum; species Candelabrum cocksii. The sequence goes on along the minus strand of OZ005668.1, from coordinate 2,815,714 downwards.
GTTGACAGTCACTTGAGTTTTAGTACCAACTTTGAAAAGTTCTACAGAAAAGCGTGTGGACGGTTAAGATTATTGAAGTGCTTACGGAGTTATTTAACACCTGACTCCGCATATTGTGTTTCACGATGATGATCTTACCGTTACTTACGTATCAAAGCACAGTTAAATTAACTTTTACGGGCGGACAGAAGAAAAGATTGAAGTCTATTGAGCGAAGGGCAACTCAATTAGTCGGTCGTAAAGTACCAACGGTGAAAAATGTTATCAACAAAGAGGCATGCTGTCTGGTACGAAAATGCCTGGAACACGATTGCTGCGCAAACTTCAATGGATACTTTACAGTTAACGATCACGGCAAGAATACGAGGAACTCTGGCTATCTCTTGAAAATGCCTAAAATGAAATTAGAACTTGGAAAAACTTCCTTTTTATATTCAGGGACAAAACTGTACAATGATCTACCTTTAGATATAAGAAAGAATGCTTTAAAAACCAAGATCAATGAATATTTTAATTAGATTTTTGTACTTATTTGTAATAACAACCTTTCTTTGAATCTTTTAAACCTTTTTATTTTTATCACTTATTCTACTAACTTATATATATATATTTTTTAAATTTTTATTTTCACGCAGACAGGTCTGACATTGATAGCAGCCGATATGTATATATTGTTTATATTTTAGACGCTGAAGTTTTTTGCACCTGTATAAATATTCTGTTTAATAATAATAATAATTAATAATGTCTCTTTGTTCCCTATTACCCATACTTGAGCGTAAATAGCGATAAATATCCTTCACAGGAACTCCAATAGCAACCTTGGCTGTTATATTTTCTCTTATTGATTTCGGTATAGGATGATATTTTGTGTCAGCAATACTGATTGGATGATTGTGACTTTTGATATACATCACTTCTACTTTGCCATCGTTAAGAGTTGAAACTGACATACGAGCAAGACAAAATGCTCCTGATTTTCTTTTGCCATGTTTATAACGTATGCTCGTTTTTGTTGCTGGTTTATTTGCTGCCTTGTGGGGATTATTGTGACCATCATTTAATTTAGTTGTTTATGTACTAGAGACTTTTCACCTGTCTGCTTGCTAAAGTATACGCAATTTTTCAATTCCTCTTTCTCTTTCCAATTTTCGAAATCTCCAGTATTGAATGTTATGTATGAATGTTTTGTTTTCAAAATTATTTTTCAGGTGAAAAATCAAATTTGACTCTCGTTAGAACGATTCATTACAAGTTGGTTAGTGACACAATGATCGAGTTTCAATGCTGTTGAAATCTTTTACTTCGTGGACACGAAATGCATGTCTTTTCATGTTGTCTTTTCTTGTAAATTGTAGACCACATAGATCACATAAAAAATTGCTAAAGAAAAAGAAAAAACGCTCGATGTAAACATCCATGCTGAGTTGTTTTTTGAAATTCTAATTTTGACATTACAAACTACCTATATAAGAACTAATACCGTTTTTCGGAAAGGAGTTTGCTAGAAAAAATAGAATATTCTGATGAGAAGCAAGGCAGTTTATAAGACATTACAGAATGTCCGTTGGTGCAAAAAATTGAATTTCAATAATAATTAATTAATTTAATTTTGGCGTTTCCCATAAAAGATTAATTCAAGTGGGAAGAAATATTGATGAAATATTATCCAATCCGCCAAAATTTCTTGGTGAGAAACACTGTGAGTTTACAAGTATGCACTATGTGTCACTGTAATGAGAAAACTGAATTATTACATGATTTTTGCTGGTTTTATGACTTCGTCTTCATTAACATTGTCCGTGGATGAAAAGGTCTTGTCATGGCAGATTAGATCTAATAGTAAAATAGAGAATCTAAAATGTACAAAAATTGAGTAGCATAAACGTCAAATGAAAAATCAAATCACACAAAGACGTTTAGGGTATTTTCTAAGCTATTTCTTGTTCTAAATCTTCAGCACAAATTTCATTGAATATGAGGTTTTCCATTTACGCGCTTCTTTGCATCTCTTGAAATAGAAGCATGATTGTTAACGTAAAACAGAACATGTCCAAACAAGAAAAAAACAAAAGTCAATTAAAAATGAAATCAATTTGAATTATTGCAAAGACCATAACATTTTCATAAAAATTTTTTTTTATACATTTAGAGAATTAAAAGAAGCGCATGCGCGTGAGAAAAAAAAAATAAGAATATGTTTTTGTTTGAAAAGGAAACTTTGTTGTTGTAGTAGCGATGAAGTTAGTATTAAAATCGCACATTGCTACCAACTATACAGCATTTATCATCTTATAAATAATTTTCAGCAATTTTAACAAAAATAATCGCAGCTCAAAGGTTTTTGTATGACGAGACTTTTTCAAAAGAGATATCCAAGAAAAAGAAAATACCATCCAAAATGAAATGTTAATGTTTTGCATGAAATGCATCGTTACTTAATTCGTCTTTTTCTGCTTTACTTTCGAGTGCGAATAAATGCTATGTGCTCTTTATTTTTCTATAACTACGGTGGCCGAGCATGTATTGTGGGTACAAACTGTGGGACAAATAAGAGTTTCGGAGGATGTCTCCCCTACGCACAATTCCGCGTAGCTAACTGCTACCATTAATAACTAAAAAACGGCACATCATAATATTACATTAGTCATAGATGGAAACCACCTACGAACGTCCCGTGGTCCGTACTGCAGGTTGATGAGCCAAACACCATATGGTTTCAAAACATAACAAAAATGACTAAATGGTCTAAATGACTAAATGGTCTAAATCCCACAAGCAGTTCTTGACCCAAGAAACAAATCATGAAACTCATAACATTTCCAAACAAATAAAACAAATGAAACTCATAACATTTCCAAACAAATAAAACAAATGAAACTCATAACATTTACAAAAATGTTATCTATGTATTATTATTCAATTCAAGATAATAATTTTTGTTTAGTTTTAGCTAGCTACATACAAAAAAAGGAAAATATGATTCATGCACAGTTTATTCTTTATATAAGTTTGTTTATTATATATATATACGTGTGTGAACATTTGAAAAATGGCTAACCAAAATTACTCACGTTTATTTTCAAACACTGATGAAAGGCAATTTTTACATGCAGACTGCTAACGCAAGTTAAACACAATGTTGTGTATGATGGACCATAATCACTGCAATGATGACACTCCTCCGGCCTGGAACCACATTCATCGCAGGCACTTTTGTCCAGAATCAAGTCTTATTTTGCGCAATAACTTCCCATCCTTCCATTTCTTTTTCCTTTATATGTAAGTAAGATGTTTTTCTTTTAGAATCCACACACATCAATGTGGCCATTAGTTGTGTTGAAGAGTCTTCATCATAAAATTGGGCATCACATTTAACCGACCGACAAGATGATGAGGGTTCAGAACCTTTGAAACCAAAATTTATATACAATTTTGCCACAAGTGCGAACTAAGTATTTTCCCAGCTTTTCTCTTTTTAGCTTTAAGTCTCTGCATTTTGTGTTCCTGGTTCCTGGCATGAATGGAATATTAGAATGTGACGTTCTAGTATAGCTATACTTAAGGTGTAACGTAATATCACTGAGTATAACAAAATTATTAAATTATATCTAGTTATTTCTTACGTCGTGGATATAGTTCTGTCACATTTAGTATGATGAATAATACCCTAACCCTAATACCAATATAACAATCCAATGACGACGTTTCAGTGACGAAACAATATTTACGTATTTGTACTTTTTACTGTCTCTCATATTTATTGTAGTTATTAACACGCTGAAACATTTAGAAATAACTAAATGGTGATTAATATATCACATCAGCAGAAAGCTCGCCATCCTTTCCTATATTTCGGTTGTTTTGCTATTTTCCTCGCTTGTTCAGTATTCGCCGGATATGGTTTTCATTATCGACATTAAAATTTTCAAGATTGGATTTTTTTAGGTTTGTAGTGTATGCGTTTTAGCGATTTATTACCTTGCTGAGTAGAAGTACTCTGTCTGGTAGTTAACAGTCTTAAATTTTACCAAAAAATAAAAATGAGCTAAACAATGGAGCGCCATAATTGCTCTAATTCAAATTAGTGCATTTATGAAAGCAGCAAAGAAAGGAAGTATCTTCTGTTGTTAAAGACTCAAAAGTTGTGAGATTTTAAATTTTGATCAGAATAGTATTGCGTTTACAAGTATAATTCTACACGTGAAATAAATCTCTCGAAATTAGTTTCTCGCAAACTGAAACTAATTACAAAGAATAAGAACACCAAGACACTGAAAATAACTCAATTGGCACAAACATCTTGCTTCATTAATTTCTCAATTGTTTATTAAAAAGGCATAAAAAGGAGACGGTAAAATACATTTAACATTTTCATTGATTTCATTAAAGGTGCGGCAGGGTAAGTTTGACTTTGGCACTAAATAATGACTCTTAATATAAATATAAAAATTTTCGAAGCTCTAGGGTGGGCGTTTATTTGAGGGGGGGGGGGGGGGGCGCTTATTTGCGATTCAGAAAAATTGAACATAAATAAAAGGCGGTTTTTAATAGCAACACTTTTTTTTCTTTCACAAAATATCTATTTCCACATCTTCGTCACCATCCTTGTCTTCGTCGACGAGTAACATGCCTGGACCGCGTCAGCGATATCACTCTCATCGGGTTGAAACGGATTTGCTTCCTCCGTATTCATATATTCAAACTGCTCTTTCAGCATTGTACGGCCTTCGTGACAAGGTTTACCCTCTGAAGCATGTGATGTAGTCATCTTGGCTTCCATCCGTAGCGCAAGTCACTGCACAAGAAACAAATGAATCTCGAATCATTTCCTTCGTCAACATATCTCATGATTTCAGAATCCACTGTACCGCCACTTCTCTTCTCGGGAGTGCCTTCAAGTTGCCACAATCCGTCACCTCGTTTAATCCTGCGGCAGCTTTTTAAAAAGTTTCCCTGTTATAAAGAAATGGGAAATAAAAATAAGAATGAAAACTAGAAAAAACTGCCTTTCTTCTTTCCGTGCTACTGTTTTTGCCGAAAACTCGAATAGGCGCCCGTTTCTAAAGAATGAGAGGTGGGCGCTTATTTGAGGGGGCGCTTATTTAACAATTTAATCAAGAGGGTGGGCGTTTATACGGGGGGGGGGGTGTGGGCGCTTAATCGAGGCATTACAGTAAGTAAATCTAGTAAAAGTATCTAGGTTTCCAGTTTTACTCAGTAAGTTAAAGGTGGTTCATGGGTAATGATCCAACAAAAGAACAAAAAGGAAGTCATAGAAAATCTCAGAAGTAATTTGCTGACATTTTCATCTTCATATCAGTTGTTTCTATAACGACTAATAACAAATAGTAAAGAGTTATATGAGGTTTAAAGTTTGTTAATTGTTAACGAAAAGCAAACTTACCAAACTTTACGATTAAAAATATAAAATATTTAGCTAAAATCACGATAAAAATGGCATCAAAATACGTTTTGGAGTACTTTGATGCGGCTGGCCGTGCTGAAATTTCGCGTTGGTTGTTCTATCACGCTGGTGTGAAGTTCACAGATAAGCGACATTCTTCTTCGGCCAAGTTTACAGCCATCAAAGATAAGAGTGAGATACCGAACTACCCATATATCTATTACATGTTTGAATCAAACATAAAATTGCTTAAAATTTATTATTATCGTTTATATTTTCAGCGGACCGATTCCCTTTCTCTCAAATGCCAGTGTTGCATGTCGATGGGAGAGTGATATGTCAGTCGCATGCTATTGAAAGATATTTAGCAAACGAGTTCAACATGTACGGCGCAAACAACTTTGAAAAAAGCATCATTGATCAAATCGTTGAGATTATGAGAGAAAAGATAATGACCATGTTCGGATTATAGTTCAGAGATTCACTCGAAGAGTTAGAGGTATCGACTGTTTTACTATGAAATTCGACTTATCACAAAAGATCTTGTACTGATGTTATTTTTAAAAAAAAAACAGTTAGAAGCGTACATTAAATCTGAATACACGCAAGAAAGATTGATGTTTCTGGAAGGTATTTTGAAGAAGAATGAAGACAATGGGTGTTTTGTGGGGAAATCTGTAAGTAGAGTACCGTTCAACAATTCTGCTCTCACACATGTTTATGATGCTATTGTTATTTTAAGGTTACACTTGCAGATATTACCTTTGCTTACGCCATAAGCGCGGTTGATGCAACGTTAATCAGTAACTTTCCGTTGTTGGTAAAATTAAAAGAAAGATTCGAATCTTTACCTGGTATAAAAGAGCACTTGTCTTCAAGGAAAAAAAAATGAAAAAAATCTGTTTCAATAGAATAAAATGTTTTAGAAGAACAATAAACGCAATAGTAAAACGAGTGGTTTGCCTTTCCCTATCGAATAATCAAAAGATGTTCCAACTTTTTTATACTCTTCGAAATTCTCTCGTTTTAGCAAAAAAAAGAACACTTGAAAGATATCAATTTATATCAATTGTTTTAGTAATTCCCTAATGACCATAATTTGTGAAAACTTGTGTAATCGTATAACTTTATTCCACAAACTAAAAGATGAAGGACGCGGGTTTTTATAATTTCTTTCTTTCTTCCATCAACATATAAGATATAAACTTCCTCGCTCACACAAAATATAAAACTTTTTCTTTTTTCCCAACGCATGCTGGATAAGTTTCTTAAGAAAAATGTAACAAAAGAAAATGTATTGTCCAATCAGAATCAATTCAGTTAAGGAGTTTTCGCATCAAGGAGTTTCCCACAAGGGGTCTTCTCCACAATTACTAACAAAGACACTTCACAAAATGATAGACAAATCAACTTTAACTGATATTCCTTGATTTATAACCAATCTGTCTTGATGTTATTGTAATTCAGCTGAACAAGAATAGGCCCTAAAAGATTGCTGAAATAGAAAAATTGTGAGAGTAAAAAAAAAACACTCTAAAAACAACAACGCCAAATTAAACTTGACGAAAAAGTCAAATTGCGTATCATCAACTCAACGAGCAGCCGAGAATCTCACGAACAAACGACGACAATTAAACTATGCAGATAATTTGAACGACCGAGAAACGGAGACAAAACGCCATTGCAAAGCGAGAAATCCAACAAATGAGGACAATTTGCACTTGTATGTGAAACAGCCAATAAATAAGTCAATAAACATCGTGAATCAGATGGAAGAAGGATGAGCAGTGACTTCGACAATTCAAGATTTAGACATCACAAGCACTTTGAGAAACAGCGTCCGCACGAACCGTTTAATCTTCTTGAAAGCCTTCTTTTTTATCAATGTAAAATTCTTTGGCGAGACTCATTCCCCATGTTTAGTTTGCAGGGCCAGTAAATGCTCAGCCCCCGTAGCCCCCTACCTAGTTTGTGGTATAACCGTGTATACCTTACTAACTTATTTATAACTAGCTATATAACCCGTCCAAATTGCACTCGTTAATTCTATGGCAAAGAATAACTCTGTCAGTCGTCTTTATGCATCTTTAATGAATATATTTATGTATCTACTCGTCACTTAGCCGAAAGAAACTTTTTGAAAGCCTACTTGCCTTCATATAGCTCTTTGCAACAATATGTGTTTCATCTTTTATTGTAGTGAATGCCGCTCCATCCCGTTTTGGTGTGTTTGAGACTTAGAAATAATTAAATCACTTTTTGCATAAATTAGGACCTTCATTTTCATTTTCATGTTTGCTATTCCTGGACCGAGAGTAACAAATTCTACTTTTTAAAAAGAAATCATGCCTGCCATTTTAGTCGAAGTGAATGTTCATATTTTAACTTGGTCGTTGTCTATAAAGAAAAAATTGTCTTTAAACAGTATCTTCTTGTTATGAACATGATGGAACACAGATTTGTTTGAAGATTTATACTATACTATACTGTAATTAGTCCATTTTGATTTGGTGACAATGAGCCAAGTGATTTGCAGTGCAAGTCGGCAACATTCAAACCCGTTTGAATTAAGAGTCATGTTTTCTCTAGATCTCGGTTGTGCCTTTACAATTTTGGAGCTATCATGTGCAGACTTATAAGTGACCAATAAAATTTGAATAAAATAAAGTGAAAAAAGTCTCAATAATAAAAATCATTCGGGATATCCGTGGATCCTATTTTACGTTAAGCTATTGTTATAATGTTACTTTTGTTGACCATTGCTTTGTTTAATACAGAAATGCCTTGACAATGCAAAAGATGGCAAATAACAGTACATTCACTTCTGAACCACACCACATGGATTATTCTAAGCAGTTTTTCTTATGGGATATATATTATTGGTGATTAAAGATTCGGTTTCAAAAACTCAATTCAAGACTGAATATTTTAGTCTTTTAAAAGGACCTTATTATAGAAAAAACTTCATAACAAAACTCAGGAAAAATTTTAGAAATCTAATGTAATAAATAAATTATATATATATACATACCGTATTTTCTCCAATAAACGCCCCCTCTCTTTTAAACACCCCTGTCTAATAAACGCCCCCTCTAAAAGTAAAGATATTATATATACGCCATTCTCTTTTAAACACCCCTCTCTATTAAACGCCCCCCTAGTGTGATGAAAGGGGGGCATTTATTAGAAAAAATATATATAATATTTATTTAAAATAAAGCTTTGTTGTTGTTAATTCTCGGTTCTTTTCTTTTAATTAACATAAATTAACATAAATCACAAAAGTATGATAGTGAATTTGTTCAAGAGCTGTGGATTGAATTTTAAAAGTGATGGAAGTGAAGACGATTTGATCCATTGTTTTAAAAAAGATAAACCTTGTGCTGCTGGCTCTGCTCTTTTGAAAGAGCAGTTCGGTCTGCTAAAAAACACAGATGAACTAAACAAGAAGCCCTTTGAGCCAATTGATTCGGGCGTTGAAGATGCCAATATTGAAGATGATTTTATTGACTTTGATGATGAAGAAGATGACCTTGTGAATATTGAGGATATATAAAAAATATCTCACATATCAAAAAGTTATTTTTTGTAAATAAACGTCCCTCTCTTAATAACGCCCCTCTCCAATAAACGCCCCCCTAAAATCTTAAAATTTTTATAAACACCCAGGGCGTTTATTGGAGAAAATACGGTGTATATATATATATATATATATATATATATATATATATAAAAGATGAAGAGTTTATTTCAGAGATTCTTAAAAATGTCGGAATATAAAGTACATCGAGTTGGTTTTGTTGAGTACATCCCAAAATCGATAAATTGTGCTGCATTTGATACAGACAATGACCACCCTAAAGTTGCCTTTTCTAGGGAGGATGGTTCCATTGAAATAAGGGACCCGATTAATAACTGGATCGTTGACTACATCATTCCTGGACAAACAGGGCGAACTGTGGAGCAATTGGCATGGTGCTGTGGCCGTCTTTTTTCTGCTGGAATGAGCAGTGAAATAGTTGAGTGGGATTTAGAAGAATTGAAACCGCTGTATCAACAAGATTCTTATGGCGGGCCTGTGTGGAGTTTGAAATTTAGTCACTCGAAAAAACTTGTGGCAGTTGGCTGTGAGGATGGGAGCGTCCGTCTTTTTGATGTTCATCCAAAGGGCGTTGAGTACTTGAAATGTTTGAGTAAACAAGAGCACCGGATTTTAGCTCTGGCGTGGAGTTTCAACGACAAAACCATTGTAACTGGCGGCTTTGATTGCAGCATGAAACTGTTCAATGTAAAAACTGGACATTCCTCTGTTAGCATGACAACGGATGATTTAAAATCTGGCAATACAATGGTTTGGTCTGTTCATTTTTTAAAGGATATGACCATTGTCATGGGTGATTCCTTGGGGAACACTCAGTTTTGGGATGGGAATACTGGCACCTTAAGACAGTCATTTAAATCCCATCTGGCTGATGTTTTAGCAGTTGCTGTTGCAGAGGATGAGCAGACTGTTTTTTCATCTGGTGTTGACAGCAAGGTAAACATTATTTAAAAAGCCTTTTATGAATCAGTGACCTATTTGTAATGATTTTCTTTCATTGCCGCAAACTTGCGGACAAAAAATTATTAAACTTGAAGGAGTTTTGTAAAATCTTTAAATTTTCTTTGGATAATCAGTGAATTTTAAAATTTGTGAAATAGGTAAAATATTTTTCTTCAATTTTGAAACGCTGTATAAAAAGACACTCCCAACCCATAGGAAGAATGTATGTAGGCAGCAAAGTTTTATTGAAATCAGTTGACAGATTAGATCAGAAACACAGAGACTGACATGAAAATTGTATAATCAAGATATATATATACAAGATAAGGGGACGCTACGCTAAATATTTAAAGTTTTGAACGCAGTTTTATTGTGGTTTTAGCAATTTTTAATGTTATAGATTTCTCTGTTTTAGGTTGTTCGATTCCAGTTGTTGGTTAACGAAAATAGATGGATTCAAACGAAACATGTACGTGTTAGTAGGCACGACACAAGAACGTTGGCCATTTGTACTAAACCCTACAATTGCATGGTATCTGCTGGGATCGATCCACGTTTCGTTGTTTATTCGTTGAACGATTTTGGCGCAGCTAAAAACCAAACTCGA